>JADLZK010000941.1:0-65184 GCA_015847255.1 Hyparrhenia diplandra
ATGAGCTACAATACTACCATGACGGCAATGCCACGACATTCACCAGCACCTCCTCCATGCGGCCAGACGGCGCCCTAGACCCGGACTCCTCGGGTGGGCATCTTCATGGTACTCGGAGCTTTGCTTTGAGCGGGCAAACGTCCCGCGGCATGCCACGCTTGGACCCCT
The DNA here is from genome assembly GCA_015847255.1 of Hyparrhenia diplandra. Lineage (NCBI taxonomy): Eukaryota > Viridiplantae > Streptophyta > Magnoliopsida > Poales > Poaceae > Hyparrhenia > Hyparrhenia diplandra. The sequence continues at coordinate 169 of JADLZK010000941.1, forward strand.
CACGACACATCGATGGCGTCTTCGTCCAGCTTCTGACGGCGACATTGGAGGACTGCGCTGCGGCGAATCACCCTCGACGTCAGCGTATTTCAGGCGCTGCACGGCTGGGCGGTGGAGGGCGGTCTCCTTCTCTTCGCCGCGACCGCTTCTACATCTCGGCTTCTTCACAACTACTCACCGGTGGACTGTTTGGAGGCTCTACTAGGGAGGGGCTCGCGGGGCGAACTTCATCGCCCTTAGGCGCCTGCTCGGCGTATGCGACAACGGCGGCGCCATCTGCCATCTTGGGCGGCATGTCGGCCATGGCGCCACCGCGTGGGTCCAGCTCAGCGGTCGTCTTCCTCGGCGGCATGGACCGCCTCTTCCTCACCATCAACAACGTCCACATCAGCTACGATGCGAAGAGGGGAACACATCGGCTCTCCCCGGGTCCATGTTCGACGTCGGCTCCTTCGTATGCGATGCGATTTATGTCAACTCCGGGTTGCAACACCCCCTACTCGCCGCGACATCACCGTTTGGCGCCACGCCCCTCCGTCACTCCTCCGCTGGCGACCGCTTCTTGTTTTCTAGAGAGCCCGCCTCGCGACATGGTGCATCAACACCTTGAGGCGGAAGTTCGAGTGAGCTCTTGCTTGAGGCTCATCGACGGCGGCGACACGGTAAAGGGACGCGCCCGTCCACCCGGTACATCTACCCGCGGCCACATTGGCAACCTCCACTATCTCTTGGAGTTCGCCCTTGCGGACCGGGAGAACATGATCCAGCGGTGCAGGGTACATGGGAAGCCGATTCTACGAGTTGAGCTCATCATGACAAGGTGCTCTGAGATCTTTCCCCAAGGGCGTCACGAATGGACATTCATCCAACACGAGGACGCGCCCCGGTCGGAGAAGGGGGAGATGTCATGTGCTAGGAAATAGGGCCTAGGGTGACAGGCCCATGAGGCCCGAGGGGGGGCACCGCAGCGCCGCCTCCTCCTCCCATACGCAAGTTCTTCGAAATTAATTAGGAAATAAAGAAAAAGTTTGGCTAGGATTATCTTAGGACTTTAGGTGTGCAAGGGGATATTCCATCTATAAGGAAGACCCTTATTAGGAAAATAAATAGGGATTGCTTGTAGAAAAGGTATTCCAATCATATAAGGAAACCTTTTAGAGAGATTGTTTGGTTTACAAGTCCCACTAGTCGGGCTATTAAAGTAAAGGGGTCCGTAATCTTTTAGGTCAACAAGCAATAAAGGAAATATATTCCCTTCTCTTCCTACCCCTTACGCGCCAGCGCCGCCCTTGCGGCGCCGCCGCAGCGGCCAACGCTGTCGGGCGCGCCCGAGTCACGTGTCACCGGTAATGATCCGGTTTTGTGACAACGTATCTTCTGAATTTGATTTCGATTATTAACCACGTGGAGTTGAGGAAACATTTATGTGCATCTTCTTATGAGAACACGTAAGAGACCATATTATGAGAAACAGTTAAATCAATAATACATGAGGATTATTTGTATAACAATTTTTTATCTTATACAAATGCCATATTTTTTCCCAAAGCAGACCCTTTATCACAAATAAAAGAATTTGACTAATGAAAACATTGATTTGGTCAGCCTGCCCAACCTGTAGTAGAACCCTAGTTGCAATTTGGGTCAAAATTCTTATCAGTTTCTCACCATTAGAGCCCGAGTTTGAGAGAAAAAAACATTTCATTATCGATTTCCTCACTATCGTTAATTAGCACATCATGCATGTAGAGCTGCACCGCTTGGTTTTGTGCAATCCTAGACTAATGTAGGCCAAAATAGCTTAGAGGCATGAAACTTTCATTAGCGACCAAATTCTAAGACATTCAAAAATAGATGACACGAACAAGTGAGAAATTGGCTCTTCAAAACAAGTTGCTATCACTTCCCAATTCGCTATCATACAAGACAATTTCCAATACACAAACAGTTTCATTTGCAAGCGACCAATCAAACAAAAATTAAAATTGAAGGTTTGTGTTATTAGTGTATATGAGTAAAGGCCCATGTACAGAACTATATTGTCCACCCTTCTAGGGTTTTGGAGGAATACACGTGAATATTTCATCTAACACGGTATCCGCTTAGGTTCATTCCTCTTCCCCGTGTTGTCGCCGCCGCCATTGCCTCCATGGCCGGCCGACCGCCACCCTCCTCCCTCTTCCCTCTCTCTGCAATGCGTGGCCCCTAGCGCCGCCACCGCCGCCGCTTCCGCGGCCTGAAGCGGGGCTGGCACGACGACCGCCGCGGCGGCCCCCGCGCTGGCCCCGCATCTCTCACCCGCCTCGCCGACCTTTTGTGGGCCACCACAACCGCCCATAAGCACAGGCACGGAGTGCCTTGCGCCCCGGGAGCGGCGGCGCGCTGCTTGCCAGCAGCGGGTGCGGGCGCGCGAACTGCATGGCGTTGGGCGACGCCTCCCGGCTGTTCCAACATTTGCTGCGGTGCGCATTACGACGCGGGCGGCGCCTCTGTACACTGCAGGCATCTGCTGCGGTGCAGATCCCAAGCTGCACAGGCGGCGCCCCCCTCTTCTGCCCCGGCGTGGCCTGGCTTCCCTCTCTCTCCCTTCCCAATCCGCCGCGGCCGCGCGCGTGCTTCAAGTGCGGGAAGCTCGGGCCGATAATACTGGTCGCGACCCGGCGCGGCTAGCTCTGGCCGGCCGCCGTTGCTGCACCCACAGGCTGTTGGGGCCTCGGCATGCCTGTGAGATGCGCCCAGCTGCTTCTCTTGCCCTCCACGACCAGCGCAACTTTCCTCGATGGTTTCTCCGCACCCTCTGCGCTCGCGTGTGGCTCTCACCGATGATGCTCCCGCACCCAATGCGGCGCTTGCCCGGCGCTTCTTGCCACCAAGGCCGAGGCTTCAAAGTGGCTCGGGAGGCGGGTTCAGTGGCCGCTCTCGCTTGGGAGCATGAGCGCACCGCCTGTAAAGGTCCTGAATGGCTAGAGGGGTGAATAGCCTAATAAAAATTCTACAAAGACACTACAAACAAAGATATTAGTAAAACAAATAGCTTAAATGCGGAGTTTGCTCTAGCTCTAATTGTTATGCAAGCCACCTATTGCAATTCTAGTAATTATTGTCTCTATGGCACACAATTGTTATATCTCTACTCAAACTAGTTAGAGAGCTAACAAGATATATAAATTACTCTAAAGCAATTCTAATTGCTACTCTACCACAATATATATTGCAAGAATGAGAGAGAAGGGAATTTGACTTTTATACCGACGATGAGATGTAGAGGATGATGCCAATCACCAAATAAATATTTCCAACAATATATGTCAAATAATCCAAATTCACGGGAGGCAAGAGATGACACAATTGATTTATCCCCAAAGTTCACTTGCTTGGCAAGCAAGCTAGTCCTCGTTGTGTCGACCAACACTTGGATGGTCCTTGGGCTAGGCGGTGCACTTGCTAGCCGGCCCCTAGAACTCTCAAGGCACCACTCACTGAGAGAGGTAACTCAATGACTCGAGCAATCCCCTAGAGTTGGAATTTAGCACTCCGCCGGGGAACCACAACAACCCCTCACAATATCACCTTGATTGGGGGCGGACACAATCACCAAATCCCCTCACCAATCAATCCATCTCCAACCGTCTAGGTGACGACAATCGACAAAGAAGAGAAACAAGAATACCACAATTGCAATAACGGTCTAGTGCCAAGAAATTGAATCACAAATGCATGCACACTAGGGTTTCTCAATTTTCTCCCAATCTCCTCTCAAGATCTAAAATCCACCATGAAAATAGAGAGGAGAGAAAGAGGATCCACTTGGAGCTCTCGAATCAATCTCTAGCACTTGCTCTCTCACTTGATTGGGGCTCAAATCAATGGAGTGAGAGAGAGGGAAGGATGAGAGCTTAGGGTTTGCAATGGGGAACAAGAGGAAGAGGCTCACTGTGAAATTCGAGTTGGCCAGAGCGGAGCCTGGAAGGGGAGTCGGAGCCCTTTTTCCCTGCTGGTTGGTGGCCGATGACAACACAACGGTGGGCAGTAGATCTCCCACGCGCTCCTCCAACGGGCAGAAGCAGGCAGCACCGCTCGACTTTCTTTCTTCGTGCGCTCTCGGGAGACAGAACCAGACGGCGGCGGCACTTTTTGCTTCGTAAAAGGAACCAGAGCTGGAGTTACGAATGAACCGGTACAGCAGCTAGCTAGCACGCGCTCGGCCAGTCTCCACTCGGGTCATGTAGCAGCAGCAGCACAACCGGCCATGGGCCAACACGCTCGCGCGGCCCAAGCAGTCAAGGAGGCCTGGCTTGGCAACAACGAGAGCAGCACCCCCCAGCGACAGCGGGTCAGTACGCCGAGCCCAGCAACCAAGCAAGCACCACCTTTTCCTTCTTAATTTATTTGATCCGAAAGTCATTCTGCCAAAAGCTGTTGTCGACACACACTAGTAAGCTAGCAAGCTAGCTAACAAGTTGTAATGACGATTTGGTAAGAGTGCGGTGCGGTCGGTTTGGTGAGCACGGGTGCGGTAGGTTGGTCCGGCTATAGAATATGGTGTTTCGTAGCCAGCGACAGACTATACTCTCCCTATATATATATATATATATATATATATATATATATATATATATATATATATATATATATACTGGGCCCTAAAATACACCCAACCTGTTTTCACCGGCCAGCAAACATCCTCCCCCTATGTGGGCGCGCGACGCCCAGTCCCGCATCCTGACTTGACGGCACCGGCTAGCAATCCCCGCCCCCCCCCACTGCCAAAACGATCCCGTCTCCAATCATCCTTCTTCCCCCGCGTCCGCCTCCACCCGACGGGCGCGACGTCTGGCCGCCCGAGCACGGCCAGCGTTAGCGCGAGCCGACTGGCCGCCGGGCTCCCCCACCGTCTCCGCTGGTCGGTAGCGGTCGATTCCCCACCAACAACACGGTGCCCATTGCTACGACGACAGTCAGATCTGTGGCCTCCGTGATCATCGCCCACTGAAGATTGCGGCAAGCCGGAGGGTGGGCACGGCGGCCCAGTCCATGTGCGCGCGTAGATCCGTACCAGCAGTCTCGCAGCACCACGGGCAAGCGCAGCACCAACATGGGATCTCGTGGGAAATCTGTTGCAGGTTTGGTGAGTGGAGGATTCAGGGGAGCAACTTCAGGCTCCTGTCGATCTGACGCGGATTGGAGTCTCGACGGATAAGGGGCATCTCAGGTTCAATGCTGTAACTAGCATTAGATTGGTGGATACTTTTTCCATCATTTTGCTGGATGTTTGGATCGATCTGCATGCTTGTCTTGTAGCGACCATGAGTGGACCATGCAAGCAAAGACGTGATCCTTGCATGACGAGTTTTGATGGACTTTTGTGTAACCTCCTACGAGCGAGGGCCAGCTGTTGTGGCCTCCAGGAAGCTCGAGCGAGCGACGACACCAGCAGTTCCCGTGCGTTTGCATCCCGCTGGGCATCCACCACAGAAGCATGTGGGCAGTAGCTGCAGGCCCCAACTGTCAGGCAAGCAGCAGCGTCGGTGACCTCGTGGTGTCAGCAGCATAGTAAAACAAGCATATTGTGCCATTGTTGTGGTGCCGCGATATCTGAAGTTGCACAGTTATAGTTACATGAATATTTGTTTATAGGGTAATTCGTGATATTTGAATTTGCAACATGATGACGAAACATAGTTACACAGCGAGCTGATAAAAAACAATTTGCAACAATAGAATGACCCTAGTTGCAACAAGAAAAAAAGAAATAATTGCAACAGATAAAAAACCAAATTTTCAACATGATGACAAAAAGAATAGCACACGCGGAGGGATTGCAAAATGAAAAAAAAAAAAAAACATAATGGGGCCACAAAACTAAAAATAGTCATTAGCAACCTGATGATAAAACACAGATAAAAGAGTAAAACCAATTGCAGCGGCAAATGCCAAAAACCCATTACCTAGCAAGGGGCATGTTTTTATATATAAAAAAACATGAACCCTAAACTTCGACAAGCGGCATGAACCCTAAACTTCGGCAAGCGGCGTGAACCCTAAACTTCGGCAAAACGACATTAACCCTAAAGCGTGGTGGATGCCCGGTAAGGATGCAAACGTGAACGGGAGGCTGGTTGGTGTGTCGTCGCTCGCCGAGCTTCCCTCGAGGCCACAACAAGCGGCCCTCGCTCGAAGCTAGTAGCGGGGCATTCTTTTATAAAAAAATAAAAGCGGCATGAACCCTAAACTTCGGCAAACGACATGAACCCTAAACTCGGCAAATGACATGAACCTAAACTCGGTAAACACCATTAACCCTAAACTCGGATGGTAGATAAGCATTTGCAAGATGTGAACTAAAGCAAGTTGCAACAACAAAAGTGAAAGAATTGCAACATGTTCATGACCAAAACCCATTGCCAAGTAGGGAGCATATGCTCTTTTTTAAAAAAAGGGATCAACCTAAACTTCGACAAACGACATCAACCCTAAACTCGACAAGCGACCGAGTGCGGGCCTAAAATGCACCGTAGGCGGCATCCCGCCTCCACCACCTCCTTCCCGCGGTGGTCGTGCGGGCACCAATTACAACCAAGTAGTGTATTCGGTTTGCAACTCATTCCATCTTCCGTTACAACCTCTAACGGACACGCTAGCTATTCTCTCTCCACGTGTCCATCCCGCATGCGGGGAATCTTTTTGTTTCGGATCAAAAAATGCAATATCTCCTAAACCATAGCTCAATTTTAGATCTGTTTGCACACGGGTTGTTGAAAAAAAAAAGTGCTTAACAAAATGAGACCCAACATGACTATATTTGAACTTTTTTTTTAAAGTATGTAATTACAACTTCACTATACTATGAGTTGCCATCGTGACTACAACACAATTGCAACTTGGTCAGAAAGCATAGTTAGCGCTTGTTGTAACCACTTAGAACATAACTTTTAGAACCTAGTTGCAATCCCGACTAGTTGCAACCTAGTTACATGCAACCATAGTCCTTGTTGCTATTACATGCAACTAGTTACAACCTAGTTACAAGCCAAGCTAGTGAACAACGTGTATTTTATACACCCTATATGTGTACTCTACCAATTGCAATTTGCTAGACTAGACCAATCACAACTATAACACCATACCGGTGCAACTTGACGGAACTAATTCCAACAAATCTATTCTAGTGCAACTGGGCGATGTAGTTGCAACGATGTGGTCCAATTACGACTAGAGTGAGGCCGGTTGCAACTAGGCAAGAACTAGTTGCAACCTAACGTGATCAATTACACCTAGAGTCGGAGCCGGTTACAACTAGGCAAGAACCAAATGCAACCTAATGCGATCTAATTACAACATGTTGTGTGTTGTGTTTGCAACATTAGATGTGTTCTGGTTGCAACTTGGAGTTGTACAGCGATGTATTGAACAGAAGTAAGAAGCCAACAAAGAAAGAAAAGAAAATCTTCCGATCATAATAAACAAGGAACACCCGAGAAAAAAAAACATATGCATCGGGATACAAACTATTTGCAACACTTGTTGAATTTTGCTTGTAATGTTAGATATTGTGCGGGTTGCAACTTGGCGCTAGACACAGGAGCGGTGCGTAAGTTAGTTACCATTTGCAATATAGGTTTCATCTCTGTATAAAAAGTTATAAAGTTGACATCTTTGAATCACATGATTGTTTGTCACGCATCCTTGACTTTTCTTTGAAAAAGGTCCCCGGGTTAATTAAAAAAATAGCTCACCTCCTATACTTTGTTTGCAACATGATGGCGACACGGTTGCAATATTGTTGTCGACACAATTGCAACATAAACTCACCTAACGCCACGAACCCTAAACTCGGCAAGCGCCATGCAACATAAACTCGACAACCCTAAACTCGACAAATGCTTAAAACCCTAAATTCGGCAAATACCTTTAAAGGTGTCTCCCGAAATCTTGCACGGGAGGGGGCATGCTTAAAAAGACACTCTAATAGAAACACTAAACAATTGCGATAACTGCGAAAATCAACAAATCCTAATCTCAAAGAACGCCATGAACCCTAAACTCGGCAAACGCCATGAGCCCTAAACTCGATAAATGCCAACAAGGTCATTTGCAACATGGTGATGACCCATAGTTACACAAATGGGTCGTGGTAAATTACCATTTGCGACAAAGGAGTGTCTCCCATTGTAACCTTTGCAAGTCAGACGATTGCAACCTGGTTAACAACCATTTGCAACAAGGGTGATAACACAATTGTGACTACAACAACGGTAAAAACTCCATTTGCAACATTGGAGTATCGGCAATTGCAACAACGAAATAACACGATTGCAACATGCTCTATTTCTATTTTACAAATCTTTCCTTGTTGCGTAGTCTCAATCGTTAATTGAAAAAAAAACCCGGTTGCAACAAAAATGCAAATTGCAACCTAGTTGATAGCCAATTGCTATAGGTTGATGACCACAATTGCAACACTCCACGGTACCGGTAAGTTACCATTTGCAACAATGGAATTTGTCTCCATTTGCAACAATTGCAAGTGACACAATCACAACATGTTGATGACCAGCATTTGCAAACACACAAAAGGGCGATAATGTACCATTTGCAATAATGAAGCATTCACAATCTAGTTTACGCCAATTTGGAAGGGTCCTGTCCTAGCACAAGAAACAACCGACAATAGAAAATTCTTTTCTATGAAAAAACGAGAGACAAGATAGGGAGCTGTCATGGAACAACAAACAAAGGAATAAAAGACAATTTTTTTCTATGGAAAAACAATAGACAAAGACAGGGTCCTGTCCTACCACAAGAAACAACTCACAATAGGCAATTCTTTTCTATGGAAAAACAGAGACAAGATAGGGAGGCGTCCCGGAGCGACAAACAAAGGAATAATAGACAATTTTTTCTATGGAATAACAATAGACAAGATAGGGTCTTGTCCTAGCACAAGAAACAACCGACAATAGACAATTCTTTTCTATGGAAAAACAGAGACAAGATAGGAGCTGTCTGGGACAGCAAACAAAAAAAAAAAATAGACAATTTTTTTATGGAGTAACAATAGACAAGATAAGGGTCATGTCCTAGCACAAGAAACAACCGACAACGGAGACAATTCTTTTCTATGGAAAAACAGAGAACAAGATAGGGAGCTGTCTGGAACGACAAACAAAGGAATAAAAGATAATTTTTTTTTCTATGGAATAACAATAGACAAGACAAGGGTCTGTCCTAGCACAAGAAACAACCGACAATAGACAATTCTTTTCTATGGAAAAACAGAGACAAGATAGGGAGCTACCTTTGGGACAGCAAAAAAAAAAAAATAGACAATTTTTTTATGGAGTAACAATAGACAAGATAAGGGTCACGTCGTAGCACAAGAAACAACCGACAATAGATAATTCTTTTCTATGGAAAAACAGAGACAAGATAGGGAGGCGTCACGGAACAGCAAACAAAGGAATAAAAGACAATTTTTTTCTATGGAATAACAATAGACATGTCGGGTCCCTGTCCTAGCACAAGAAACAACCGACAATAGACAATTCTTTTCTAAGAAAAAACGAGAGACAAGATAGGGAGCTGTCACGGGACAGACAAACAAGAAAAATAGACAATTTTTTTTTATGGAGTAACAATAGACAAAGAAGGGTGTTGTCCTAACAAAACAAACAATTGACAACGGTTGCAACACTCCAGCGTTTGGTAAGTTACCATTTGCAACAATGAATTGTCTCCATTTGCAACACCGCAAGTGACACAATCACAACATGTTGATGACCACTTGTTGCAAACACACAAAAGGGCCAGTAATGTACCATTTGCTACAATGGAGTGCTTCAAGTTGCAACACCGCAAGTGACACAATTGCGACAATAGAGGGTGATAAAAAAATACCACTTTGCAACAATCGAAAGTGGCCCAAATCACCACGACATAGAAATTACAAATAGTCGCTTCCCTCAAGGCGCAACTAGGAAAATATCGAGTACTACACTAGAAATCTATGCAATTAGGAGACACCATCATAATTGCAACTAGGATAATAGTGTAGTTACAATTAGAACAATTGCACCATCATAGTTTGCAATTGGGATAATAATATAGTTACAATTGGAACAATTGCAACCTAGCTAATTACCAATTGCAATATGGGAGTGTTTTGCTCGTGATCCTTTTCAAGAGTGACCCTTTATCCATAATTGCTAGTTGTGTTTCGGAAAAAAAAAACAAAGAATGAATGAGAATGTTGGCAAAAATCTCAGTCTAATACAAAATTGGACAACTATTGTACACCGTTTACAACATGGGAGTGATGCTTGCAACCTGGCTGGTTACCAAATGCAACATTGGAGTGTTTTTTGATGCTAGTCTTTTTCTCATTGCTTCGTCTCAGTCGGTATATATATAACACAGAATGCAAGTAGCAAAAACCATGTTGGTTGACAAAAAAAAGAATAAAGCAACTCAAACATGTGGTAGAAATTGGGCTCAGTTGGAAATATTCATATGGAAGCTGCTTTTGAGAAAAATGTCGGTTAAAGGGAGCAACAAACCACCGTGCTTAGTTGCTTAATTCACATCAAAAGAATAAATCAAAAAATATATGAATATGTATATGTGCACAATTGCAACATATATGAATCTGTGGGTTGAGCTCCGATTATAAAATGGAGAAATTAGACCAAATTGCTACAGGTTCTATGGGCCGCTTGCAACCATGGAGACACAACAATTGCAAAGTCATGCAAGAACCCCAATTTCTACATAAGGCCAATCAGAAAAAAAAAGTGATGCCAATCAGAACATGCAATTATAGGTTTGAACTCTTTGCTTTCAAAGATGGATACGTGAATTTCGAAAAAAAAATTACCTAGACAAAAAAATAGGACAGGTTTGCAAAGGCTGATGAGGGGGTCAAGCATTGCCTAGTAGCGGGGCATGCTCTTTTATTTTTTAAAAAAAGACATCAACCCTAAACTAGGCAAACACCATTAAAATTGTCTCTCAAAAACCTTGCCTTGTAGGGGCATGCTTAATGGCATGATCAATAGTCATTTGAAACATAGTGATAGTTGCAACACCACAAAGTCGGACGATTGCAACTTGGTTAACAACCATTTGCAACAGGGGTGATAAACACAGCTGTGACTACAACGCTGGTAAAAACTCCATTTGTAACATTGTAGTGTCCACAATTGCAACAACGAAAATAACACAATTGCACAAACGCCATGAACCTAAGTAATATTCAAAGTATTTGGTCAATGTCCCAATTTTTTTATCCACAACCCTTGGCTGTAAAGGCCTTGTATTAAGTAGTTGTCCTTCATGTTTGCTCCATGTAGTACCTTCTTTTTCTTCAACTTTCAGTAGCATTCAGTAAAAAGCAATGCCGTAGTTACACGATCAAAAAGAAACAAAATATTATGATTTTGGCCTTCACATTTCTCTATATGCAGTACCTTTTCTTTGTTTTTCCCAAGTGCCTCTTCGTACTTTCAGTAGCATACAGTGCTGAGCATCTTATTCATCGATAATTACCGGCATTCGGTGATAGTGTTTCAGAGTAGTAAGCCTTTCAGTAGCATAAGAGTAGCATCCTGCATCAACCCACTCGACCAGCGGCCCTATCCATCCACCTTTCCGACCTTCACGACAAGCAACAACGACCACTCGTCCATCTCCATCGCATTCAGACATGCGGTGCGGGGGCAGAATATCCCAAATCAAAATTTACTTCTATTTGGTTGCGCGCAGGCCGGAGCCATGTCCAGCCGGCCGCCTAGCTGGTGCCGTAGCTTGCTCGAGCTCTTCGGGGAAGGTATATGGGCTGTCGGGAAGGTGTACTGGTTGCTGATGGTCGAAAGTGTGCCTGCATGTTTGATTCAGCTTCCGGTATTTTGATGGAGTACGATAATGCATTCAGTAATTTCAGCAGCACTAATCGGTAATCACTTGTAGAAGGAAGCAACTTATAGAACGCTAGCATCCCATGAGTACATATAGCCTGTAGCTTCATTGAGTCACCCTGAATTTTCCTTATCTCAACCATATAAATGATCTCTTCTGGTCTGCACCAATTATAATAGGAAATCTAAAACACAAGGATGCATAAATATGACATCTTCTGGTTATAGGACCTTAGATTATCAACAAAAAAAATGACTACATGTATAAAATTCAAAGTAAGTTTTAGATAGACCATGTTCATCATCAAAACTATATCTTCCCTGTCATATCTGACAAAAGAAAAAATACATATCTAAGGAGATAAGAGTTAATCTACATAGCTGTACAAGAAGAATGAATGACTTTGATACACCAGGGTTGCGATCTGGTATTTTATTGAACAAAAGTGTGTATTGATCTTCAGGATTTATACAGATTCCAATCCAGGTCAGGTTGTGAAAAACTTCATAATCCGTGGGACCATCTACAAAGCTATTCCCTGTCTGCATCCCTTCTAGCAAAGATGGTTGGATGATAATTACTAATGTAAAAAATAGACCAATTGCATTTAACTAGATACTCCAATTGAAACATGGGTAAATAGCCCCGTTACAACTAAGATGATAACCTAAAATAAAAAGAAAAGGGTCTTTTTTTCAAGCTGTATTCATAGCATTAACTAATACTTTTTGAGGAAAATTAACTAATTCAAAATATGTGAGAAATAATATGTGAGAAAATCACAACCAACTCTCCATGGATCCTCTGAAAAGGTATGTTTATCATCATACACATCGTTACAATGAACTGCGCATGTCTATTGCCTCCCTCCATGGATCCCTACAGGCGCCATGGAATTTTCATGTCGGTAATAATATGCCCGAGGAAGTCACAACTTTCCCTCCACAGATCTAGCAAAGATTAAAAGAAATTAAAACAAATCATGCGCATATGATACTGCGAGGGAGGGTGAGAACGCCAAGGCCGCCGAGTCTTTGCCCGCACAACCAACTCTCCGGTAGCCCATCACTGGAGATCTCGGCCCGCAATGGCAACCCGATGAGATGAGAATAGTACGGCGTTGTGGGGTGGATTAGGCGGGGATGATGAGGCGATGTGATGGGTAGCAACCGCGGCCTAGGTGTGGTGAGTTGGCCGGTCTGGCAACTGAGGGGGGCAGGAGGGGGCAGCGAGTAAGGCCGTGCGGCATGGACAACGCGATCCGAGTCCAGGGCGTCGACCTAGGCAAGTCTGCGGCGGGGGACGGTCGATCTCGTGCTTGCGACGGTAGAGGATAGAAGAAACCGTGACTAACCGGCCTGTGATGATGAGGCGTCGGGGTAGAGAGGCGGGGGGCTTCGGAGGCGTCGGAGGGCGAGGCCGCACAAACCGCGTGTCGAGGCTGCGGAGGCGATGGTGAGGGGGCGATCCGGCTCGTCCGACGAGGAGGCGGCGAGATGGCTGGATTAGCGGAGGGCCGGCAAGCCGGGAGGAACCGTCGGCTCCTCGCACGATCTCAAAATTAGAACGAAAAATTAACAGGAAAAAAGAGGAGGTGGCAACGCCGAAGAGCCCGTGTGGTTCGCTCGAGAGTCGAGACCGAGGTGGGTGCCGCAAACCGGCCTTGGGACCGACAATGCTCAGGCGGCGGGCTTTACCGGTTCGCTATTGGTTTTGCGTCGGTTGGCACAGGTGCATTCCACACTGCCGAATGCACCCAGTGCACAATATACATACGGTATATATATATATATATATATATATATATATATATATATATATATATATATATATATATATATATATATATACACACACACACACACACCTGGCGGGCCTAAAATGCACCGGGTGCATTTGCTACAACAAATGCACCCAACTTGTCCCGCCACCTCAAGCATGCTCCTCTGTCAAATTAACTCATGGGTCCGCTCTCCACCTCCCCCAACTCATTCCCACACCGGCTTCCCGCCTCCACCACCTCCTTCCCACGGGGGTCGGTCGGGCACCAATTACAATCAAGAGTGTATCCGGGTTTGCAACTAAGTTCGTCTTCCAGTTACAACCTCTAATAGACCACTTTAGCTATTCTCTCTCCACGTGTCCATTCCACATGCATGGGAATCTTTTTTTGTTTCGGATCGAAAAAATGCAATATCTCCTAAACCATAGCTCCAATTTTAGATCCGTTTGTACGGGTTGTTGAAAAAAATGTGCTTAACAAAATGAGATCCAACATGACTATATTTGATGAACCTTTTTTTAAGTATGTAATTGCAACTTCACCGTACTATCGGTTGCCATCGTGACTACAACACAATTGCAACTTATTTGTAGCATAGTTAGCGCTTGTTTTAACCATTTAGAACATAACTTTTAGAACCTATTTGCAATCCTAGCTAGTTGCAACCTAGTTACATGCAACCATAGCCCTTGTTGCTACTACATGCAACTAGTTACAACCTAGTTACAAGCCAAGCTAGTGAACAACGTGTATTTTAGACACCCTATATGTGTAACGCATTACCAATTGCAAGCTGCTAGACTAGACCAATCACAACTATAACACCATACTGATTGCAACTTGACGGAACTAATTCCAAAAAATCTATTCTAGTGCAACTGGAACTGATGTAGCTGCAACCTGACGTGGTCCAATTACGTGATGCTAGTTGCAACTAGGCAAGAACTAGTTGCAACCTAACGTGATCCAATTACAACTAGAGTCGAGCGGTTACAACTAGGCAAGAACCAAATGCAACCTAATACGGTCTAATTACAACATCTTTGTGTGTTGTGTTTGCAACATGAGATGTGTTAAGTTTGCAACTTGGAGTTGTACACTCGATGTATTGAATAGGAAGTAAGAAGCCAACAAAAAAAGAAAGAAAATCTTCCAATCATAATAAACAAGGAACACACGAGAAAAAAACATATGCATCGGGATACAAACTATTTGCAACACTTGTTGCATTTTGTTTGCAACGTTAGATGTGTGCGGGTTGCAACTTGGCGCTAGACACAAACGTGCGTAAGTTAGTTACCATTTGTAATATAATGCTTTTCTGGTGATAAACTATAGGTTTCATCTCGTATAAAAAGTTATAAAGTTGACATCTTTGATTCACATGATTGTTTGTCACGCATCCTTGACTTTTCTTTGAAAAAGGTCCCCGGGTTAATTAAAAAAATAGCTCACCTACTATATTAATCGTTTGCAACATGATGGCGATTTGCAATATTGTTGTCGACACAACCGCAAACATAAACTCACCTAACGCCACGAACCCTAAACTCGGCAAACGCAATGCAAGATAAACTCAACAACCCTAAACTCGACAAATGCCAGAAACCCTAAATTCGGCAAATACCTTTAAAGGTGTCTCCAAGAAATCTTGCACAGGAGGGGCATGCTTAAAAAGACACTCTCCCCAAACACTAAACAATTCTTGCGATAACTACGAAAATCAACAAATCCTAATCTCGCAAACGCCATGAACCTAAACTAAACATGAGCCCTAAAAGTAAACGCCAACAAGGTCATTTGCAACATGGTGATGACCCATAGTTACACAGCGGCTGGTTAATTACCATTTGCGACAAAGGAGTGTCTTCCGTTGTAACACTGCAAGTCAGACGATTGCAACCTGGTTAACAACCATTTGCAACAAGGGTGATAACACAATTGTGACTACAACACTGGTAAAAACTCCATTTGCAATATTGAAGTATCGGCAATTGCAACAACCAAAATAACACGATTGCAACATACTCTATTTCTATTTTACAAATCTTTCCTTGTTGCGTAGTCTCAATCAGTAATTGCAAAAAACCCGGTTACAACAAAAAATGCAAATTGCAACCTAGTTGATAGCCAATTGCTATAGGTTGATGACCACAATTGCAACAATCGGTGGTAAGTTACCATTTGCAACAATGGACCTGTCTCCATTTGCAACACTACAAGTGACACAATCACAACATGTTGATGACCTTTATTTGCAAACACACAAAAAAAGGGCCGATAATGTACCATTTGCAATAATGAAGCATTCACAATCTAGTTTTACGCCAATTTGGAAGGGTCCTGCCCTAGCACAAGAAACAACCGACAATAGACAATTCTTTTTCTATGGAAAAACAGAGACAAGATAGGAGTCAGTCGTCACGGAACAACAAACAAAGGAATAAAAGACAAATTTTTTTCTATGGAAAAACAATAGACAAGACAGGGTCCTGTCCTAGCACAAGAAATAACTCACAATAGACAATTCTTTTCTATGAAAAAAATAGAGACAAGATAGGGAGCCTGTCTGGAGCAAAGCAAACAAAGGAATAATAGACAATTTTTTTTCTATGGAATAACAATAGACAAGACAGGGTCCCGCCCTAGCACAAGAAACACCTCACAATAGACAATTTTTTTCTATAGAAAAACAGAGACAAGATAGGGAGCTGTCCGGAACAGCAAACAAAGGAATAAAAGACAATTTTTTTCTATGAAAAACAATAGACAAGACAGGTCCCTGTCCTAGCACAAGAAACAACTCACAATAGGCAATTCTTTTCTATGAAAAAACAGAGACAAGATAGGGAGCTGTCCTCGAAACAAACAAATAAGGAAAAATAGACAAATTTTTTTATGGAATAACAATAGACAAGAGAGGGTCCCTGTCCTAGCACAACAAACAACTCACAATAGATAATTCTTTTCTGGAAAACATGACAAGATAAAACAACAGCAAACAAGGAAAAATAGATAATTTTTTTTTTTATGGAATAACAATGAGGGTGTTGTAACACAACAAACAACTCACAATAGACAATTCTTTTCTATAGAAAAACATAGACAAGACAAGCTATCCCGGAACAAAAACAAGGAAAAATAGATTTTTTATGGAATAACAATAGACAAAGAGAGGGTGTTGTCCTAACACAACAAACAACTCACAATAGACCATTCTTTTCTATGGAAAAACATAGACAAGATAGGGAGCTATCCTAGAACAAACAAATAAGAAAAAAAATAGATAACTTTTTTTATGGAATAACAATAGACAAGAGAGGGTCCTCGCCCTAGCACAACAAACAACTCACAATAGACAACTCATAGCACAACAAACAACTCACAACAAAAAAAGTATGCTACTACGGTCAAGTTACAATTGTGTTGTAGTCACGATGGCAACTCATAGTACGGTGAAGTTGCAATTACGTACTCGAAAAAAAAAAGTTTGTGAAATATAGTCATGTTGGATCTCATTTTGTTAAGCACATTTTTTCAACAACCCGGTGCAAACGGATCTGAAATTGGAGCTATGGTTTAGGAGATATTGCATTTTTTCGATCCAAACAAAAAAAATTCCATGCATTGAGGGAGGTCTCGCGCGCGGAAGGTCTGCGGGATTCGGCGCGTCGGTTGGCTGCATGCGGGATTCCCCGGGCGTCGGTTGGCGACAGGTTGCATCTGTCAAGATGCACCTGGTGCAATAAATATACATATGATATATATATATATATATATATATATATATATATATATATATATATATATATATATATATATATATATATATATAAAAAACGATTATGGCAAAGAAACACAATCACTTAAAGAATATGAGTTCATGTCCTGGCAAGATATGCAAACCTGTGATGAAATTGATGGAATATACAATGATAACGATATATATATATATATATATATATATATATATATATATATATATATATATATATATATATATATATATATATATATATATATATGTCTATTTGTCTCCCGTTCATTGAATGGTTATGTTCTCGACCGCAAATGCTTAAATGTGTATCACTTGTTGCATTTGTGCAATTTTTAGACCAAGTTTACCTATTTTTGTGATTATTTGTTGATTTACTCAAGAAAAAATGTTAAAATTCCAAAATCAAGGTAAACAAATATAAAATTTTGCATGGACACCTCCTTTTGGAGTAGCATGTTGACAAAAAATTTTGGTCGATTTTGAGAAAGTGTTGTTGCACATCCTCACAATGGCCCACATCTCTTGTTCTAGTCATGAGGTGAGAGATGTTCATGCTAGTTTGAGATGTGTAGTACCACTTTCTCTAAATCATTTCAAACTTTTTTTGGAGTGTGTATGGAACCAAACTATGGTGTTGCAGGATTTGTGCAATTTTTAGAGCAAGTTTACATATTATTGTGATTATTTGTTGATTTACTCAAGAAAAATGTTAACATTCCAAAATCAAGGTTAAAAATCATGTTTAAAATTTGCATGGACACCTCCTTTTTGGTGGGGCATGTTGAGAAAAATTTTGGTTGACCCGAGAAAGTGTTGTTGCACATCCTCACAATGACCTACATCTCTCACACATGTTCTAGTCACTAGGTGAGAGATGTTGATGCTTGTGTGGGATGTATAGTAACACTTTCTCAAAATCATCTCAAACTTTCTTGGGGTGTCTATGAAACCAAACTGAGGGCCAAAATATGCCATGCTCACACACAAAAAAGTGTGACAAAAAAAAAGAAAATAAAATAGAAAAAGCAAAAAAAAGAAAAAGAACATTAATGATGGCAAAATAAATAAAATAAACTGCCCTTAGGTTTTTGAACCCAAGAGCAACAACTCCAACACAAAGACTATTACCATTGTGCTATTAAGATGTTTGAGATTGTTTGAGACTTATAATATATTTAATCAATTCTTTTAACCCGCCGTCATTGCCCAACAAAAAACCTCACCATTTTAGCTAATCAGCCCAAATTTCATTTAACCCCGCCCTCACAATAAAACCTCACCTTAATCGTCATTTTAGCTAATCCACAGACAAATTTCATTTTTTAACCGCCCCACCAACAAAACCTCACCTTAATCGTCATTTTAGCTAATCCCCACAAGACAAATTTCATTTCCTAACCCATCCGCCCTGGTCCGCGACGACCACCGCCGCCGCTTCAACAACCGCCTAGACCTACTTGCCGCCGCCCCACACGACGCCGCCGGTCAATGGCTACTATTTGGGAAGAAAACCCCTGCCAGATCCAACGCAGCAAAAGCCGCCACAACCGCTACAAGAAGACCGGGAAGTTTTCCGGCAGGGCGGCGACAACTTGCTGGTGGGCAGAGTCCCCTCGCCACCGTCGTCTCCACCCCAAGGGTTCTTCATCCTAGGAAGTCCGCGGTGGGCTGGGATCATGGGGGGGCGTCGGCTTCTACAAGGTGAGGTTAGGGTTTTTGGGTGGGATTTTTTTCCAATGGGTGGGGGTTTTTTTAGATT
The DNA here is from genome assembly GCA_015847255.1 of Hyparrhenia diplandra. Classification (NCBI taxonomy): domain Eukaryota; kingdom Viridiplantae; phylum Streptophyta; class Magnoliopsida; order Poales; family Poaceae; genus Hyparrhenia; species Hyparrhenia diplandra. The sequence continues at coordinate 19,402 of JADLZK010000941.1, forward strand.
TTCTACTAGCTAGCTTGCTTGTGTTTGATCATGCATATGCACTCCACGAGATAGAAATATGTTGTTTCAATTTCAACTAGGTTATTCAATTGTATGCTAAATTCTACACACTTTGGACAATTTTATGTAGTTTAGTACATTAATTAGAAATGGCTTAATCGAATATTCATCACTTTTGTAGCAAGATTTATCCACTTTGGGTCCTCCAATTAATCATCTACATTACTAACCATATCCCCGAGGAGACACAAGTGATATATATCTCGTCTTTTAGCAAGTCATGCCACATATATAGGGGCATCGATTGCTTTGGTTTTACAAATACTATAATAGAATTACCCCCGAACTTTAATTTCTAAGCATTCTACACACTTTGGACAATTTAATGTAGTTTGTGATGACATTTAGGATGATTAGAAGGCCAACCGTGTAATGTTGGTTTTGTGAAATTTGTGGTTTCCTTCATGAAATGTAATGTACTAAGCAACAAAAAAAGATAGATGACATGAGTAACTATGTCATGTGGATAACCAAATTGCACCCGCAATTACTATTTTCTATTTTGTTCGGGCATAAAGTTTGCATCTTCAAATACTTAAATTTTCAATTCTTTGTGTTATAGTTTCGTATTGATTGTAAATGATACAAATGTTTTAAAGCGGAATTCTCCTCGTATGTTACTAAAATCAATTTCCTTTCATTTGTTTAAATCATTGGCAATTTTATGCTCGTAATTTTTGATTGCATACAAGATTACGGGGAACCGGTCGTCTTGAGGGCGGGGTTCGGACTGAGAGTCGTGCCACGGCGGTGGCGTACTCCGCGAGGCCGTCGCAGGGAGAGTCCAGCCAGCGCCGGGAACGGTCGTCTTGAGGGCGGCGTTCGCACCGGAGTCGTCGTGCCGCGGTCGCGGCGTAATCCGCATGGCGCCGCCCGGGCCCGTCTGTCCCGCCTCTCGGGGAACCGGTCGTCTTGAGGCGTTCCGGACCGAGTCGTGCCTCGGCGGGCGGCGTACTCCCCAAAGTGCCGCCCGGGCCGAGTTCTTCCAGCGTGGGTTGTTTGTTCTCTCCGAACCCTCGAATGGAGGGGTCTTCCTTCTCTCAATACCGAGGACTCCGGATCCTCCGGAGCGGACGGTCTCTTATGAATCATTACGGCAAGAAGGGGAAGAACAAAGACAACCCCAAGGTGAGATTCCCGAGCTCTCCATGTATAGGATTTGAGATATGAAAATCAAATAATATATATCCCCGAGCGTGGGTTGTTTGTTTTCCGAGGAAGTTGTACTAGTAATAACCGATAACACCGAAAAGTTAAATTATCAACTTTTTAGAGAGCATAGGACCTAAGTCTTTAAAATGGTTCGACAATAATTGATCAAGTTTTTTTTGATAATGGAACAAAAGTTCCAAAGCCTCTACTAATAATTGGTCACGTTAACCGTAAGTTCGTTTTTTAACAAAGACAAAGATGGGACTTGTTGGCATATATTGATCTCGCTTTTACTGCCCCCATTATGAGTTTTTAGGCTGTCCATTAATAGTTGTGTTTGTCTATAAATGACACACACTTGTTGGCATATATATGTTTTGCTCTTTGTGCATATTATTCGCAATTGTTGTGTTTGTCCATAACTAACACACTTGTTGGCTTCTCTTCACAGAATTGCATTGGTTGTCTTAATCTTAAGTTGGAGCAGCAGAAAAGACTTGATCGAGAAGAAGGACAAGTGGATCAAAAAGCTACAACTTCCAATTTGAACCAACTGGTAAAGAAGAAGAAGTAGGACATTGAGGAGCTAAAGAAGGAGAAGCGAGGATGGCCCTAGAACAAAAATACCGGCCCTAACTAATCACCATATGTCATAGTCACTGGTTCTTTTTTATTTGAGGGCACAACAATTGTTTGTCTTTTTATTTTTCGATAACATGCCTGTTTGCTCCCTTGACATCAAGTTTTGTTAAACGAAAAAATAAATGTAGTTGTCTTATTTTAAAAATAAACAACACCCATAATTACACTTTTTTTTTTGTCATGATTACAAACCAAATAGTGGTAACATAGGGATAACAAATTAAAAATGAGGTAGAATTAAAATAATTGCAAAGAATATATGGATACCAAATTTTAAAAAAGGAAAATCAAATATTACATAGATCAATAAAAATGTGAAAGAGAAAGTATCATACTAGCAAGGGAAGCATTTAAATAATGAACAAAAAAACTTTGAACAAGGGACTAATTTAAATAATAAACAAAAAACTTGAACCCATCAAGATTCGAACACTCGAGCTCGAGGTTCAAACAAAGCTCCTTCCACAACTAGGTTATTTAACTAATCACTAGAACAAATATCAAATTTAAATCAAATTTTACAAATTTAAAAAAGAAAATCAAATTTTACAATGATCAATAAAAAGTGAAATAAAAAGTATCATACTAGCAAGGGACACATTTAAATAGTAAACAAAAAAATTCAAGCCCAACAGATTCGAACACTCAAGCTCAAAGTTCAAACAAAGCACAATCCACCACTACGGTATTTGAAGGATCTTAATACAACTCGTAAGGTTGTCTTTAAACATTTCGAGGACTAGTTAGATGGATATAAATCCCTTCAACCGGGCCCTTCTCCGCCCTTTTCCCCAAATCAATATCTTTCCCCTCATCTCCCCCATCTCCCCATCTCAAAAACCCCTCGGCGGGTGGCGATGGTAACGCCGGGCGTTAGCGGCGACTGAAGCGGGCGGCGTCGACCAACCGAAAGCAGCGCAGCATTCGGCGGGCGAGCGCCAAGCAACCCCGGAACAAGCGCAGAAGGCTTTGCGCTACGGGCCGCAGGTCAAGAGCGCCGCAACCCCCGAGCATGACGAGGAGGAGGACATCAATCTGCCGGCCATTGAGCTCAAGGAGACAAGGAAGGACACGTTGAGGTTGACCTCGGCGTTCGGGCATCCGCTGCCAAGAAGGCCCCGGAGCCCGGTCGCGCCGACAAGGGGAAACGGGCAGCCTCTGCGCGGCCAAGAAGAAGAAGACCACACCCGCCGGCAAGCGAGGGAAGAAAGGGTCTTCCTCGACAAAGGGCGTGAAGAAGAAGCGGTGAGATTTCGGACTTGCTTAGGGTTTTGGTTAGGGTTTTCAGTTAGTGATGGTTAGTTGTTGAACCGGACCTCCATTATATATATATATATGATTTCTAGTGATGGTTAGTTGATGAACCGGACTTCAATTTCGATATATATGAGTCATTGTGATGATTACTTGCATTCCGATACATATGATTCCTAGTGATGATTATTTTTGATGATCTTATATATGTTCCTATTTCATAAGTGTTTAGTCACCCCTCTCAGTATGCAAAAACAGAGGAACCTCCTAAATGTTTGTGAAATATGATGACCATTTGACTTATGGTGCATTACGAGCATCCTAACAATTTGTTGTGCTCGGGTTTATTTAATTTCTCAATGAATAAGATGTTTCGAAAATAGAAATTCAGAAACTTATGTGATGCCTTGGTAACTTTTAACTATACTTTGAAAATATCAATAACTATAGAAACCTGTAACCATTACCCCCCGAACTTTAATTTCTCAAGTTTGGTATTGCATGCCTACTTGATATTTTATGTTCTACTCTCACGTAAAAGTGTATGAAACATCAAGTGACAAATGACAGTAAATGTTTAGTACCATTCTAATGGTTGTGCTCATATAAAGTTTCAATGTTTAGTACATTAATTAGAAATGGCTTAAATTCAGCACTTTTGTAGCAAGATTTATCCATTGGGTCCTCCAATTAATCATCTACGCATTCAACCACATCCCCGAGGAGACACAAGTGATATATATCTTCGACTTTTTAGCAAGTCATGCCACATAGGGGCATCAATTGCTTTGGTTTTTAAAGTACTATAATAGAATTACCCTCGAACTTTAATTTCTGAAGTTTGGTATTGTATGTTCATCGATATTTTATGTTCTACTCTCACGTAAAAGTAACATCAAGTGACGATGATGATTCTTCGAGTCTATTGATCCCGCCAAGTATTGCGCATAAGTCGCAAAGCTTGATATCGGTGACTACATGTGCTACATGTTGGACATGTTCGACAAGTATGTTGGTGGAAGGATGAAGAGGTCGCGTGATGAAATTTGTGAGGAAACGCCGGGGGGCTTAGATGCCGCGGAATCGAAAGTGTTAGTCAACTTAAACTGATTGTCTTGACCGGCAGAGTGCTTGGAACCGAAATGTGGATCTTTATGTTCGTAATTTAAATATATATAAATATGTGTGCAACAATGTGGTGCCGTTCAGTAGTAAGTTAATTAGGATCCGGGAAGTGGTTGGTGAATGATGGATGTACTAAACTTGAGTCTCACTTGCCGATGGATGTTAATTAGAACCTAAATATTGTGATGCTTATCTAATCCGCCATGTGTCATAGCCGCTCGCCGATTTGATTTGTGTCCAAATGAAATTAATATCTTATATATGCAAAGGATGGCAAATGAATGTTTAGAAATTTAATGTTTCCCGTGTCCACTTACGCCTCGGTATATCACAAATGATTTTTTTTTTCAAGAGCACGCCTAGGCGCATTTTTCATTAAGCGTAAAGAGTGTTACAAACTATGGTCGATTAGGTAACACGAGTATTACCCGGATCACCATCCCTACTTCTCTTGGATCTTACACTAGCGATTACATTGGAACAAATTTACGACACAAGAAAGAAATAAAGAGATCAACTCAATAATAAATCTTTGAGTTCTACATTCATGCTTACAATTTTCTCGATTTGAGATCATGCTGTATTCAAAGTTAATTCGTTACAAAATGAACAAAAAGAAAAAAAAAAAACTCAAAAATGCTACCTAGCTAGATAGGAATCGACACTTACAATTTTTAGTTGACATCAAGTTCGCTATACCACCGCACTCATCGAAAACTATTGGACATGAGGAACAACGAAATTGTTTTGAACATATATTCCTATAGGAGGTGAGATGATATATACAAGGCCCACCACCCTATATATCCTAAACCCTACTAGCCCGACTCGCCCAGTTTAATCCTCCCACCGCCGCCGTCGTCTCTTGCTTCGCCGCGACGACGTTGGCGCTCGTTAGGTATGGCGCACAAGGATGTCTCGGGCCCAGTGGGGGGAGGGCGCCGAGGAGGGAGGAACGAGCCATCGTTCGATCCAGCGTGGCGCATGCCGCAAAGATATCCGTGAGGTCACTTAAACCGGGCCGCCCTCGTTAAGTGTCCCGATTGCAACCTAGGTCGCGGTGTGATCGAAGCCAGGCAAGTCAAGTCGATACTCCAAACAAGGGCGTAAGCTTTTTCAAGTGCCCGAGGAATGGGGGTAAGTGAAGTCGTCTTTGTAATCGTGGTTTACCACTTGCATAATCTTTGTGTTAATTCACTATTGTTGTTCGAATCGTTTGTAGAATCCCAAATTATGTGGCTACTATAAGTTCCAAAAGGAGTACTTAGATGACTTGATTGATAAGAAGGTGGTTGTCCTCATGTCTCGTGGATCTTGAGGATCCGGAAGAAGGAACAGAGGGAAGTGAAACCGCAAATGTATGAGGGGATGAAGGACCCGAGAAGAAATTGGATCATGTGTTGTGGAAAATGAATTTGGTCTTCGTTTGTGTTGGAATTGTTGTACTTAGTGTTGTAGTGAAGTACCGATGTAATGATGTTGTGTAACAATTATCGAGCAAATGCTTATGTGTTTTATAAGGATATATATAATCCGGTTCAATCGATAGAGTGATGAAAAGAAAACTCTTGAAATTATGTGAATTCTATTCTTGTTCAAAGGTTCGGTATCAATCCACTTGACACCACACAAAAAATAAAAAAGATAATGAATAAATCGTATGTGAATTCCATACATTCTATGTTCACACCCAAACAAATTTGTATATAAAGTTATCAAACAAAAGTCATCATCTCGTCCTTCTACCCCAAAGAACAATTGGTGCAACAACTCCATCCTCAATGTACTGGGCGTCATCCGAGTCATCTTCGTCGTCATCAAAGGGCACATGGTCCGTTCATCAACCGCTTGGGCTCGCTTTGAAAGCAATAATGTAGAGACATCCCCGGATGTGCCTTCCTTGTCCGATCTTGTCCAATTTGTCAAAATCTCTATTTGTCCACGAGGTAAATCCATGTCTTGGGTGCCCACATCAATTGAGTCCTCCGGTTCTAGTTCGTGCATGGCAAACAAGTTCCTTGGTTTCATTGCAATAACACCGCTCCATCCGTGTTTGTTTACGGATCCACATAAAACACTTTCGCACGTGTCGCTAGAATATAGGGTTCATTCATATACCTGTATGTCGAGTAGTATTGATATCAATAACCCCAAACTTATCCTTGTTGTATCCTTTGTTTTTGTTGGTAGTGGAAGCGGGCATATCATACATCCACTTTGGAACAAAAATAACTTCTTTTTTTGTCTAGGGAATTCTAGTGAGATGGTTCTTTTAATCACCCCATACCACCACATGTTTTTTACTCGATGGTCACCCTTGACAAGCACGCCTACGATTCGCGTGAAACGAGGCTTTTTCTCAATGTCACTGCTCGAAATAGCCAATTATTGATGTTTGATCTATGCATTGTACGAAGCTCGACTCTCTGTCCAATCGCAAGTGCAAAACATATCTTCATCTACTTCCCCTTTGGCATATTGTTCCTCGACCGCCTCGAACCATCTTACAAATTGTTCCTCATGTCGCTTTTCAAGATTTCTTTCACCAAATTTTTCCTTCAGATCTTCCTTGTGCTTGCTTTGATAGGAAAGTATATCAATGTTAGTTTAAAATATAAAATTTAAAAAATAATGATGTATATAATAATGTAACTTACTCGACCCATGGTTTAGCTTCATCACAATTATTAATCATGTAGTGCTTCATCTTATGCATCTCATCTCTTTTTAAGCATATAGACAAATTGTCCTCTCCTCTTGTAGTCTATTGGAGCAAATATGCTCAAACCGGATGGTGGCTCATTCACGCAGATATTTTCATGACGATCTACACGATTTAGTTTGCTGTCCATGTCCAAGAATCTAGAATAAAAATGTAAGGCACTCCTCGAGTATGTATCCCCTGGGCTATTGAGCCTTCAGTGGTATGCCTTGTTCCTCACATAATTTTTTTGCAAGATTTAGGTACCGCTTCCTTTGGGTACATCCACCTATAACACACGGCCCTCCAAGTATAGCCTCATCACCCAAATGAATAGGTAAATGCATCATGATATCAAAAATGATGGTGGGAATAGCATCTCAAGTCGACAAAGAGCATCCGTGATTGAAATACTAAGTTTGACCAGTGTCCGCTTCCACCAGCTCCTTGGAACATAGTGCATCGAAGAAATTACTAAGCCGGATCAATGCAACAACAACTTGTTCTCGCAAAATCCTCCGCACTATTAAGGGTAACGGTTTCTATAGAATCGGATGGTAATCATGAGATTTCAAGCCGTAAAACCTTACGTGCTTTTTAAGTCAACACATCTTCTTATATTGGAGGATACCCCATCGGGCATTTTCACTCCATACGTAAATTTGCACAAAACATCCTTTTTCATTCTCATCTAACTTGTACAAGGCTGGTGGCAAGGTATACTTATCTTTCTTAATCACGAGTGGTGCTGATCCGGTCGATCCCTAGATGCCGCATGTCGCTTCCGGGCGTTCTCCCCCGCCCTTACATTTACCTTCAATTCAAGCGAGTGCCTAATATGGACTCACATATATTTTTCTCAATGTGCATGACGTCCAAATTATGCCCGATGAGCAAAGAAGACCAAGTATGGGAGCTCAAAAAAATACTCTTCTTCCTCGGTTGTGCCATCCGTCATCATCATCACGCTTCCTTTTTTTTTTGATGTCGTCTTTCCAAATCTCACTTGTTCAAAACTTTCATTGCTCAAGTACACATTGCACCACCGATTGGTGCTGGTGCCTCCCTAGTTTCGACCATGTTGTTGAAGGCCGACCGTGTTCTTGCGCCATTCATGGTCCATTGGCAAGAAACGCCGAGATCCCGTAGCGCTGCTTTCTCCCATGTTTTAACCACAAATACTTTCGGTGTCTTTTGTGGCAATATGGGCATGCAAACTTTCCTTTTGTGCTCAAACCGGAAAAGCATGGCATATCTTTGGGAAGTCATTAATTGTCCAAAGTAGAATAGCATGTAATGGAAAGTTCTTCTTAGTTTGTGCATCCCATGTATCAACACCCTTATTCCAAAGCTCCTTGAGCTCCAATATAAGGGGCTTCAAATATATATCAATATCGTTTCGTGAGATTTTGGACCAGGTATCATTGACAATATCCGTTTAGATTGTTTCGACACAAACCAAGGAGGCAAATTGTAGGGTATTAGGACAACCGCCATATGGAGTATGTCGTGATTTTGCATCCCAAAGGGATTGAAGCCATCGAAGCAAGACCCGCCTGATATTACGAGCTTCTTACGCAAAACCAGCCATATTTGTTATCCACGTGCTTCCATGCCTTTGAGTCGGTGGGTGACGCATTTTTCCATCATTTACCAATTCTTTCTTATGCCTTTGCAAGTCCATCGATGTCCGCTTCGACATATACATTCTTTGCAAAGCCGAGGAATAAGAGGAAAGTAGCGTAGAATCTTCACCGGAAGCCGCCGATATTTAGCACCATCCTGGTCCGTGCTCGACATGTTTCCACCTAGACTCATTACATATGGGACAATTATGCAGATTTGTGTGCTCATCAAAAAATAACACACAATCATTCTGACATGCGTGTATCTTGATGTAGTCCAATCCTAGCCCTCGAACCACCTTTTGCACTTTGTCCAACGAGTCAGGGATACAATGGCCTTCGGGGAGAACCTTTGAGAATAGATTAAGTATGGCCTCCAAACATGCGTTACTAATGCCATACAAGCACTTTATCCGAAAAAAGTTGCACGATAAAAGAAACCTTTGTTGCCGATTTGCATCCCGGATACAATTCCTTCTTTGCCTCCTCTAATAATTTCAAAAATATCTCTGCCTGCTTATTTGGTTTGTCATCTATGATTTTTCCATGCATAGAGCCACTGATAATGTTTCTAATCATAGTATTAGTGGCAGCAGGGTGATCACTTGGATCTTCTTCATCGTCTTCTCCAAAATAAGGTGGTGTGGTAAACCTTCGTTGTCACCAACATCAGCATCATCAAGTAGGTTGTGCATGATCTTCGGGTTCGTTATACCAAGATTACCCCTCGATCGGTGATGAAGAAGTTTGGCCTTCTTCGAACTCATTGATGAAACAATCAGCAAAAGAAACCCACTTTTTACTAAGTGAAGTTGAATCAAAACCCGTCGTTATATCTTGTATTGCATTGACATGTACCACATGGGCACACAAGAGACAATCCAATAGGTCTAGATGATGATGAGGTATACTTATCAATCCGAAGTTCTGAAATTATCCTTCCACTCTTCGATTGTCGAGGCAAGCGCATCCAACTCCTATCTTCGTGTGATGCGGACATTGATCTGCGACCCAAGAACATAATGAGCAAATAATCATGATCTATACCTAGTGTATGCATGCCCATATATATATATATATATATGGGGGGATATCGATATAGCTACGTTACCTTTGCCGCAAGAGGGGCGGCGCCGCATAAGCGAGGGGACGCGCGCCAGCGCCAAAGGGTGGATCAGCGGAATGCGAGGACATCGCGATCGACCGGGATGCGAACGTAGAGTCCCCGAGTATTCCAAGCGTCTACTAGGATCGTTTAGTGGGCTCTTTTTCGTTAATTGGGCGGTGGCCGGCTACTAAATAGCGTGGCGATAGACAAACATAAGTGCAACCAAGTAAAAGTTCATTGCAATAGGTGTGTATAAGTTGCAACGCCAAATGGATAGTATTACAACCATACCAAATGGTGGCAATACATACATGTTATTGCATCTTGTGGCAACAAAGGATGCAATAGCCACCTATCTATTGCCACGAGGTGCAAAAAAAATATTGCAACCCAAATAAGTGGTTGTGATATGCCGTTCAAAAGCAACCAACGCTAGTATGGATGCCATAGTTCATTTTTATTGCAACACACGACATGCTAATGCAACATAAAATTGTTGTTGCAATACTTTCCACCAATTGCCACGAAATCCTTAAAATGGGTGCAACAAAGCGCCATCATTTTGCAACAAAAAAAAATATCGCAACACAATTTTTGTGTGGCAATATGGACACATATTACTACCCGATTCATCGGTTGGGTGCCATAGTACCCCCTATTGCACCCAAATGAGTGGTGTTGTCTAAGTGTCTAGTTGCAATTGATCGGAAACTACGTAGTGATTTTAAGTTGATGTTTAGTTGCCTATTTGCTATCTAATCGGGTTACTATCTCATCAATTTGTGTTATCTTATCAGGTTAACGATTTCATCATTTCCCTAAGATGCTCCTTCGCCCCTATGAACCTTTGTATTCTGTAATAAATAATAAAACTAAGAGATTATTTCGAAGAGTTTTTCTCAAACTAGGCTAGCTACTTAAAAACATTACCTATCCACATGCTCCACTATCGACCAATTTTTCACAATACTTGTATGTGTATGTTGCGAAGGCCATCTTTAGGTTTATTGTCGGAAAGGGGCATTCACATTACTGGATTTCTTGTTATGCAATGGTTATGTGATTATGAATCCTAATATCCGCCAAGCCAGAAAAATATGATGATGCCATCATTTGTATGCCATCTTCATGATGTTTGTTGATGATTGTTCTGTAAAGTTTCCATTGCATCTTCATTATCTACTTCAGACATTGAAAGATGTTACTATTGTTGTAAGGCGTAAATCAGAGTTAATGAAATTTATTACAAACCATCTTACTTAGTTGTGTTGAGAGGCAGGTGCCATATATCTTAGTAGACAAGTTCTTGATAATTAGATCTATCATTTGAGTGGTTAGTCGCACAGTGTCACACAAAGAGGAGTGTTGTGGCTTAAGTGAGTCAGGTGCTTCGCCTGAGCTCCGGACCAGGCCTCGAATTATTTGCTTATGCTTGAAAGTGCATGGTGTGAGCCATCTGAGTGGTTAGCCATGCCCCTAACCTCGCCCACACGTGCTCCGGCATGGCATCATCCCCAGCTAGAGCATGAGCTCTAGTCTATGCGGTCAACCTCTGACTCCCTTCCTATTCTCCAGCTAGCCAGAATGGCCTCAACTCCATGTGGGGATGGGCGCGAACCCAATGGCCACTCTGGCGCGAGCATAGATTCAACACAGAGCATGTGGACCTGCTCTGGCATGAGTTTCAAAGCTACACCGTGGTAGCGGACCTAGCATAGGCATGTGGTGTTTCCTGGTCTACGCCTTCCACCCGTTCCCCATCCCTGATCCTGCCCTCTGATCTGGCATGGCCATGGCAAGTTTGATTTTCTCATTTTGGGGCAACAACTATGGATCAGAGCTGGTGGGCGATGGAATTGTAAACAACATGTAGACCTACGCTTTGCTTGCATGTTGGAAGCCTTCATTTGCATGTTGGATGTTTCATTAGCATGTTGCATTTCTGATGTTGTTTCGAGATGTTTCATGTTGCAATGATTTCTTCGTATGTTGCCTTCTGCGCGGATGTTGTAAAAAGTAGATCGAGATGTTTTATATGTTGCAATAGCTTTACCCGTATGTTGCAAGATTTTGTTCCCAATGTTTGATCAGTTTTTTTGTCAAACGCACGGTGCAACTGTGTTTATCTATATGTTGCATATGTATCACATATATGTTGCAAGTGTTTAATCTGTATGTGTATACTTTCCAATGGTTTTGAAATATTTTTTTGGCGTTTTTGCTAGTGTTTTGGGTGCATGTTTTAGTGTTTCACCTGTATTAAGATGTATGTTGTAAGTGGTGCATTCATATGTTTTGAAGTAGATGAGGTGTTGCATCTCTATCGTCGCTTTTGTGTTGCCTTCCCTTCGCGCGGGTGCCTCCTCCTCCCGGATATAAAAGCCATGCAACCCGAGGCACGACGGTATGACCCAAAGCATGACAATTTGGCCCGGCATGAGCACGACCTAGCCCGGTGATAAGCGGACCCAAGCCGGCACGACCCGATACTAAAGGCTGTGCTTGCGCCAACCTCTGAGACCGCGGGCTGGCACGACACGGCCTGAGTTTTTAGGGTCGGCTCGACATCCTCTCATTTCAAAATAGTAAATAACACGCCAACTCATTCTTTTTTTAGAAAAGACTAGCTCATTACTTATTCTACGATATTGCACTCACAAACATTCCTTAGAGCACCCATAATGCTAAGTGCGGGGCCGATTCTATGCAACAAATCGCCCATAGAACCGGGTGCGATACACTGTGAGGTTGTTTCTTCGAAGAACCCAGTCTTACCCATCGATCCTGGTTCCAAGCGAAGGTGTCCTCTCTCTCTCTCTCTCTCTCTCTCTCTCTCTCTCTCCCTACGGAGGTTGACACTCCCGCCGCACAAATGAAACCATCCCTGCCCCCGTCCTCTCCACCTCCCCCACTGGCACCATCGCTCCCCAGGCGACCATGCCGTCACCACGCTCGGTCCCTACTCTAACCTCGCCTCATGTAGGCGTGCCCCTACTTCGCCTCGTGTGGGGTCCTCTCCACCTCCTGCCGGACGGGGAGGTGAGGGGCGCATCGCCGCCGATGGGGAGGCGAACCGTGCCACCGCCTGAAGGGGGGAGGGGGTCGCGTCGCCTCCAGTGGGGAGGCATGGTTGCACCGCTGGATAAGGAGGGGAGGCGTGAGACAACGGCGCCGTTGAGCTCGAAGGAAGGTGCCATGAGATGCAAACAATGGAGGGAGGAGAAACAGTTGGGCTACTCAAATTTTTTTAATGTGGTGGGTCCCTTTATGGACTCAATGTCTCTTCTATCCATTGTGCACCTCATTTTAGGAGCCATCATATCGGTTGTAGGGCCCGGGATCGAACCGACCCGGTGCTTGTTGACACCTGTTATAGCATAATATTACTAGTCAACTAAACATGGAAAAGGACATAATTTGAATATCAACATAGACTAGGGGTCTAACTAACATAATTCCACGAGCTTTGGTGATTTATGACTTTACAGGGACTTAACAGATAAATGCAGAGAAGAATGGAGAAAGTTCTAGAGTTTACATCCCATACGATGACAAGACTTAACCGTGAAGTAACTCAACCCGAATTGTGGACTAAAACATTCTAAAAGACACCAGAAGACACCAGGAAGGACCTGACATCCTGGGCCCACCATGGCCTGGCGGCCGCTAGTGAAGAATAGGCCGGCCGCCAGGTGGGTCCCACCTGTCGGTCTCATCTTCCTAGGTCGGTTTCAAACCGACTTTGAGGTTGTATCTACACCGTTGCCAAGGTCGGTTTGATCCAAGGGTTCACGTTCATCGCCAAGGCCTATATAAGAAGACCCCCTGACCCCAGGGTTAAACCCTAATTCATTCTATCTCATTCTATTCATTATCTCTCAGTTGTAGAGGTGTCCCAATGTAAGGATAACCTCTCTCTGGGATTAGTGAATTAGAAGTAGATTAAAAGAAGATTAGTCATGTAATTAGAGATAGATTAGCCATGTAATTAGAACTAGATTAGATCTAACTTAGATCTAATCAAGAGTAAAGGAGAGTGGAGCTAGGCTCCTGTTCTGGAGATGTCTTCAGAGTATGGTATGTCTTTGTATCTTCTCTACAAGACTTATGATTCATATATTTATCTTCTCTATTCACTTCCATGCCTTTCATATACGGTTAAGTATAGTTGTTATGCTTTTGCATGGGATCTCCGCTCGTATTGAGTGCTCTAGTTATTCTAGGTAGCTAGAGTAGTAATTTATAGTGTAGACTTGGTGTCTAGGCTATAGGTTACCTGAGGTTGCGCCCAAACCTACGGATAGTTGTGGTAGCCCCAGGGGTGACAGCCCTGTCAGGCCTTTGTAGTCCACCACGTATGGGTTGGTGTTTCGTAGAGCTTTTGGCAGCCTTCCCCCGGTTACTTCTTCCCAGTCTATTCGAGAATCGGAAAGGTACTGCTGCTCCAAAGTGCATTAGTGTATTGCTATCATAGAACCTAAGTAGTAGAGAAGTACCTAGGAACCTTGATCTCTCCCTTTGACCTTTTGATTAGTTTAGTTATTCTTTTATATCTTAGGTAGGTTATTATTTTATGCTTTGATATTTACTTATCCTTTAACAATTACCCCCTCACTATAGTCTAGTGGTTTGCTAAGTTAGTGGATACATGATTGTGACTTATTAGAATTCTTTAGCCAAAGCTTCCCTGTGGATACGATACTCTAGAATACTCATCCTAGGGAAAAGCTACAATGGTAGGTGTTCTGTGCGCTTGCAGAATCCTTCATATTCTTTTAGCACTTAACAAATGCCAACAGTGCTCCACATTGTTGTTGCTCTTATCCACTCACTAGCAGCGCAGGCACCAATTCCTGTTTTCTCGATCCCCATGCCACGCGACAGCGCACCGACAGGAGATCCCACGCCACACTCCGCGTCTTCGCCCTTCCCCGCCCCTCACCCGCGTGTCCACCTTTCCCCACATTGCACACTACCCTACCCCCACACCTTCTCCAGCCGTCAGCTCCTCTCCTCTCCATGGTTCCCTCTCGCCTCTTCCCTACGCAAGCGCGCATGGCGGCATGTTTGTCGAGTGCAGCCATCTCCTAATGGCATCCGGCGATGGATGACCGCCACCTCCATGCTTCCCCGCGGCGGCCGAATCTACCTCAGGGGTGACCGCACCGATGGTCGCCGCCTCCTCCCGTAGCTGCCCTACCTCCTGCTCTCCCCTTCCCTCTCTCTCATGGGCCTCAGGCTAGCCCGACACGTTGGATGGGTTGTGCTTCACGGGCCGGCCCAAGCCCAAAAAATGGCCCAGCAAGCCATGCCTGGGCCGTTGGTGAAGCACGACACCCGGATCGTCATGGCCCGAGAAGCCCAGGTGCCGTGTTGGCCCGATCCCCACCGGGTCGTGGCCAGGCCGTTGGACATCTATACTCCCGGCGATGGCTGCACATTCCCCTACCCATCACCCTCTTCTCGAGGCTAGTGTAGCCACATGTTGTAGGCCGTAGTTACCTGCTGGCCGTGTGTGAGTAGTTTAGGGTGTGTGAGCGGGAACTTTTTTTTTTAGACCACGGCAAGAAGCGTTTTTCAATAAGTAAAGAGTTTTACATAAGCAACAAGTCAACAAGTCTTAGTAACACCCAGGTTACCGAAACACACACACACCTATCAGCTACTGGATTCAAAGCTATCGATTACATTTTGACAAGTTTTCTTTTCTGGAAACATGTTGACAAGTTGTGTTGTGCTATTAAAGGGCTGTTACACTGATCAAACTGAGGCTAGTAGCTCCGAAAGCAGCCGATTGCCGGGGGTGCACCAAAGTTGTGCTTCGTCTTACATGGCGCCAACATGCCGAGCGGCCGATTTGGCGACACCAGCGAGCGGCCGATCTGAACTTTATATCGACGATCCCAAACAGGCCTCCCTGGACCGAGAGCCGGATTCGGTGCATCGCGTCTGTAGACTGAATCGGCTGCATACGTATCCTCAACGCCTGACGCGCGGACACCAACCAAATCGGACGCTCGTGAAAACGCATCGGTCGTTTGGCTTGGCTTCGCATTTTGCCGAGGAAGTCGCCTCTTCCTCGACCATGCTCGGCTCGGCTTCGTCAGGCTCAAATCACTCTCGCCTTCTACACAGCGAGCCAAGCAGCACGCTTTGTACTCGACCGCCGTCGCCGCCGTCGCTCCGCTCACCACCCCACCCCCCCACCCCCCACCCCCGTCGCCGCAGCTAAGTTCGTCGCCTCTGCCATCGCCGCTGCGTCCGCATAGGCAGCGAGGCAAGCAGCAGCCGTCCTGCTCGGCCTCCATCAGCACCGTCGCATCCGCTCATCTCGCTGCCCCTGTGCGGTCGACGGAGCACGGCGCTGAGGTTCCATTGGTGGGCTAGTCGACCGAGCAAGACTGCCAGGAAGCCCATCTAGCGACCGTCGACCATGGAACGCAGGTGTCACCTCCCCAAGATTCGTCTTTGCCGTTTCTGCTATGACTTAAGAAATGGTTGCTTGCAAGATGTTTGATAAAATGCCGACATGACTCTGGAACTACATGTGCGCTACAGCTATAATAATCTGCAATTGGTGGTGAATTTGGTTTTAAAAAACAATTAAAATTCTCGTTGCACCATATGGTCAAGCAAACATAAATGAAACGGAAGCTCAGTCATACCTTTTCATTCAATTTCCACAGTTTCCCATTTACTTAAGATTAGCTCAAACCATTCATATTTTTTCTTTAGTGTTTGTCAAAAATTGTAGTTGTCGTTAGTTTTAATCATGCTACTGGTGCCAACTGCCAAGCATCATGATTCAGTTTATAATTCTCTACAGATACCCATTGGGGAAGCTTAATCTTGTTGATCTAACTGGTTCAGAAAATATATCAGGATCAGGTGCTAGAGATGTGAGTAACCTCCAACCAGCCAATTATTGATAAAAAAAATATCAAATGCTTCTCTCTAATCTTTCAAATTTAATAAAGTACTTTCAACATTGAATTTAAATTGCAGGGCAGAGTGAGAGAGGCTGGAGAGATCTACTAGAGTTTGCTCACGCTTGGTCATGTTATTAAGAAAGGCCCTCAGCAGCTTTGATTTTAGTGACACATTGCTCAATGTCGATTTATGTCTGTCTATTTGTTTCAGAGATAGTAAGCTGGCAAGTTTTCTGAGAGATTCATTGGGAGGGAAAACAAAGACTTGCATTATTGCTGTGATATCACCTTCAGTACGTATATAGCTTGAAAGAGACATTGAACACACTTGATTATGCACACCGTGCAAAAAATATCAAGAATAGGTCAGAGGTTTTATTTATTATTTTTTATTTGTTTGGATGAGTCAGTCATACGGATGTTTTATTATTCAGACAGTACAAAGTTCACAATTGGTTGTTGTAGGCTAACTTGGTTGCACAAGCGCTAAGACAGAGAGTGCACAAAAGCTGTAGATGAGTACCGTGCTGCTTGCCAGGCTCATAGCGCCAAGACTTCAGATTGCAATTGTTCAAAGCATTGATTTGTCAGTCTTGTTAATTAAGTGGCATCTCAATTTTGTCACTGCTTAATGTTGCTGCAGAAACCAAGTTGAGTTAAGGGTACTAAAAGCTTAATTCAGTGAGTACCCAAACAGCTGAATTCTAAGGATGCTCATCACCTCCAATCACCCAGCTGCAGAACAAATACTGTCTCAGATCTTCCTGTCAATTGGAAGGCTCCATTCAATGTGTAGTTATATAAAATAGGTCTAGAGAAAAAGAAAGGAAAGCATATCAGAATCAGGATAGACACACGTATCAGAGGCTAGTATCAATAGTTTTTCGTGGGGAATTGCAATATTAAGTAAAAACCTATACTTTATATAGCATCAGTTTGCCATAATAAATTTGATTCGCACAGTTCAGAGATATATATCAAGTAAACGAATAAACTGAATGGCAATAGCCAGTATAGACATCTCAATATGCATCCAATTCCACCGAGTGAAAACGTTAACATAGAAATTAGGCACCCAGAGCAATGGATCATTTGATTTGAAGCTGCAATTGATGGCAACCTATCATTTCCCCTAATTCACTACAGGAATCGGCCTCGTTGCCGAGTGCAAAAACATTTGCCGAAAGTGCAAAACATCGGGCACTCGGCAAAGAAGTCTTTGCCGAGTGCTGAGTCTGGCACTCGGCAAAGATCCTCTTTGCCGAGTGCCCGGCTGTCGGCATCTTTCTACACTCGGCAAACTATATCTTTGCCGAGTGCCCAGTCCTCGGCGAAATAATACACTCGGCAAAGAATAACAGGACCAAATGACCACCGTGTCTGTTAGCTTTGCCGAGTGCCCAGTCCTCGGCGAAATAATACACTCGGCAAAGAATAACAGGACCAAATGACCACCGTGTCCGTTAGCTTTGCCGAGTGTCCGACGTTAGGCACTCGGCAAATAATCCCAGCTTTGCCGAGTGCAGAGGTGGCACTTCGGCAAAATGACCATTACTTTGCCGAGTGTTTTTATCCTGGCACTCGGCAAAGGTTATTTTTTTTAAAATGAATTCTTCACCGAGTACTGACATGGCACTCGGCAAAGTTTTTTTTTTAAAAAAAATAACAAATCTTTGCCGAGTGCGTGTCGTCGACTTCGGCAAAGGACCGCTCAGTTAACGGACGTCGTTTTCTTTACCGAGAAAGTACGACACGACTTTCGGCAAAGATTTGTTTGCCGAGTAATTCTTTGCCGAGTGCACTTTTCCGAGTGTGGCACTCGGCAATGGCTTTGCCGAGTGTAATGTTGCCTTTGCCTAGTGCATCCAGCATTCGCCAAAGCGGCCGATTCATGTAGTGATTCTAGGCTCTAGGTTTGGACAACAAGTTTGAAAATTTCATTATCTCCACGCTATATATGGTTTCGAATCAGCAAAAGATTAGCATGTGACTATAGGTACCTCGGCGGACATGTCGGAGCTGCTGGCGATCGGCCACAGTCGGTGTAGTGGAAGTGGATGATGAGCGCCCACCGGCGATTGGAAGAACCGATCTAATCCTAATGTCTGTGGCCTGAGGTGCGTGCAGCGGTACCTTGCGTCCGAAGGCAAAAGATGCTGGTTGTTACGCATTTATGCCATGGTCAGCAAATGAGCCAACTTGCTGCTGAAGCCAAGCCGAGGGAAGCCAAGCTGACCGTGCTATGTACAGAAGAAGGCTGCGCCGCGGTGTTTTGACGAGCGTCCGATTTGGTCAGTGTCCGCGTGTCAGGCGCTGAGATACGTATGTAGCCGATGGAGTATCCTGAGTCCTGATCTGATCCGGACCTAATCGATCGAGCGCCTCGCCTATGTACCCATCATATATATTCACATCTTCTCATCGAGTCGGTCGTCGCCCTGCAAGGCGCCGTACGTCTCCGCGTTCATGTCCAGCCAGGCAGAGAGAAATCCGATCTTCATGTCCACCAGCACCGCTACCACGGCGGATCCTCCACCACCAGCACCACCCATGGTCTTGGTCGACCGCTACGTGCGATTCAAAGATGAGCTACTCGACATCATCGAAGAATCAGGACAGCCGTCGCTGGATCAGGTTATCGAATCCCTCCTCGAAAGCCTTCCGGACTCCTGCAGCTCCGAAGAGAGGGAAGAAGCCGCGGTCGCAGAGATCACGCGGTACATGGAGGAGGTGAACGAGCCGGCGTTCGCTACCCTTCGCGAGCGCAAAGCCTCCCGCCTTAGCGCCGTGCGCAAGGCCCCGGTCACTTGCGCCAATGTCCACGCCGTCGCCTACTACAGCGAGTTGCTCGACGGCATCGAGCTATGCCTTTCACCACTCGACAGCGCCCCCAGCGTGACTTCGCTAACTCTTCGGTTCTCTTGGCCACCCAAGCACCCCGTACGTGGGTACCCCTTCATCGCCTACATCGCAGGCTCTGACGATGCCTACCTCGCCCTCTACTTCGGCAGCCACCGCCCCTGCAGGCGCAGCCCAGGCCCAAGCTTCTATCTGGTGTACGATACGCTGGCTAACTCTGTCTCCATCATCCCTCCTCTGCCGTCCTGCGGCTCCCTCTATAGTTTAGGTGCGGAGCTCGGCATTCTTGGGATCCACATGGAGTCACATCGTCCATGCTTCTATGTCCTTGTCGAGCTCCTCCGAGTGAAGAGCCATAGGACTCATAGCCACCTACCTTCAAATAAGGGGACTCTGTTTATGTGGTGGTCGCCAGGATCCAGCCCACTCGCCACTGGCCGGTGGACAGAGAGGGATGTTGTGCTTCCAATCCCTGCTGACGACGACGACGACGATGGCACCACGCCGACCTACTCCTTCCACGCCGATATGGTGATCTCTGTTTCAGGAAGATGTGTATGTTGGGTTGACCTTCTCAGAGGGATATTGGTCGGTGACGATTTCGATCGTCTTGCTGCTGGTCACGGTGACACTACTGTTGATGCTCCAGTCTTCTACTTCATTCCATTGCCTGATGGATGTGCCATGCAACGCAAAGGCGACCGAGGGCAGCCGCAGGAGTACCGCTCAATGTGCAGTATCACCAGTGAGCTCTTAAGATTTGTCTCTCTGGACGGCTACAGAGAAGGCTACCTAGTGTTCAGGACATGGAATCTCAGTCTCCCGCGGGTTATGGGCACATGGAGGTGGGAGATGGTCTTGGAGTCTCGTGTGGATATTTGGAACGACCCAATCTACAAGAATGATCTGAAGCTACAGCCGCTGATGCCAAAGTTTCCTACCATTAGCATGACCGAGGATGATATCATCTACCTCTTGCTTACTGATTTCAAGCTTGAGCAAGGCTGGACAGTGACCACTGGGAACTATGTGTTTGGTCTTGATATTCGTCATGGGAGTATAGCTTCTGCCATCAAGTTGCCTTGTGATGAACATGGGATGGTTGGGCCCGTGAAGATATTTGCTTCACGCTTTAGTTCCTTTTTAAGTGAGGTCTTGTGTTAATGAGCTGGAGTTGTACTTTTTAGGGTTCTGAATTTGTTTGGACTTTGGACTAGTCTTATCATATTGATATTTAATTTTGTTAAGTTGCAACAGTTTTTTTTTCTCGAAAACGTGCTAAGCACGCTTTCGGAGGAAAAAAAAACAGCATGTTGATGGGGATATGTTTTGCCTAGCCCTTTTGAGTATAAAGGACAATGCGAGGTGCTTGCCAATGAGTTCCCATTTTGGTGACTAGTTGCATTAATTTTCAGAGAGTGCTAATTTTTTTAAAAAAAATGAATACTAGCACAACCGTCTGAACTAAATAAGTGTGTTGAGACCTACCATGCAGCAACCAAAGCTCTCTTTGTTGCTTGTTGTCAGCCATCAGCAGCTTCTTCTTTTCAACTAGCTTATGAGCCAACTAGCCTAGCTACTTATTATAGTTAACATTCAGATCTGGATGGCTTAATGAACTGTAAAAGAATTATGTCTTGTCTTTATACTCTATGTTAGTGATTGTTTGCATATCATGCACTACTAGTTTTATATCAGCAAATATTAGAAGAAGCTGGTTTTGTTTTGGGCCCATTTGATTATTTAACAGTTCATGTTTTTTTCTTTAAAAGTTGAACATAAGCTGTCATTCCTAACTAGAACAAGTTTTAGTATATCTAAATCATACTTGTTGCTCAAGTTCACATGATGATGGTGGCTGAATGTACCTGACCACTTTAACCTGTCATATTGTGATTCTTCAGGAAATGATCTTGTGGAGGAGGAGCCTCGACACTGATGGCTCCATCATGGGGCAAGAGATTGTTGCTCGCGATGAGCGAGAATCAAGAGACAAATTTGGCAAGTGGACTTTATGTGATGAAGACGAAGATGCATTAATGACTTACACATTGGGAGCACAACGGGGCAAATTGGCCGAGAAGACTCTCTGTGAAGAGGAGAAGCCACCAATGCCTTACACATTGGGAACACACTTCGCCACGTTGAAGTTCTGCCAGGATGGTCTTGGCGGACGTCGCATCATATCAACACTTGGAGATTCTCCAAGAAGCACAAGATTTCAACCCTCTGCTTCGGTGGGATTGCACTGCGCGCTTAGTTAATGTTGCGAGGAATTTTCGAAGTCTCGATGAAGCATTTACTTAGGAGTATAGGGTGTGTTTGGTTGCACCAAAAATGTTAGTTGGGTCAAAAAATGGGTGTTTGGTTGCAAATCTGGGCCAGATAGCCAGGCTTTTTGGATGCAACCGTATAGCCTAAGCCTGGCTTTGTGGAAACGGCCGTTCTCACTAAGCCTGGCTACGGCTACATCAAGTTTCACGCTGGTACTGCTCCCCTCACCTCCCCGTCGTTCCCTCACCACTGGAAGAGCCTTTCCCGCCGGTGCTCCTCCGCCAAGGCCGTGGCCAATGGCGCGACACAACTAGCCACATCCTCGTCTCCGTCTCGGAGTTCCCTTCCCAGCGGCGTGGGTGCTGTCCAGCGCTCCTCCGGCAAGCACGGGAAGCAGCCGGCGGAGGTGGTGGCGGCCGAGCCCTCGCGTCGCCCAGCGTTGAAGACAAAGCCGCGGCGCCATGGATCCGTGGCAAGCTTCCGGACGGGACGGCGTTGTGACTAAGGTCCATGGCGGAGCTACAAGTACCCAGATCCGGTTGAATCGATCACCTTCCCTGGCACCTCGGCGGAGAACCGATTGTCGGTCCTGCTCGCACCGGCCCGCGGGACCTCGGTGGCCCGCTTGCTGGAGCACGGGCTCTGGGATGGCGGACTCTATGCTGTCTTTGGTGTTGGGGGCGGCTCGCCGACGGCAAGGCAGGGCGGCGGGACGGCGGGGATGGCGGACTCCGCACGCGTGCTAGGACTAGGAAGGGGCGACAAGGAAGGGCGCGGCCTAGGAGGGCCTATGTCAGCACGGCCACTGACGGCGGCGGCTGACGCCCGCGCCGCTCAGCAACGAATGTTGACGGCAGCACGCGGGGACGGGTGATGGCGGCGAGCTGGAGGGTGAGCAGGAGGCTAGGGATGGTTGTGCGAGGCAAAGTAGATGATCGTGCTTCTTGGAGATTGTCGTCGTGTATTCATTCAATTTGGAGATGGTCGTGCTCTTCATGCGTTCATTGAAGAGGTGCCCATGGCGTTCGATTCAAACGAGATGGTCGTGATGCGCTGCTACTCGTCGTTGTGTCCATGCTCGCAATCTTGCAATCACTGCTGGCCGTCATGGTAGCCGTGCTTCCGCTGCTCGCGTTGCTGCCTCCTTGTGTCGTGCTCGATGAAGATGACTACCACTTTTTCGATGAAATGGCTCAAAGAGGTAACCTTACCAATTTGAAGAAGAGTTCATTGTATCAAAACTAACCGGACAACCAAACATACTCTAGCGCTAGCCGGCCTTAGATAGCACAAGCAACCAAACAAACGGGTCCTGGCTTGGCAGAGGCAGGCTTAAGCTAGCCTGGCTACGTTTGTGCTAGCCAGGCTACTGTAAGAAACGAACCAAACACACCCATAGAGGCCAAGAAGATATGCTTTGTTTCGATGCAGTTGCTAGAGCTATTTACCAGCCTAGGAGTTGTTCGTACTCACCTACAAAAATGCCTAGCTAGGCACAACTAAGACTTGCTTGTCAAGGGAGTGTGGTTTCTCACTACTAACTTCTAACCCTTGAGAAACAATGAAAAGATGTTGCAATATGCTCAATTTGGTTGGAAAAGATAGATATTGCCACCAAATCACATTCATTGCCCAAAAAATGATTGCAATGATGTATTTTTCCATTGCTATATCTACAACTCTTTTCCAACCCAAGCGACTATTACATAAAACGAATCATATTTGTTGCACATGTCACCAAAAAAATTGTTGCAACATAGACACACTATCGCAACCATAAACTAAAGAGTTGCAATATCATATCAGTATTGCAATGCCAATAAAACTGCCCACAACGTAAATCAAATCGTAGCATTAGAGACCACTTATTGCAACCGTTCTATGGTTGGTTGTGAAAACACTTATTTTTTCACAACGATCTCCATACGTAGGGCCACGAAATAATTTGTGTGGGAAAAACCCTTCTTTCACAACCAAAAGTGCAAACGGCTAATGACGTAGTTGTTCTTTACCATGTGAATAGGATCTTATCGCTCGTTCGGGCATCACCGATGACTAAATTGCTGCTACACCTATGGATCTTCACTTGCAACTTTGTCTCATTGACGGGGTACATCTTGCAGATCGCTCACAATATCGACATTTGTGGGAAGCCTTGTTCAGGCCTGATACCCCAACTTCTATTCACTTTGGACATTTACTTTTGTGTGTTGCGATACTTATGGGGGACATCATCTCAGAACCCTCTTGGCCAACTTTGAACCCTTGCTACCACTACTATTGCATGGCTCTTCTTGTATTGCATGGAAGTCTAAGAAACAAACGGTTGTATCTCATTCTAGTACAAAGGCTGAACTTTGAGCCCTTGCTACCACTACTACTGTAGAGATTGTATGGCTTAGATGGCCATTGTTGGTTGATTTTGGTGTTTCTTGTGATGTTGCCACACCTTTTTCTCTGTGATAATATAAGGTCATACAAATTTCCAATGATCCTACGAAGCATGAAGGTACAAACCATATTAGTGTGGATGCCAATCTCTCTCCAAATATGTGCCTTTAGAGTTCTAATTGGCTGACTTTTTCACCAAAGCACAAACTTGAGAGCAAGCAACATCGGTTTCATTTGATCAAACTCAATGCTGTCAATCCTCTGCTTTCACCTTGAGTTTGAAGAGGGTGTTAAATATATGAAGGCTCTTATATTATAGACCCATATGGCCCGGTCCATGAAGCTCATGAGGATCTCTAGCCCTATATATATACTCATCTCCAAGTGGTTATGCTTTGAAATACCCAAGGTCAGTAACACTAACAATGACTTGCACAAAATGCTTGTAATAGAACATCTACTAGTTTTATTAACCCAATCTACCGGGTGGCGGCTCGGATAATTGTGACAATAGTGGATTATAGTAGCCATTTTAAGATTTCTATAATTAGCGACTTTGAAATTGTACACCTAAAAATGATGTTAGTTAAGATACATAGATGGGATACAAAAAAATTAACTTACCCTATCAAATTCAATCAAATTTTAGATATTGTTATGCCACTAAAAATTTTCAAAAATGGAATTTAGCAACATATTGCTTTTTGTGTTCTCATAACTAGCAACTTGTTAACCCTTCTGCATAGGTTAGAAGACTGGATAATTAACTAAAAATGATAGAAAATATGGATCACACCTTTCAACATCCCTAGTATTATGCAACGTGTTTACATATATCCATCATTGCTCTGCATCAATGAACACTAGTAGTATCCTATATAACTGTGTGTAATCTGCTTCATCGTCCAAAAAAATGTAGAGTTCATCTTAATATATCCATTTGTTAAAATTATAAAGTCATCCAATGTGAATGCTCTATTATAACACTAGTTAAACTGATGTACTTTATGATAGACACATAATAATATACGGAAGATAATATACTGTGAGAAAGGTGATAGTACACAAGTACTATGGTTTCCAAATGTCGACTAAATAATGACTTATGTAAACATCTTATTATGCTTTCTTCTATTGATCATGATATCAATATTTTTGGAAGTATTTATATATACTTCATATCTGTAAACAAAATAGGCATCCAGGTTTTTCAAGTTAGCATTACCAAAAAAAAGTCAACCAAAACTTGTCAAACAGCCTTGCATAAACCAACAACAGTATCTCTTGTCAATTATTGATTGAATTGTTTTTTCTCAAAAAAAAATTATTGATTGAATTGCAAACCATGTCCCTAATCGGAAAGTAGACCTACTTCGACATCCATGCTGGTATATTTTGATATGGCAATGGATCTTCCCTTTTGTTCTCAAAAACACCGATAAAATTAGGAGAGTATTTCTTTGGAGAAAAAAAAGGATGCGAGGGGTGCCATTGCCTGGTGGCTTGGCCTCAGGTTACCTGCCCACCTGAGCTTGGAGGACTTGGGATTTCTAGTTTTGCAGCAGCTTCGATGGGCTCTCTAGATGTGATAGTTGTGGCTACAAAAAATGAACGTGATCCACCATGGGTGGCCTTCACGATTAAAGTTCACCCCTCAGTTAAGGATTTCTTTGTCTTGGCCATAATTCAGAAATTGGCAATGGCACGAACACTATGTTGTGGACTGATTGATGGTTGCATGGTCAAAGCTTAGCTCAACTTGTGCTTAACCTCTATGGTTTATTGGCTAACAGGGCAAGGAAGAGAACAATTTTTGAAGCAATGATAGAGTTGAGATGGGTTTGAGATATCAGGGGGGCTACTACAGTGGCAGTTTTGGCAAAATATTCCAGGCTATGGGATATCCTAGGTGGTATTGCAACCTGATGTTGATTACTCTCATGTTTGGCAATTTTCTGCCTCAGGTTCTTATACAAAAATCAACATATGAGGGGTTCTTCGAAGGTGTTGTACAATTTAGGCCATGGGAAAGAATACGGAAGAGTTGGGCACCGGGCAAATGCAAGTTTTTCATGTGGCTAGTGGCATAGCCAAAAGGGGGGGACTCGATCATCTTGAACACTGCCCATTGTGTGATCAGGCTAAAGAAACAATTAACCACCTACTAGGATCATGTGTAATCTCCCACCAAGTGTGGTTCAATATTTTTTAGAGGGTCAGCCTGTAAGACCTTTCTCCCTAGCCAGAAGGCATCTCCTTTTGATGACTAGTGAGAAGGCACAAATAGTGGAATCAATGGTCAGGCAAGAAAGGGTCTGGGTTCTCATCATGCTAGGAGAATGGTCTATTTGGAACCACCATATATAACAGATGTGTGTTTGATGGAATTTAACCCAGTCTTAATACGATTTTAGTTATAGTTAAGGAAGTGGACCTCTGGAGTCTGGCCGAAGCACGTGGAGTTTCCCATCTCCTTGCTCTAGAACCAACTAATGGGCGAGTTCTGCTCCTACTAGTGAACAACGGTCAGGTCCTTGTCTTCAGAGAGATGGTTTGTGCCTTGTGAAGTGTGTTGGGGTGGGTTTGGTGTTGTAAGGGGTTTCTTAACCCCTATTTTTCTTCTTAATATAATGATACGCAGCTCTCTTGCGAGTTTGAGAAATAAAACCTTGCCAAACAAAATAGTGAGGAATTTTAATTGCTAAAGGTAAAAAAACTCAAACTTCACCTCGGACACTCATAGATCTTCTCGAACTATGTCATAGAATCATAGAAAACTCAAGATAAAGCTACACTATTCCATAAAAAATGGAAAATGTGTTTACAAGTAGAATAATAGCTACATCTAGAATTTAGGATTAGTGTCCAACACTAGAAATTAGGAACAAGTCTTCAAGCTTCAAGAATAACTTTATTTTGTTAGATAAAGGATAGTTCATACCCGGTTTCATCTACCAACAGGTACAATCACACCAATTTTACAAGCTTTGACCCGTAAGCCAACTCACGAGTTGTAAAGTACTCCATGTTATAGCCACTGTTGGTATTTGATAAGCCTACAGAAATATTTATAATAATCCACAAGCGAACGGATACTAGTGAGCATTTCACCCGGGAGAGGGTTTTAATATCGAATCCACAGGGAGGATGGTGTGAGGATAACTAAAGAATATAACTAATCCCTAAGCAGTAGTCAAGGAACTGAAGAAGATAAAGAGATAAGGAGATTTCTATGGTTGTCTAATTCTTATCCTTGTAAGCAATATTCATATTGTCTTAAAGGGAAGCACCCAAAGGAAAACATGGACAAAACATGCAATCCTCCGGCACTTACACGCCCAACTAGTCTTATAGACGGAGGGTGGATTACAAAGGACTCAACAGGACTGTCACTCCCGCGATCTACCACACGACTGAAAGGTCCCTTGTGGTTTTTGGTAATTGAGTGTCAACATTAGGTGAACTAATATGTGTAATTGAGATTATACACAGGAGATTAGTTCACATGTGATGATGCAATGAAGGAGCATATTACATATGAAACATGACATGGAGTCATGTGGCCGAGGTGGTGAAGATCAAGACAAGGCTTGGCTTGATGGACCGGTTGCAAGTGTGAAGGGCAAGTCGAGGGACTTGGCGCCGAAGGACCGATGCAACAGTGAAGAGCAAGTGAGGTCAAGATCGATGGACCAAGAAGGTCATGTGATGATATGAAGTGGATCATATCATTCTTGATCGTGTTGGTGCATATGTTGCATCGGCATTTGAAGATGGAGCGAAATGGAAATGTGCAAGGCAAAGGTATAACCTATAGGGCATTTCTTTTCACCGGTCATGAGGAGCTTAGAGAAGTTTATGACCAGATTTAGGATAGATGGCCGTACTATCAAGAGGGGCAAACTTGTTTGCATATCGGTCATCTAGTGCCACTTGAGCGATCTAACTTTACGATGTGTTAGGATCGAGTGGCGTTGTAAGAGCTAACCCGTCCTTTGAAATGATTGTGAAAATGCTAACACACTTGCACATGGTGATGTACACTTGGTGGTGTTGGCACATTTGCAAAGGCGGCGGTTGTATCTTGAGGGGTTGAGTTGGGTTTGGGGCTCATCATCCGCCGAGGATGCGAGGATTTTCGACTTTCGAGAAAAAATGAGATGCATATTTTCTATTGCGTAGGATGCATCGTGGTGGTGAAAACATGCTATTCCTAGTGCTCAAGTTTGGTATACTTGATGGGTAGCATGTCGAAGCAAAGGGCGGAGAAGTTTCGCAAGAAGCAGCGACCGGAAGCGTCGACCGGACGCTCGACCGGAAGCAGGAGGCTTGATCGGACGCGCTCACCGGAGCGTCCAGTCGGTGCATTTGGCAGAGAGCATGTTTCTCGGTGTGTGGTCGACGGTCGACCGGACGCACACACCGGAAGCATCCGGTGCTGACCGGACGCATGCACCGGAAGCATGCTCCGGGCTGTCAGCTGTGGGGCCGCTGGCTCTATCCTTTGTGACCGGATGCGTGGTCAGGTGTGACCGGACGCTGGACCGGACCCGCTGGTGAGTCCGGTCGGTGCGTCCGGTCAACTCGCAGAAACCGTGGTTTGAAGCACCAACGGCTCTATTTGGCTTGGGGGCTATAAATAGAGGGTGTGTTCGGCCATGGCTCGTGCTTAGCACCTTGGGGACTTTGTGTCCATGCTTGAGAGTGCTTGAGAGCCCTCCCACTCACATATGCTTGATATCGTTCATCCAATTGAGTGAGAGATAGAGTTCTAGTGCGTTGCGTTGAGAGATCGCATTCGTGGCACTAGGTGATCGTGTTGCAAGCCGGTGTGCTTGTTTCTCTTGGAGGTTGCCACCTCCTAGACGGCTTGGTGGCAAGAGACTTCGTGAAGCACGCAAGGAAGCTTGTGCGGTGCTCCGAAGAAGAGATTGTGAGAGGTTCGTGCTCACCTCGCGGGGATCGTGAAGAGCAACTCTAGTGGAGCGTGTCATTGAGCTACCACACTTGTGTGTGGGTTCACACGGTACCCTCTGAGGGATTGGCTAGAGGACTCACACTGTGTGAGGGACTCGATCGAGCTCCCAGCTGTGGGATTTGGCACTGGCCATTAAGCTTGAGAATCATCACCGAGTGATTCGCCAAACCGTGAAACCACTAAAGTGTTGGTCGACACAACGAAGAGTAGGGGGAAGTTGGCAAGCTTCCCGAGACCTCGGTAAAAAATGACCGGTGTCATCTTGTGTCCACACTTCGCGGTGGTTTGCAATCTCTTCATCACAAGCTTTGTTCTTACTTCATATATATATTGTGCTTGTGCTAGAGTAGAGTAGTTATAACTATCTTGCTTGTGTAGCTTGTTTAGTTACTTTGCTTAGCTTGTGTAGCTGGGTATTTTGAGCCTTTGGGTTAGGCGTGTGTTACCTTGTCCATTGTGCATCTAGTGAGCTTAGGGGCTTTGTGCTTGTGCTTACTAGAATTGTGTAAGAGCTCTTTCGTGCTTGAAGTACTAGTGCTTAGGTTTGTGTGACCTTGCATTAGAATTGATTAGGAGCTCAAGCTAGGCTTGTCACCTCACTCTTCTTATGTAGGATCTTTTGTGAGGTGATTTAGAGTCTTAGTTAGAGGGGTGAAGTCTTGGCTAGACCGATAAGTTTAATTCCGCATTTGTTTCGGTTAGCCGGTGCGATTAGTTTTTAAAAGGGACTATTCACCCCCCTCTAGTCCCCATCTCGACCCTTCAACGACCCGGAATATAAGGTGTCATCACAAGCAACCCCAGTCTAGGCACCACACCTAAACCAAAGCTACCCCTCTAATCTATAGGGTCCAACAGATTAAAGTACTCAAAGAGTTGTGAACAATAAAAACATTCACTTACTCAAATAAGAAGTTGATCCACCATAGAAGTCTCGGGATCAAGTACCAATGTTAATGGGACTTGATTCCGATGGTTTTAAGATGTAGAGGAGTCACCGACAGTCCAGGTGCTTCCTCAATTGGCTCTTCCCATCACCAACACTTTAACTCTAAGAACAAGATTAGTTCTAGTCTCTCTCATGAGACATGGATCTAATCTCTTCTTGACTCTTACTCTTGATTAGATCTAATTAGATCTAATCTACTTCTAATTACATGTCTAATTCTACTTCACTAATCTCTAAGAGAGAGATGATCCTTACATGGGACCCCTCTACAACTGAGAGATAATGAGATAGAATGAGTTAGTAATGAATTGGGGTTTAGCCCTGGGGTCAGGGGGTCTTCTTATATAGGCCTTGGCGATGAATGATGACCATTGGATCAAACCGACCTTCGATAACAGTGTAGATATAACCTCAAAGTCGGTTACAAACCGACATAAAAAGACGAAGCTGATTGGCCATAATTGCCTGGCGGCCGGCCTAAAATTGCCTGGCGGCTGCCAGGGCATAGTCTCCTCTCGGCCTCTCGTCTCTTCTGGTGTCTTTTGGTATCTTCTAGAGTGTTTTAGTCCACATTTTGGGTCGAAGTTACTTCACGGTCAAGTCTTGTCATCATATGTGATGTATATTCGGAACTTTCTCCATTCTTCTCTGCATTTATCTGTTAAGTCCCTAAAAATATATAAATCACCAAAGCTCGTGGAATTATGTTAGTAAAGCCCCTAGACTTATGTTGATTTTCATTTTATACCCTTATTTCATATTAGTTGACTAGTAATATTATGCTATAACGAAGGTGTCACGACCACCCACACAAACAAACAAAGTAAAGTTTTTGACTAAATGAGACCAATAGACTTATTTGACAACCATACTTTGAAACCAAAGAAATGCAAGGCCAACGTCTCTAGATGCTGCCCTGTAAGGATAAGCTTGTCCCATTCATCATCACACCGTTGCAGTCTTGCCCATTGATCTGAGCCAATGGGTTCCCCTAAAAAGAATCTACAAAAAAGATTTTAGTCTACATTTGCTAAAAAATCACCTCATTTCTCGTTATCCAAACATCCCAACACAAAGTTGATCTTTGCGGTCAACAATAACAAATTATGTTTGTTACCACCCGTCTTGGACCCACTGTTAAACAATTCATCTATACTCTAGGGAGGCGATATCAGAATGTACAGCACACCACAAGAATTTAGCATGGAAACAATCCAAAAAATCTAGATATATTCTATAACTAAAATTTATTAAAAAGTAATATGTACGGATAAAGTTCACATATAAAAAATTCCAAACATTAATGAGGCAATATCAATACAAAAGTATATTCTATATCATCTGTTTTTCCCAAGCCGGGTTTTTGGAAGATGATATTTGATGTATATTGACCATAATGGTCAAGGTGTTTCTAGACTAAGACTTTGGATTTATCTCAAAGGGTCTAATAACATTTGTGATTTTCTTTGTATACTAGCAAATTTGCCCGGCGTTGCAACGGGGCAAAAACGACGATAGAAATCTTACTTTTAACAAATTTTAGTTATGTAAATCTAGATATGTAACAAAATCCAAGCATTTAGATAAAACCGTAATCTTCTACAACATATAAATAGTTTATTTTATGATGACCATGACATCCATAATCTTGTATTAATGTTGACAACAATATGACAACATGTCCTATTAATCTTGTATTCGATCAAATCTAAATATAGTATCTATAGATTTTTTTTTCTCTCGTTGCAAAGAAATATATTTAGATTTAAATATTTTTATAACTTTCATTTTAGTTCTATTGTCGGACTCGGTCGGCGAGTCGCCTAGCCGAGATAAGCGGAGTGGCTGAATATTTAATTATTATTTAGCTTTATTATTATAATTATTAGATTAAATTAAAAGAGAATCGAGAAAGGACTAATGGGCCCGGCCCGTTAGCAATTGTAAACCCCTCATATAAATATGGGGGCAACTATTGTGAGACAATTAAGAAGAAAATAATTAGGTTTTTACCTTGCTCTCTAGCTCTTCCGGCCCGCCGCCGCCGCCGCACCGCACCGCGCCGCCGCCCGTGCCGCCGTGCGCCGCCGCGCCGCCGCCAAGCGCCACAGCCGCCGACGCCGCCGCCCACGCCGTCGTCCACGCCTCGTTCTTCGCTGATTTCAGCCACATCACGTCTCTCGTTCTTCCTCTCACGTTGATCGAAAAACGGGTTGTGACAGATTGGTATCAGGAGACCACTACGATCCAATGGCCACGTACCTTGGGACAATCCATCACGCGAACGTCCACAGGATCATCGACGAGTACATCGCAGCCTTGGAGGCCAAAGCCATGGAGGCTAATTCAGCCCCATCATCGCCTAAGTACATCCCGCCCTCCAAGCGCTCTCTTCGGTCGAAGAGACAGAGATGAGCCCTCCATCCGCCGCACCTCCGATTCCTCCATCCAACGGCTAGCGAACAAGTCCGAATTTTCATCTCGAATTTGATACTGAAATTCCCCAAGAAATTACTCGAGAATTTCCACCTAAATTCTTGCCGAAGAAAATCCCAGACGTACCGGCAATAATATTAAATTATTTTTGCCGGAGTATGATGGTAAGGGTGACCCTTCTAATTAATTATCGTACAAGTGCGATAAATTTTTTCTCGCTCAAGGAATTATTAATACAGATCAGATGCAGCTCACTTAGTTCCATCTCCAAGGGAACGCATTATCTTGGTTTATTCGTTGGGAAAATGAAGTAGGTCAACCAACTTGGCCAGAATTTTCTGCAGCTATTACCAGACGTTTTGAAACTCCTCTACACAATCATCTTGGTGATCTCACAAAGATCACGCCGGACGGAGATTTGGGACAGGTACACTAATACGTTCACAAAGAACGCCGAACAAGGTACAACACCTCTCCCCAAACAGCAGGCTATGCTTTATATTGCTGGGTTAGCACCTCTGATTCAGATCGACGTCCAACTACATCAACCACCCGATATTGAGACAGCCATAGCACTTGCTAGACGTCTCTATACGACTTTCCGTCGACGAGAACTCAAAGGTACGCACAAGAGGATATTCAGATATTCAAATATAAGTTCACGGGTTAACGGCATATCCACTTGTCCTACCATGCAATTAATTATCAATATAAATGGCACCAATTTATTGGCTCTATTGGATTCTCGGTTCAACATACAATTTTCTCGGATTACGATTTGGCTATAAAAACGGGCCTCCAAAGTTCTTAATCAAAGTTGCTGTCGCCAATGGACAACACATAACAAATGTGGGAAGGTATGATGATATTGAATTTTCTATTGCTAACGAAAGCTTCAAAGCAGATTTCTTCAAAGATCAAATTAGGAGGCTATGATGTTGTTTTGGGTGTGGACTGGCTGAGTTCTTTGGGAAATATTGTGCGAATTTTAATAAACTTATTATGAAGTTCGGCGGAAAGGACAGACCCGATCACATGGCACGACCTCTCTAAAGAGACAGATTCTCAACCGGTATTCATATACTTTCTCCTGATGTGCCAATGGATCCTCTATTATGCAAATTCTAACAACTTTTCAAAGAGCCTTCGGGGCTCCCACCTCAACGGCGTTATGATCATAGAATTCATCTTAAGGATCCCACTCAGCCGACTGTCGTTCGCCCTTACCGTTACCCTCAGATACAGAAAAATGAACTGGAACGACAATGTGCCGACATGCTTCATCAAGGTATCATCCGGTATAGCACCGTCATTCTCATCACCGTCCTTCTTGTCAAAAAACATGATCGACTTGGCGTTTTTGTGTTGATTATCGGGAGCTCAATAGTAATACCTTGAAAGACAAATTTCCAATACCGGTTATTGCTGAATTCTTCGGACGAACTAGAAGGTGCTAAATTCTTCACCAAATTAGATCTTCGCTCGGGCTATCACCGTGTACGCATGCATCTTTCGGACATCGAAAAAGACAGACTTTCGAGGACACATCATGGGCACTTTGAGTTTTTGGTCATGCCATTTGGATTATGCAATGCACCTTCAACTTTTCAAGCTTTGATGAATGATATATTGGGACCGTTTCTACGTAAGTTTGTGCTGGTTTTCTTTGATGATATCCTAATATTTAGCAAATCCTGGTGCGAGCATCTCCACCATGTGGAAGAGGTTTTCAAGGTACTAGCATCTCATAATATCTTTTTAAAGAAATCTAAATGCCTTTTTGGTCAATCATAATTGGGTTATTTGGGACATATTATATCGGGACGCTAGAGTGGCCAAGTTGACCCGAGAGAAAATTGAGGTCGTCACCGCTTGGCCGCTCCCACAACTCTCCGTGAATTGCGAGGCTTTTGGGACTCATTTGGTTACTACTGAAAGTTTATAATGGATTATGGTACAATTGCACGTCCTTTGGTGATCTTCTTAAGAAGGACTCATTCTCGTTGGACACCCTTGGCAACAAATGACTTTTGAGCACCTTAAGAGGACTTTATCATCAGCACCGGTTCTCCAACTTCTAGACTTTAATAAATCATTTGTGGTGGAATGTGATGCATCTCGTACAGGTATGGGTGCTATTTTACATCAGGATAATGGTCCAATTGCTTACTTTAGCAAACGTATGCCTGGTAAGTACAAAAAGTTAGCTGCTTATGAAAGAGAACTCATAGGACTGGTAATAGCAGTCAAGCATTGGCGACCATATCTTTGGGGCCGCCCATTTCTTATAAGGTCGATCATTACAGTCTCAAGTACATTTTAGATCAACGCTTGTCCACAGTTCCGCAGCATCAATGGGTTAGCAAATTACTTGGCTATGATTTTCCGTGGAGTACAAGCCGGGCAAATCAAATGTGGTGGCCGATGCATTATCTCGTCGAATACAGATGAATCTTCCCTCATGGCTATTTGAAATTCAATTGGGATTATTTGACCAGACTACGAGAGGAAATTGCATTCAGTTATGAAGCTATAGCCCTTATTGATTCTATAATCAACGGTAAGGACTCGCATGGGAAGTTCGCAATGGATTGATCTTGTTCAATAAAAATGTATGGCTTTCCAAATCGTCCAAACATCTTCAGACTATTCTCCATACAATTCATGATTCAGCACATGAGGGTATACTGAAAAACTTTGCATCAATTCCGTCGGACCTTCTTTGTCAAACATGATAAACGCATTGTCACTGATTTTGTGAATGATTGTTTGGTTTGCCAACGCTTAAAAACCGAACACCTTCATCCGGCTGGGCTTCTTCAGCCTTTACCAATTTTAGAGCAGATCCGGGAGGATATCTCAATGGATTTCATTGAAGCTCTTCCGAAAGTTGGATCTAAATCGGTAATTTTAACGATGGTTGATCGTTTATCCAAGTATGCTCACTTTATACCCCTCTCTCATCCGTATAAAAACAACCCATTAGCTCGAGAAATTTTTTTCGAGAGATTGTTAGACTACATGGCTTGCCAAGATCGGTGGTTAGTGACAGGGGATGTCATCTTCATGAGTCAATTCGGCAAGAAATTTTCCGTCTATCCAACATTATTTTGTCACCAACATCAGCTTATCATCTTCAAGCGGATGGCCGGCCGAGGTCGTCAATAAAATTATTACGATGTATCTGCTTATTTGCATGATCGGTGACAAACCAAAGGATTGGGTAAGATGGTTACCTTGGGTTGAATATTGCTATAATACTTCATATCATGCATCGACCAAAACAACGCCATTCAAACTTGTGTATGGGCGTGATCCCCCTACTATTCGTGGTTATCATCCGGGTGAGACAACATTACCAGCCGTGGATGATTTACTAACTCAGCGGGATATTTTTCTCAATCGGACAAAGGTTCGTTTTTGCAGTTATCTCGGGATTATTACCGCAAATATTTTGATGCTAAACATACGCATGAGAGAATTTAAAGTGGGTGATTATGTTTGGCTCAAACTTTTATCCCGCTGCGGTAACAATATCGATTTACACAAAGGCAAGCTCTCTCCTAAATATTTTGGACCCTTCAAAGATCGGCAAGATCATTACACAGTAACATATGCATTGAATTTACCGCCTGGAACCCGTATACACAACGCCTTTTATGCCAAAGATGCTCAAACCATACCGTGGGGAAGATACCTACAGATATTCCGGAATTACCTCGGATTCATGATGGCACACCGGTCCCTAAACCTGAATTAATGCTCAAAACGAGAGTCCGCCAAGGTCAGCTTCAAGTGCTCATCAAATGGAAGAACAAACCTGCTGCAGATGCTTCATGGGAAGATGCGGAATTATTCAACAAAATCTATCAGGACTTCCGGCTCGAGGACGAGAAATGAATCTCCAGCGAGGAGAGATGTCGATTCGGTCGGTGAGTCGCCCGAGATAAGCGGAGTGGCTGAATATTTAATTATTATTTAGCTTTATTATTGTAATTATTAGATTAAATTAAAGAGAATCGAAAGGACTAATGGGCCTGGCCCGTTAGCAATTGTAAACCCCTCATATAAATATGGGGACAACTATCGTGAGACAATTAAGAAGAAAATAATTAGGTTTTGAGTGAAATGCAATCGTGGGTACTGAACTTGAAACGCTTTGTCAAATAGGTCCATGGACTTACAAACCCGACCATCTAGCCCCTCGAACTTGTAAACCCGTTCACCCCCAGGTCCGATCCGGTTTTGCTGGGGTGGTTTTGCATGGGTATTGTAGCAATCTTGACGTCGGTGATGACGTCGGCACTCCTTTTAATTTGCGAAATTGATATCTTTTTATTTAGAGCTCCAAATATAGCAAATAATGTATCAATTTTGATTGTCTCGATGAGCTCTTTGCAATGGTGTACTCTATTTTTTATTTGAGATAGTTTTATTTTTGTGTAAAATTAAATATTTCTATAAAACAGTGATATTTCGCAACTAGCATAGAGCTCGTCGGGGCCCTCCTCGGGCTGCCGGACAGCCAGCAAGAAGAACCGAGTGGTGCTGCCTCCATGGCCGCCGGCGCTTTCTACGGGTGTCCGAGCTCGGCTCCGACCCAGGCACCGCGATATATATACACGCGACACGCACGCACACGAGGTGAGAGATCGAGAGGGGTGTAATAAGCCAGGCATATTATATAGGAAAAAAAGGCTAAAGTGGCGATGATCGAGCGACTTGCCGAGTACTCTAGGAGTATATTTTGCATGTGAATGCGACGTCACACTACGCAGCAGTAGGAATTTCTAACTTTGCAAGCGTACATGTAGAACGAATGCATCTATCGACCTCGATCGTTTTTATATTTCACTCGCTTTTATATAAAATTACATATAGCAAATAATATTTCATTTGTTTTATAGAAATATTTAATTTTACACAAAATAAAATTACCTCAAATAACAAAACGGAGTACACCATTGCAAAGAGCTCGTCAAGACGATCAAAATTTATTTGTTTCCTAATAAGGGTCTCCCTTATAGATGAGATATCCCCTTGCACACCAAAACACCTAAAGATAATCCTAGATATTTTCCTTCCTTTTCTCTGAATTAGTTCTTAGAAGAATCCGCGGAAGGGAGGGGGACGGAGGAGGGGGGGGCAGCGCCAAGGCCGGTGGCGGCGCCGGCGCTCCTTGGGCCTATCGGCCCCTGTCCTTTTGGGCCCTATTTCTGGATCATGACATCTCCCCTCCCCCCCCCTTCTCCGGCCGGCGCGTCCTCGCGGCTGGATGAAAGTCCATTCGGTGACACGGATGGGGATCGGCTGCCCTCGGGAGGATGAGCTCGACTGAAGCATGAGACGACCCCGCACGGGGGTTCCCGAGGATCATGTTTTCCCTAGTTCGCTTGGGGTCAAATTCAGTAAGATAGTGAAGGTTGTCGATGTAGCCGTGGTAGATGTACCGATGAACAAAGACGTCCTGGCGTGAAGGCTGTCCCGATGATGGGCTGCCGGTAGGGAGCTCCCTCGGGACGCCCACGTCGAGGTGCTGGTGCACCATGTCGCGTGGGGGGCTCTCCAGGAACAAGAAACGCTCATTGGGTGGAGCGTTGATGAAGAGCGGAAGTAGACGCCAGATAGTGATGTCGCGGCGAGTAGGAGGAGTAGCAGCCAAGTTCAACATCGTACCGTACATGAAGGAGCCGACGTCGAACGGGGAGGGGAGAGCTGGTGAGCGGCCCTCTCGGATCGTGAGGCGATGTGGGACGTTGTCGACCGGTGAGGAAGAGGCGATCCCTGCCGGTCGAGGAAGACGACCCGGCTGGGCCGACGTGGTGGCGCCGGGGCCATATGCCGCCCAAGAGGATGGCGGTCGGTGCGGCTGATGTTGGCTCCGTCGTGTAGGCTCCCAAAGCGAGGAAGTTCGTCCTGCGAACTCCTCCGCCCTGAAGCAAGGCCTCCCGGTAAGTCCGCGGCAGTGGAGAGGAGGCCGGAAGGTAGAAGCGACCGCCGTCGAAGAGGAGGAGGCCGTCTTCGGTGTCCATCTTTGGAGCAGCGTCGCCCGTGGTGACGTCGAGGGCGTGCGGCGTAGGTCCGATCCCCAATGTAGTAGTCGGCGTGGGCTGGACGAAGACTCCGGCGGATGTGTCGGAGGGTCCAGGCGCCGCCGCCTCGAACGTTTCCCAAGCCGAGTCGCAGGGTGTACGGATGCCCGGCCCGAAGATGCTCGACCCGAGGAGGCCGGGGGGCGGGGCGCCCCTACGCCGAGGGGGTGGGGCTGAAGTGAATGTGCTCGGGCGACCCTCCTCACGGTAGTGCGCGGATCGTGGGTCGCGAAGTCCCACGCCACGCATCCCGGGCTTGCCGCCCAAGGCATGCCAAGGATGACGCCGACGCCCTCGCCCGCTGGCATGACATAGGCGTCGATGTCGAAGGTGCTGGCGTCGGCGTAGTGGCACGTCGAAGGTGGCGGCGCGGCATGTAGACGCGGGCGCCGGCAAGTGGTGATCACACGCGTCGCCCGAGTCGGAGCCCCCATGTACCACGCGCTGGGGTCGATGTAGTTGTGCGTTTCTCCCGAGTCGACGATGATGTTGACGCCCGTGCCTGAGATCATACCGACGAGGTAGAGAGAATGAGCACCACGTACCGGGGAGTCGGGGTCCCCAGTGAGGACCTTCAGATCAGCTGGCTCCTCTTTGACGTCCGCTAGTGGGTCGTTTGTTGTGTCATCGGTGTAGTCGTTGAAGATTGTGATGTCGAAGAGATGCTTGCACTTGTGACCCCGTGAGAACGGCTTGTCGCGATTGAAGCGAGAGTCCCGCCTTTGCGTCGTTACGTCATCTCCTTCGGTGTCGGCCGTTTGAACGGCCGAGTCGTTGTGGCCGACGAGGGGGCGGGGGCGGCCGGCCAGGGAGGGCGCCAGGCCCCGCCCTTTGTCGGTCTGGCTTCCGGTGTTGTAGAGGATGGCGGCGTCGCTCGTATGCCCTGGCGAGACATGGCTGCCTCCATGTCCTTGGGGTTCTGCATCTCGACGTCTGTCTTGAGCGGTTCGCCCAAGCTCGCTTGTATAGATGTTGACTTCTTCTGGCTGGTCGTCGAGGTTGCTCGCCCGTGCCACGTGTGCCGGAAGCTGCTCCGTGTACTCATCGGCCTGTCTTCCTTAGTGATGCCGGCTCACCCAAATGGATTGCGCCGTTTCGGCTGGGCCAAAGCGCTCGTTGACATATTGGGCGAAGCTTGCCCAATCGCCACCGGTTTCTCTGGGGACGACCTCATGTACCATTGCTGAGCTCCTCCCTGTGAGATGATAGGAGGCGTACCGGACCTGCTTTGTTGTCGGGGCGTACCTTGTCCCTCGAAGAATTGTTCGCAGCGGTTGATCCATGGGAGGGGGATCCTCCTTTCCATCATAAGTTGGGAAGGACAGCTTGTGCACGGGGAGCCAGGCCGAAAAGGTGTCGCCCGGAGGTGGAGGGGCGGCGCATGCCCCCGATGGCGGCACCCTGTTGTTGGCGCGCCCCCGAGGCTTCAAGTAGCACTTCATCGGGTTCGTCGAGATCACCGCGGTGACTTGATTGTCTGGTTACGCTTGCCATCGGTCCACTTCTTGATGAAGTCACGGCCGCTTGTCTCGAACATTGCCCTCATCTCGATCTCGGCTTCACGGAGTTGTTGACGGTGTTTGAGCGTTGCTGGATCCTCGCCTGAGAAGATAGAGAGCCTATCGTCGATCTTGTCCATCCTGCTGTTGATCTTGGCGACCTCGTCTGCCAAGTTCTTCAGCAGCGTCTTGGATTCGGTGTCCATGGTGGTGGGTGGATCGTAGTGGTCTCCGGATACCAGCTATCAGATTCCAGCTAGATTGGGCCGGGGCCGACACGTAGATTGAGAGGTCGGTGGAGAGGAGGAGGAAGAGGACGGCGATGGCGGCGGTGGAGTGGGCGGCGGCGCGCCGGCGGCGGCGGTGGGGCGCGGCGGCGGCGCGGCCGGGCGCCTTGGCAGCGGGCACGAGGGGCGACGGCGGCTATGGGCGGGGGGGAGGCGGGGGGCGCGCGTGGGAAAGAGGAAGCGGGGAGATGGGATAAAAATTCTTTATTTGCTTGTTCCCCTGAAAGATTACAGACCCCTTACTTATATAGCCCGGCTAATGGGACTTGTATCTCAAGCAATCTCTCTAAGGTTTCCTTATAGATCGGAATACCTTTTACAAGCATGTCCTATTTATTTGTTTCCTAATAAGGGTCTCCTTGGGCCTATCGGGCGGAAGGGAGGGACGGAGGCGGGGCGCGCAAGAAGGCCCAGGGGTGGGGGTTGGGGTGCGCCGGGCGCCGGCCGGCTCTTTGGGCCTATCGGGCCTGTCCTTCGAGCCCTATTTCTGGATCATGACATGCATATATCAATTTCCACCTAATAACGATAGTAATTAAAAAAAAAAATATATATATATATATATATGCTGAGTTGGACATGAACATGCAACACCTCCCAATCCAGCCCAGGTACGAAAGGCCCGTGTGAGCTGCATTTTATATTAGGAATGCTTGAGTTTCTCAAATTCGATTTAAGCCCTCCCACCTTTTCTCTCTTTTTTGCACTTATTCACTTGGAACCTTTCCTTGTTATCTATTTCTTTCTCTCATCCTTTCCCCTAAACCATCCAACCAAATTTTGAGCCGTAAAACACTAGGACACGGAAGGTGAAAGAAGACTCAGTATTTGCACCGGACTCACGGGCAGGCAGAAAAAGATGAAAAAAAAAGGTGTGTCTCCTTATTTTTCCAAAGAGTTTTAAGGATTTTTGCCTGGTGCCGATATTACTTTGTTTTTCACAAATATTCATAATAGTGCATAATAAACAAACCGTGTAGAGTGCAGACTATAAGGAGCTGATTGATCATGGGTGAGTGTTGAGAATTATTATTTAATGATCAATTATGGATTAATCCCCAAAACACCCTGTTTTCTCTTTCAAACTTGTAACTGCCTATCTGAGCTCTTTATATATGTTGTGTACATCACTGTTCAATGAAAATACAAACAATTACATCACTCGTTGTTTCTTGCTCTCTACTCTTAACACGATTACCTGTCTTGTAGTTGAACTAGGAGAATGCCCCGCGCATTGCTGCGGGAATCGTTGGTAAAATTATACTACTTATACTAATGTGATCGAACATGAATATGTTAATAAATGATTTTTAGCAGTCTGATGCAGATAACTAAATATATGTAAGTCAATGATGTAGTTTGCCAATGTGAATAACTTGAACGGAGGCATAATGACATGTGTTAGTGGATGTTGATGTGGACACTTGTAATAACAATGTTACAGAGTGTTGCTATGGAATTTTAGGGATAAATTTTGACGAACAACAACAAAAAGTGCAGATATATCCCTGTTTTTAAAAGACCACGGCAAAAACTTATCAACATCTAGATAGATAATAGGATAGAAAATAATTAAAAATAAAAACAGGGGATGCTTAAAATAATATCATGATTGCTAGTTAACCGAGAACCAAAGATCACGATACGCATCGAAACAAACACGCCCGCTCCCGGCCGTTGCCCCGGTGGCGCGCCCCGCTCCTCCGCTCCGCCGGCGGCCACCCAGGCCCCGGTGCCCGTCTCCCCCCAACCTCCGCCTCCCCTTCCGCCCCTCCTCCACCCCCACCTCCGGCAGCACCAGGGCCACCTCGCCTCCTCCTCCCCCGTCGCAGACCCGCCCGCCCGACCACGGCCGCCGCCCGTCGA
The DNA here is from genome assembly GCA_015847255.1 of Hyparrhenia diplandra. Lineage (NCBI taxonomy): Eukaryota > Viridiplantae > Streptophyta > Magnoliopsida > Poales > Poaceae > Hyparrhenia > Hyparrhenia diplandra. The sequence continues at coordinate 61,629 of JADLZK010000941.1, forward strand.
CCACCATCCGCCCCTCCTACGTCGCCGCTGGGGCGGATCCGGCGCCGCCGGGCCGGATCCGTGATCCCGCGCCCACACCGCGCCGGGCCGACGCCGCCTTCGTCGCCCTCAGCCGCCGCGCCGTCCGTCCAGGGGGCCGCGCCCCTCCTCGCGGCCTCGGCGCCCGTGGTGGGACGCAGAGGACCTCCGGCAACCGTGGCCGACCACCGTCGGCACTCCCCATCGCTCGGCATCTCGTCGCCGCTGCCCGGCTCGGCTGCCGCGGCAAAGACCCACTCCCCTCCCCTCCTCCGCCGTCGCCGGGGCTTGGGGGCGTGTGTGGCGGCGGGAGCGATTCCGCCGCCTTGGCCCCGGGGCCGGTCCTCGTCGGCCCTCTCCTCGCGGTGCCCCGACGGAACCCCCCTGCTGCCGCAAGTGCAGCCGTGCCAGGCGACACTCCTGCCCCGGCAATTCCTTCGCCTCTCTCCGCGACGCTGCCCCGTTCGTCCCCGGCCATCTCTCGGCTGGCAGGGAGCAAGCTGGCGCGGCTGGGAGAAGCGACTCTCTCTCCGGCGACTCCGGCGAGTGCTCCCCTTCCCGGCCGCCAGTCTCCCCGCGGATGGGGCCATCTACTCCGATTCCTCGAAGACGAGGATCTTTGCCGGGCGAGAGGCCCCTACCGTCGCGCGGCACGTCTCGCCGTCCCACCCTCCCCGAGGGCAGCCGGCGGTGTTCTGGTATCGGGCGCCGTCGTATCCGCCCACAGGCGCCTTGGCGGGCGCGGCGCCGCGGTGGGGCTCGCCGCCGCGGCCGTGACCGCCGTCGCGGTGTCGGCGTCGCCAAGTTTGGCGTGGGACGCCCCCCTTCTTGCTGCGCCTCGGGCGGGGGTGCCCGCCTCCCGCGGATCGGTCGTCATCCGGTCAGCCCAGCGTCCCGCACACTGGCGCCTCAACGTCAACCGGTGGGCACCGCCGCCGCAGTGTCGTGCTCCTGTTGATGCCGATGGTTTCACTCTAGTCTAGAGGCGCAGCGTGGGACGTCGCACCGCTCCCGTCTCGCCCTCGCCGCAGCGGCTCGTGCCGCCCTCTCGTCGGTCTCGCTTCAACTGTCTGGCCGGGGATCACGTCGCTGCCCGATGCACTTCCCCCGGTTGTCTCCTGCCTCAGCACGAGGCACCGGGCGAGGAATTGCAGCCGGGCGTCGCCCGCCCCAGCGCCTCCGCGTGTCACCCCGGGGGAGCTTGTTCGCGCCGCGTCGCCAGCCCACGAGAGATGGTCCTCGTGCGTTGGGGGACGTCCATTCCTCAAGCGGCCACCGTCCCTCGTCGGGCAGATTTCATGTCCGGCCACTTCGACGTCCCACGCGGCAGTTTGAAGACACCCCCTTCCTCCGCGAAGGCCATCATCACGGGACTCTGCTCTCAGCGCCGACGCACTACCGCGCCGGTCGTGCTCTCCGTTGCCCATCGAGTCGCGGGTGGGTTGACTGGTGGGCCGACGGAGGTGGAGGCCGAGTTCGCCACTATTGCGGAGGTGCGCGCAACACCCGCCGCCTCTCCACTCGGGACTGGTGGGCAGAGCTTGTGCCATCTGAGCTCGGGGCCGCGCCTCGTCAACGACGAGTGAGCCTGTCCCCTGTCCGTGCCCGTGGTGTTGGAGGTCCCCGGGTGGCTTCCTTTTCGTCGGCCGGACCTTCTGCGACGAGCCTCACGCCACCGCCCACGGCCGCCGACGGCTCGGACGACTGGTGGGCAAAGCCAGTCTCTGCCGAGTTCGTCGTGTCGCAGCCGGTGGCCCGGACGGGATCGGACTGTCTCTCGGATCCCGGTCTGCGCCTGTACCCGAGGGCGACGTTGGGGGACGCCTAGCCCCCAAAGGCAGCCCCAGCTCCTCCCTGCACTCCCGCCCGGCGCCCACCCTTGTCTACGCTACTCGCCAAACCGCGAGACTCATCGGTCGTGGACATTGGCGGACCTTCTGGGGAGGTCGCCGGCGGGCCTACTGCCGCCTCCGTCCAAGCCTTCCTGTCGGCGATCACCCTGCCGCTTGACGAGCCCATCCTCAGCGGCCAGCCACTCCTCCGCAGGTCCAGAGTCACCGATGAGGAGTGGTCCTTAAGACGCAGCACCCGCCTCGCTGCGAAATCGGGGCAGCGTGACCCACACCCGGAACGCCAGGCGCTGAAGGTGTTGCTCAACAAGCTCGAAGGCCGTCCGATCGACGCGGCGTCAGGCTCTCCGGACCCCGTGCTGCAAGGCAAGTTCCGGAAACACTTCGGTGACGACGTGTCATCCGGCAAGCGGGAACATATGCGCGACCTCTTCCCCATGATGCGGCCTCGGAAGAGGAGGGCATATGAGGGGAGTCCACTGTCGCCATATTTTGCTTCTATCTCCCTCTTGTCGCGCAATAGTTTTCCTTTTAAGTACAACTGTGAAGCTCCGCCGTTAGAGCCGGCGATTCTTGTACGTGTGCTTTCGTGCGTTGCGGCCAATTGTTTTGGCTAAAGCGTGCGTCGTGTAAAACTCTATTTTCCCTTAATACAAAACGTGCCAACGGCACGCTTTCGAAAAAAAAAAGCCAAAGATCACAGGGCGGACGCTGGAACGCATCAACTCCTATATATGTGCTCGTGCGAAGCTAACGAATATTTTCGAGTAGAAATAGGGGTAGTGCAGGCTGCCGTAATATATATCCATGATCTATATACATCTTCGTAAACAAAAGAAGAAATCAGCTGATGCGTGGACAGCTCTTCGGTCATTTCATCTTCTTCTCATTGTGTCTTCCAGCTTACCTCCGCTTTTACCGTCGAAGTTTCTTTTCTCAACATCGTAATCTAGACTCCAGAGCGCAACACCCCCGCAGCGGAGAGGGGACGACTGTGGGCGGCGTCCAGAGGTGGCCGGAGAGCGCTAGCCAATGGATCTCCCACAGGCTCTGGTCCCTACTACATCCTCCTCCAAACCACACCCTCCATCCTTCACCTCATGCTACTCGCCTACTCCCACGCTCAGCACACGCATCTCCCAACCCTGGTTGTGGTTGTGACCGCTACCCCAACAGGCAACAAACACTGCCGGCCTTGGCTTTATTTTATAGAAGGAATACTGGATTGTGCAGGAGATGAAGTGCATGCAAGAGACATTGGTGGCTCTGCGCGATGGAGCATTTTCTTCGGCATCCAGTAATTCAACCGGATAAATGCCCGACATGATGAGATTGGATTAGTGGAGGGATTGGGAAGCGGAAGGGATAGTGGGGAGGAGATTAGATGGAAGCAGGAAACATAAGTGTGAGAGGCTCGAGAGTTCGTGCGCTCTACGAACGACCGATGGGGTGTATGGAATAAAGATGGATCAGTGAATGTGGCCCACAAAAGTGACGTGGCTCTCTGAGATTTTAGAGAATTTTCTGGGTGGGGGTGTTGACGTGGCATACCTACAATGTAAGAGAACTCCCCTAGTGGGGTCTTTTTTATAGGGGTTATAGATTCTAGGCTCAGGAAAGAATGACCTCCGGAAGTCGAAAGGACCTTTCCTTTCATGTAACAGCGAATAGGGGAAGGAGTTTATAAA
>JADLZK010000943.1:0-36707 GCA_015847255.1 Hyparrhenia diplandra
ATTCTGGAACATCCTTTCAAAGCAACACACAAAATTAAGCTTGCTAGTTCCTTAGTTGAGCCTTTTTTTTTTCTGCAAACTTCATGCGATCGAAACGAATCCCTCTAACTGAACCTGCATAAGGAAGAGCATAATGTTAATTTGTATACCTCATCACAGTAAACACAAACAAACAAGCAATATATGCAGACACCAAACTACAAAAGGTCAGGTTGCGATCTTGTGGTTGGGGTTCAAGTTGGGCTGGGCTGGGCTGGACTGCCAAATTAACGCATCAGCCTTCAGAACTCAACCTGGGCTGTGCTGCCAAATCTAAATCTGAGATATAGATTTGTTTCCTCCAAAAACAAAATGTACACTATGATTTGCATTCTGCTTTGGTTTCCCATTCCATTAAATGAATTAATTAATCCAACTAAAAAAATTAAATGAATTAGTTATTAAATGGCTTTTTGAAGTTTTAATCCTTGACAAGCTTCTAATTTTGGAGACATCGAATTGATCATAAATTAAACCTCCTCCTCGTCGACTCCGCCACCGGGTTCATCGCCGCCCCTACTGCTCTACATCGGCATGAGCGTTTTCTCCCCGACATCTACACCTCCTCCGGCTCCTACGAGCTCGCCTCAACGATGTGGTTGGAGCGGACTCTCCCCCCTTTCGGTCCTGGTCGATGACGTCGCACACTCCTCCACCTCTGTATTGTTCCGTCGACGACGTTTTGTCTTCAAGTGTTTCCGACCTGTGTGTTCAATTGTAGATGTTTGAGTTGTTTTTCTGAATGATTCAAAAGTAAATATTCTTGTATGTTTGGAACACATGTTTCAAGTGTTTCATTGGTTTTGAGACTTATGTTGCAAATGTGTTCCTCCGGATGTTTCAAAGTCGATCTCAGTGTTTTGCAATGGCTCCATACGCATGTTTCAAGAGCATGTTTTTAGGTGTTTCATGTGTTTTCATATTCATGTTGCAAATGATTTATCTGCATGTTCCACAAGTAAATAGAATGTTTCATGCCGTTGTGTTTATTTCCCTGATGTTGCATGTTTCAAAAGTCGATCCACGGCGAAGTCGATCTCGTTGTTTTGCACATGTTGCAATGGCTCCATATGCATGTTTCAAGAGCATGTTTTCGGGCGAGCCACCCACCTGTTTCTATTGTGGTGGCTCCGCGGTGAAGCGACGCGGTGGAATTGTGCGGCCGAGGAGGAGACCGGTCGGTGTCGCAACGCAATCATGCGGCAGAGTAGATCAGCAGGGCGCAATGAGTAAACGGCGCCGTTGAAAACGACGTGTAATCGCGGCGGCGGAGGAGACCGCAAGGCACCACGACGAAACAGCGGTGGAACTACGCCGCTGGCGCCGACGGAGATGCGCCCAGTTGCGCCGCCGCATGTCTCGCTTGTCCAGACGGGATAATTGCGGTTTGCACTGGCCTACGTGGGGGATTGGTTAGCATGGGAAAACTTGTTGGGCTATCGAGCTCTATTGGCTTCGACTGGCGTGCAAACGCCGCCATGGTTTCAGGACGCCCGGGCGCTATCGTCACCGCATTATTAACAGCACCGCATAATAGTTTCCATGCATGCATATATGTCAACTTTATTTGCTCCTCGTCAACTGAAAGCCATATTCATTGGCAAAAGTAGAGCTTTTGCATTATCAATTATTATTTGACCCATGTAAAATAATTAAAATAGGTTATATTTTAAAATAAATAAATTGTGGGGATGTAGCTCAATTGGTAGAGTATGATTATTATGTTGAATCAAGGTTCGGGGTTCAACTCCTCACATCTCCAGTTTTTTTTTATTTATTACTCTTTTTTTTTAATGTCTGAATGCTTCACCATTCCAACTCAGTGCTAAGATGATTTCCATTGAAGCCAAAAAAAAAATTGGATAACAATCTTAACAATTTCATGGCATGTTTCATGAAAAAATGAGGAATAAAATATAGAAAACTCATTTTTGATGTCATTCGATTTTGAAATCGAGCTGTGCCTATTGTGATAGTCTAAGCCAAAATCCGTATTTCTCTCCTGAACTCATATGATCTCAAGGAAAACCATGCAAATTACGTGTGGAATCAGTTTTCTATTGAGATACGGACCGATTTATATTAGAGGATCACATGCCATCCGTCCGATTGAGCCCAGTTGCAGTCCTAACCTAACTCATATATCTCTCCCGATCCCTTCAGCTCTGAAAAATAGGGTTTAAACCAGGGCGTCGCGAAGGCTGAAAGCCTCGTTCTCCCCGATTGTCGCTATTGACGGCCCACGCCAAAGGCAGGGAGATGATGGATCCGCCGCCGCCGGTGGACCTTCTGTCCTCCCTGCCGGTGCACCTGCAGGACGAGATCCTGACGCGCCTCGACCTCCGCGACGCCGTGCGCACGTCCGCGATCTCCCGAGCCTGGCGCCGCCGCTGGGAGACCCTCCCCGGGCTCGCCCTCTGCTTCCCCGACGGCACGCCCACTTCGGTCGTAGATCGCGTACTCCTCCACTACGCAGGTCCCAGCATCTATCGGTTCTCCTGCCACATCGACGGCGACGAGGATGACGACGACGCGACCGTCAACGACTGGCTTAACGCGCTCTCCCGCCGCAGCGTGGAGTCCATCTCCATCTTCAAGAAGCATAGAGGAAGAGCCCTCGACCTCGAGTCCTCCATCTTGTCCTGCGACCGTCTTGTGTCGCTCACCCTGGAGTGGTGCTGCATTCCACTACTCCCTCAGCCTTGGCCTCAGCCTGGCTTCCCCATGCTCAAGGAGCTATACCTCTCATATATCACGTTTGCCATAGACGACAAGAAGAGCCATCAATTGCATGCCATGATTCAAGCTTCACCCATTCTTCGTGTTCTCCTCCTTGAGGAAGTGTACCCCAGCATTACCGACTGCGTGATTGAAGCGCCCAATCTCCACACTCTGGGACTTATTTCGCCTTACGTTGATTATTGGCAATTCGGGGAGCTGCCACGCCTCAAATTTGCATGCATCGATGGGCCACCATGCCATAAGGGTGGACCATGCTGATTTCCTAAAGTTTCTTGTTGGTGTTTCTCATGTCGAGGACCTCAGTTTCAAACTACCAATATGTTGTTTAATTGCTCCTATATATTACACCCTATTTTATTTATATGCCATACATCATGCATGGACCGAGCTAGTGAATATTGTGATACGAAAATCACCAGTCTATTTTACTACCCTTGGGACCATCTATACAAGTAGTAAACTTCGTTCAATTTGCTTGACTAAATCAGTAATCTGAAAACCTGCCTGCCTTAATAAAGGAAACAAGTTCGATGGTACCATACCATTCGGCATCCACATGCTGCTTCCTTGAACTTGGCTTCTCTGTGTGTGCTCCTTTTGCTTCAACACAATGCTATAAAATTCCATCCCACACTTGTGGTCTGTTTTTATTGCTTTGGTTTTACCATCTCATCCTTTTCGCCTCTCCCAGGGATGTGATTTTCAGATGGATGCAATTCCTTTCACATTTTCCAACTTGAAGAGCCTAGAACTATCCTCAGACTTTGATGATATGCGCCGCATTTCATTAATGTTTTGCTTACTAAGGAGCTCTCCTAACCTTGAAAAACTGAAAATAGAGGTAATATTGAAGGATGCCTTCTGGATATTCGTCATTACAACTTTTGGAGCTCATCTTGCTAATACTAACAGATTTTTCTTTTTAATTATATATATTGGTGAAGGTTCGGTGGTCGGATTACAGGACTGATGTAAATCATGTGTTCTTAAATGCACAGTGGACTGATGGCATGTTTGCTAATCTTCAAGTTGTTGACATAACTAGTTATAAAGGGTGCCTTCCAATGTCTTTCATAGAGTTTATTCTCTCTAAAGCAAGTCTTCTTCGTACATTGTCTGTGGATGCTTGCCCAGCTTCACAGGACGACCAACTCAATGAGCTACTAAAGTGCAGAAGAGCTTCACCTAAAGCTCAGGTTCTGTTTAAGGTAAAGGAACTTTGTTTGGTTGCAAACTTCTATCTTACATATTTTTTGATCTGACATTATATATACCAAGAGTTTCTCCCACAATTTTATTTATTTCATCAATCTTTTTAATAAGTTCTCTGCCTTCAGCTATAACCAGAAACTCGACTTATCATTTATCCCACCGAATTTGTTCTTATAATCTTTTTTATTGATAATATTGAAGTGACCGATATCAGCAATTTAGCATTAGGTTATTTGGAAACTGCTCTTTGTCCACTTTTTGTCTGACAGCATACACCAGTTCACATTATGGGCTGTTGTTTTTTATCTAACTATAGTAATTCGACAGCAAACTCATAAATCCTCTCCTGTTTTCCCCTCAAAACTTCGTTTCCGATCAACACAAAAAAAGCTCAATGTCCTACTTTTAGCTGTTAATAAAGCATACTACAACATAAAAAAAGGTAATTGTGGATCAGTGACACTTTAAGCCAGCACTCTGAGCTGGTGTTTTCACTTATCTCAGGCATCAGGACTCAGTTTCCATAAACCATCTTCTATCACCATTGCTTCCGGTTGCGGTCTAGTATCAGGAAAGCATCATGTACCTACATGGGTGCAAGAACGTTTATATTCGATTGCATTCGCTGGCAAAAATAAAGTAAAAGAATTCATTCTAGGGTCAGTGGAACATAACATTTTTATTTGCATGGACAACAGTCAATTGTAGCTTTGTCTACATTACCTGCACTACTGTATGAAGGGGCCTGGCTATGCAACTTTTGTCTCTGGTCTACACTATGCATATGCTTCCACTATCAGTAGAGTTCATTTTTGGGGTTCTGTTGCAAGAAGGATGATCAGCACAATTGCAGTTTGTGTACTGTGATGAGCTATATATATAAATTTACACCTCATGCTTTTGCTTATTATGCAGGTTCAGTTAGAGAAGATTAGTTTTGATCGCATGAAGTTGCAGAAAAAAGATTCTACTAAGGAACAGGCCTAATTTGGGTGTTGCTTTGAAAGGAGCTTCAAGAAACGCTAGCTAAATGTTTTTACCGAGAGAAATACAAAAGAAGTATTGAGTTGATCATTGATCCATGAAGTGTTGATCCTCGCTGCAAGCTGTTCTTGTTCATTCATAGTATTTATGTGGACTACTAGCTAACTGTTAAGTCAGCTGATATTTGACATGTGTTCCTTTGCATGGTAGTTATTTATTAAACCTTCTCAATGTGGTCTTTTATTTGATGTGCAAAATTTTGTCCAGACAAGGAGATTATTTGCTACTTAATTTGTAGCAATGTCATCACATGAATATTTATTATTACTCTTCCTCTAGATTGGGTATGAGAGATTGCTAAAAATTACACCGTATTTTTACTGTTTCTGTTATCCTACATTTACATTGGATCGTTGCTAAACAGGAGACCTACGTACGTTTTCTGCTTTCTTCCCGGGACCGGTTTTGGATCCTCTATTCTCTATTTTCTAATGTTTATATGGTATAAAACAAATCACTTTTGTGCAATATTTTGGCTATTTTGTGTATTCATATTTGTGGAAGAGTGTAATTGAGACGACAATAGTGGACTCTGGAGAGAAATAACATTTTGGTTGATTTCCACCGATGTGTCTACCGTCTTTTTTTTTTTTTTCCTAATGTTGACATTATCTCTAGTGAGGTTTCTACCTTTAGAAAGTAACCAAATCTGGTAACCAAATGATTTGTGTGACGGGCGATTTTGATTTTTGCGTGGCGGGCATTTGAACCCGTCACCCATGAAAGGTCACCATAAATCATGGATTTACTGTGGCGGTAGCCCGCCACGGTTAATGGATTAACCGTGCAGGTGTATTATAAGTGATCGTCACGGTAAATGTATTCAAAAAAATAAAAAAAATGGAACAAAAACCTGATCTGTTCGCGCCGCCGCTGGATCCGCGTGCCAGAGGTGCACCAACGATGGATACACTTGGTCCGATCTTGCCGTGGAGGCCCGTCGGCGCCGCCCGAGCTCACGCCTGGCCGGAGCGTCGTGCCTCGCCATCATCAAAACACCAATTACTATTGCCTTAGCTCCGTAATGGTTGAAGAAACAGTCACCATTGATCTAAAAAACCACGATAGTAATACAATCAGAAAGCACTACTCTGGCTATCTAGACGGTCAAATGCATGTTTGGTTCAGTCATTTATTTCAGTTTCTTAAAATGATTCTGTATTCACAAGAAAAGATCATTTTATTTTCCGTTGCTTAAGTGCCATTACAAAAATGACACAAGTTATATTGGAAAAATGATTAGAATTGGGGATGTAGCTCAATTGGTAGAGCGCTAAGCTTAGCGTAGTTAGCGGTACGGGGTTCGATTCCTCGCATCTCCAATGCATTCTTTTTAATTTTATATATTATTACTATATTTCTCTCTATAAATAAGATCTTCAACCCTTGGTGTCGTGACTTTGTCGATTTTGAAAGTTAGAGAATATAAGTTTTTTTTATTGGTTGAGTGTAGGGAGTTTCAGACATGACGACAAGAGTTCAATGTCTCAATGGACCTCACTAAATTTTTTTATTTGTAGTAATATAGATGAGAAACTTAGAGGTTCGAGCAACATGGTAGCATTGGATTTGACCACTGGCCATATAAATTATAATGCTAGTTTTCTTGACAAAATTCTGTCTTTTTTTTTTTAGATAATGATCGACAAAACTCTGTCGGGGAACATATGCAAATAATATGCAATAATGTCTCTGGTTTTAATAGATCTATTAGAAACTTAGAGGAAAAATAAGCTATATAAATCATTCAATTCGAGTAGTGGCCATACTATAAATTATAATTCAAATTTTACTAATGAACTACAAGCTAGTATAACTGAAGTAGTCTGAATCATGTTGGGACTTCTCCGGTTGATCCACTGTGTCTCTAGAACATCTTCTAGGGCATCCACCTAGCAATCTAGCTAGGTCATGATCAATGATCATCCGTGGTTTGGTTGGTTTTGAATTTGATGAGGCGTGAGAGCTACAAGTTCAAGTTTTCGAAAAAGAAAATTTTGAGGCTCCTATTCAACCCCCCCCCCTCTAGTAAGCCTTTTTCGGTACTTCAAAAACAAATGAGCAAGTACCGTGTCCACTTCCTATGAGGGCATAGCACGTAGCAACTATCAGGTTGTACATTGAAATATCTTCTGTACAGCATATTCTTCGTGTTTAATCTATCCATCAAGACAAGCCAGGCAAAGAATTTGACCCTTGAGTTTCTTTAGATTTGCAAAACCAACTTGATAGAATTGGGAGCGTGGACGTGGCTGAAAGCCAACTTGTAAAGCTTGGCTGCAGCAAACTTGCTATTACCCCAGCAAAAGACTCTCGAATCCTGGTCCTCTGAAAGAGAAAATTCACTGACAATATCTCTCAAACTATCCAGCTCCAAAGCAGCAGCTTGAGCATCTAATATTGTTACTAGGTGATGGCAATCCGTGTAGCGGTAGCTGGGCTTGTAACAAAATATTAGGGAGAAACAACATTCCATGGATCAATATATATTCAAAGAAAACAGCAACTGCATGCATGCTCTCATGTCTGCCAAATATATATTACATTGGCACCCGAATCTCATTAACACACGGCATCTAATATTGGTACTAGGTGATGGCGATCTTGTCTACACAACTTGTGGCTAGCCACTGCAAAAACTACTACAAGTGATGGATGCAAGGCTTCATCCTCATCGACTAGAGGCCACTGGGCACCTTACCACATGCATATTGGCACAGATATATATAGCTGCCTAGCTGGTGTTGGCAGAACTTCCTGCAGAAGCAAGCTTGCGTCTCAAACACGCTGATCCAAGATTGACGACTGATGAGCTTATTAAGCTACTTGCTAGCTGGTCCATGAGTGAACGCAATAACTTGTAGGTCGAGATCAGATCACCTCACACGCATCATCCCAATTGTATCTCGACCACCTCCTGTTCTCAGTTAGGCCCTGCTCGGTTCTCTCGGAACCGGCCATTTCAGGAATGAGCTGATTACTAAGCTAGCTTCATCAGAATTATTAGCAGCTCGCTAGTCTTCCAACCTGGAGAGAGGGCATCCTTGTAGTCTCACGTGCCCAGACCCTGAGTTCCTTCTATATAAGCAGGCTAGGCGTCGCTTGATTTGCAAGCACACAAACACACAAGTCCATCGTCGTACTATTCGTGCACAAGCAACAAGCAGCACCACATCCCAAGACCAAGCGATGCCCGCTGGTGGTTCCAGGAGCTGGAGGCCAGCTGCTGCCCACTCCCTCTTCCTCCTGCTAGCGCTGGTGGCGCCACCACCGCCGCAAGGCCAGCGCCGCACGTTCGTGGTCACCAACCTCTGCCCCTTCACGGTGTGGCCAGGCCATCCCGAGGGAGGTGGCACGCAGCTGGAGCCCGGCCAGACATGGCGATTCACGGCGTCGGCGGGAGCCGCGGGGAATAGATGGCAGGGTCTGGGGCCGCACCGGTTGCCGCCGGCGCCCGGTGGCAGCGGGTGGTGCTCCTCCGGCGCTATCGCGGGCTCCCCTGCGCGATGCCAGATCTCCGGCAAGCCACCGACGACCCTGGCCGAGTTCACCATCGGCGCGCGTAGACTACTACAATCTCTCTGTTGTCGGCGGCTTCAACCTGCCCATGGACTTCTGGTGCGACAGCGAGGAACACTCGATCCAGTGCAGGGACCCGGCTGCCCGACCCGGCAAGAACAAGGTCCGCGAGCTGTGCGAGGGCGACAGCAACTACCACGTCGTCTTCTGCGCAAAAGTAGGCAGGCGTACGTGAAGCCTCATCTCACTTCTCTCATCTTCTGAGAGTGACATGCTTGTTGTCAGTATCTATCTACCGCTTCAGTTGATTCCGCGGATACAATAAAAATAAACCTGATCTTCAATCCTTACATTGCTCTAAGGTGTTGTGACTTTGTCGATTTTGAAAGTTGTTAGAGAATATAAGATTTTTTAGTGTAGGGAGTTTCCCAACTCAACCGCATATAAGAGTTCAGTCCTCACTAAAGTTTTTTATTTATCTCAACATGGGTTAAATATATACAAAAATCGTATACACCTAGGTCGAAGCAACTATAGATGAGGTTTTCGCCTTTATTGGTTGAACAAGCGCCAACTGCATGCTCCTCTAGTCCTTTATATGTATATATCTGCCAAATATATACATTGGCATCACAGATAACACGGCATCTTCTGGCGATATGTGTGTACACTTGTGGCGAGCAGTTGCAAAAACTACTATAAATGAAAGTGATGGATGGCCGGGTTCACTTCACCGTTCATCTCATATATTGGCTGGCTGGATGCTGTCTTGGTATGGGAAAGCACCTTCAATTAAGGTCATCAAAGGAGATCGATTATTATACTAATATTACTATACATACTATTAGTCGAATAAAAAGTATTGTGTTGCAAAATTAAATGAAACTTGGGGATGTAGCTCAACTGGTAGAGCATTAAGGATTGCATGCTTAAAGGTTTGGGGTTCAACTCCTCGCATCTCCATATTTTTTTTTATTTTATATATTACTTTGTTTATGAGTTTTGGGTATTTCTTTCAGATCGGGATGGCAGAAGGTTTGGACTGGTTTAGTTTGTGCAACAAAAAACAAGAAACGGACAATAATTGTGGAAAAAAATAAAAAAAAAACATAGACCATCTCTGCCAAATATATACACTACTACCGCATCCAAGTCTCAAAAACACGACATCTAATACTGGTACTATTCTAGATCATAGTAACTTGATGGCGATCTGTGCATATACACTTGTGGCGAAAGGTTGCCAGGGAAAAAAAATAACCAACTATAAGTTATGGATGGGTTCATCTTCAGCCACTAGGGTGCTCAACCTTCACTTCACTGAATGTATGAGCGGGCAAGGCTAGCTTAGCTGCTGCGGCAGGAGGCGAGGAAGATCGCGAGGGTGGTGAACAGGCCGGGCCGGTTTAATATATGGAATGAGCAAAAATGTCATACGGACATATAATTTAATGAGATATAGGGAGTATTTTATTAACATAGCTGGAATCATTTAATAATAATTATGTGATGGAAATTCAAATTAATAGTCACATCTTATTTGTATGCACTACAAGAAAGGAGAGGACAACGACGCCTACCTGGGCGCCACCTTAGACAAGGTCGTCCACTCGCCAAACTCCGCGGCGAGATCAATCCGCTTCATCTCGCTGGAAGTTCCTCGAACATCCACGATGGTGGAGAACGTCGACAAGAGAGCTGTGGATCCACGATGGCTTCATGGTAACACGGGCACAAGATCCAGCGCAGATGGCGCCAATCCTTGCGTAGAAGGCGCCCCCATCAGCACTAAGACAACAGAACATGGGCCCCGACAAAAAAACATAAGGTATGCCGCTTTCCGCCTGAAAATAGTGGTACTTCAGTGGTTCCTTTGCATGGCCAGCAAGGGGCCACTTTAGACTTGGGATACCTCTCCACACGGTGTCTCACTGGCCACCTCGGGTTGCCCATCGGCGAGCTTGCGCAAACACAACTAGACGATGCCCTGAACGACTACATCTACGCACGTCACATGTTATGGGCCACTGTGCAGCAAGAGGCGCCCAGCACGAGGGACACAGCGGTCCACCTCGCTTGTCTCCTTGACGCCCCTCCACCACGTTCGTCAAACGGCTTGACGACAGCCGACGGACACAACACCATGGATGACTTGGCTATGACAGCCGGGGCCCAGGGGGCTCACGACATCGGACGCCCGATGCGACTACCCTCTCAAGTTCTCCAACAGGCTTCACAACAAGCATTGGGCTGCAGCGCAACTGGAGGCGGCCCACACATTGACCAGGGCGATCCACCTCGCCCCATAGTTTGACGCCCCCGTCTCCTACGCGGTCTTCAACGAGCTCTGACTTGTGAGCTCCATCAGCAACGACATGAGGTACATGACACCCACAATGAACCTCTACCTCATCGACCTCGTCGCTACCCCGGGGGCCCTCTTCATGGTTCACCTTGCTACATCGCCAACAACATCAAGCTCCAGGCAGGAGCACCGACTGGGACGCTGCTCAAGGCAGTTAACGTCCACCTTCCGACGTCCACGCTATTAACGCAAGGCTTCCCGGTGATCTCAAAGCATGCTGATGCAGGAGCTAACACATAGCTTCTCGCCATCGGTGCCAATCTTCTTCCTCGACGACCACTCCAATAACTATGGCAAGAATGACGACAAGGAGAATGTGTCAAACATCACCTACCTCATCGCCTCCCTCGCTACCCTAGAGGCCTTCATCTAGCTTCACCTCACAATTATGGAGCAAGTAGGCAATAGGCTCCCAACCATCAGGCCAACACCAAGAAAGGTGAGCAACCCCATCTTCGGCCAGGTCATTCACTCGTCCACAACACTCCAATGTGGGAACCAGCTGCAATGCATCTACATCAATCCATGCATATGCAAAGTGGTTGCCACAGTCTTCGGGACTGGCTGCTTCGACTACTCTACCAATGACGATAAACGTGCAACTAGACAGCGTGAGGATGCAGTGTCAAGAAAAGGGGGCAGAAATCTATCATAGCCATCAACCGGAGGCCCAAAAAGGGGCCAGCGCCACCGCCGCCCATGCTGTCGTCGTTAGCTTCATCACTTAGTAATAGATATTAAGGGAATAAAATAATAAATAGAACTAGAGGTTTCTTTAGATTCAAGACTTCCCTGGACTATAAATACAAGGGACTTGTAATCGATTCAGAAATCGAGAAAATAATTAAATGGGTAACACCCAACAACTCAGTCTTCGGGTTATCTCTCTCTAACCCTAGCCACCGCCACCAAAGCATCATGTCGTCATCAGCCGCCGCTGCACACACGTGCACCCTAGGGCACCAGCGTAGCCATGCGCCACCGCCCGGGCCGTCGCCGCCCGCTCCTTGCATCAAGGGGTTTGTGATAGAAACACGTACTATAGGGGCGGGTGGCGATGCTCCATAGGGGTGGTTTTGCTACCTGCCCCTAAACTCCTGTTTCCTATGATGGTTTCCACGGTAGGGGCGGTTAGTAATGCAACAACCCCTCTTGTATGAGCCGCCCCTATTGTTTATTCTAGAAAGCACAAGTCGCTCATTTTTTTTTCACGTAAAATCGTGTGCTACGCGGCCGTGGGGATTCAAACCTGTGACCTCTCACTCGCGGGCGGCCCCACCCTTCTACTAGGCTACACATGTGTATGTGTCCATACCTCATTCCAGATCCCCACATATTATACAAATCTAAGTGCAAATTGACGATTTGAGACCCTAAACAGATTCAAATACAAAAGAGATATTCCAACTCTATATGGAAAACCTTTGTTAGGAAATAAATAGGATTTCTTGTAAAACGTATTCCAACTCTATAAGGAAACCTTTAGAGAGATTGCTTGGATTACAAGTCCCACTAGGAGGGCTATATAAGTAAAGGGGTCTATAATCTATTAGGGTAACAAGCAATAAAGAACAATGTTGTGTGTCTCTCTCTCACCCACCGCCCCCCCCCCGTGCTGCCCACACGCCGCCGTCCGCCGCCCCGCCTACCACCGCCCCTCCCTCCCTCTCCTCCTCCTTCCCCCAACCGCCCCCATGGCCACTACCGCCGCCCTACACCATCATCGCCGCCGCCAAGCTTGCCGCCGACATGTCACTTCCGGCCCAATCCTTCCGGTTTGTGACGGGGAGATCCGCATGATGATCACAACTTTATATAAAAAAAAAAATAGGTATAAGTTCAGAGAACACTTACAAAAAAAGGAAGGGGAGGGAGACAAAGACTACACACTAGACAAAACAAGAGAAAGAAGGGGGCGGGGAGGGAAGGTTTTGTACATGGCCCTAAGCAACTGAACAAAAACCGAGAGGGGGAAGGGGAGGGCTTGAACTACTGATTACAATGCATCAAGCCATCGATTGACAGTGGAGCCTAACATCATCACCAAGACGATGAGCTTGAAGAGCAGCCTCTTCCTTGAAGTTGTGAAGCCAACGGCAAAAGTAGCTTGGACACCATCAAATTCAAACACCAGTCTATTGCGAACTTTCCAAATCTCCCAAGCAGCAATAAGAAATATTTCTATGAAAAGAGGAAGACCAGCTTGACTCCTAGTGATCTCAATAATCTTATGAAGATTGTCCTCACGTGCCCACTGAATACCCAGTTTGCTCCAACAAGCTTTCGCAAGATTCAAGGTTTGGGGTTTAACTCCTCGCATCTCCAATTTTTTTATTTACTTACTTTTTTTCTGTGCATAACTGAATTCAACTCCTAACATCACTATTTTTTTATTTACTCTTTTTTCTCTTCAAATACATCATGAGTTTGGTGTTTCCCCGAGTCGTGGAAGTCGTTTTTGGTGCGCAAACTGTTGGTTGTACATTTCAGCTTTACGCAAACTGTTGGTGTAAAATTCATTATACTAAAAGAATAAACAAAGTTGGGGATGTAGCTCAATTGGTAGAGTATGAAAATATGCAAGATTCAAGGTTCAGGGTTTAACTTCTCGCATCTCCAATTTTTTTTCTTTACTCTTTTTTTCTCGGCATGATTGAATTCAACTTCTAACATCACTATTTTTTTATTTCTTGATTTTCTCTTCAAATACATCATGAGCTTGGTGTTTCCTTGAGTTGTGAAGTTGTTTTTGGTGCGCAAACTGTTGGCAGTACATTTCAGCTACATAAACCGTTGGTGTAAAAATTTATTATACTAAAAGAATAAACAAAGCTGGGGATGTAGCTCAATTGGTAGAGTATGACAATATGCAAGATTCAAAGTTTGGGGTTCAACTCCTCGCATCTCTAATTTTTTTTATTTACTCTTTTTTGTACGTGCATGACTGAATTCAACTCCTAACATCACTATTTTTTTTTTTATGCTTTTCTCTTCAAATACATCATGAGTTTGGTGTTTCCTTGAGTCGTGAATCTGTTTTTGGTGCGCAAACGTTATCGTACATTTCAGCTACACAAACCGTTGGTGTAAAAATTCATTATACCAAAAGTATCAACAAAGTTGGGGATGTAGCTCAATTGGTAGAGTATGAAAATATGCAAGATTCAAGGTTCGGGGTTCAACTCCTCGCATGTCTAATTTTTTTATTTACTCTTTTTTCTCGTCTATGACTGAATTCAACTCCTAACATCACTATTTTTTTATTTTCTTTTTTCTCTTCAAATACATCATGAGCTTGGTGTTTCTTTTGAGTCGTGAAGTCATTTTTTTTGGTGCGCAAACTATTGGCTGTACATTTCAGCTACGCAAACTGTTGGTAAAAAAATTCATTATACTAAAAGTATAAACAAAGTTGGGGATGTAGCTCAATTGGTAAAGTATGAAAATATGCAAGATTCAAGGTTCGGGGCTCAACTCCTCGCATCTCCAATTTTTTTATTTACTCTTTTTTCTGTGCATCACTGAATTCAACTTCTAACATCACTATTTTTTTTTATTTATTGATTTTCTCTTCAAATACATCATGAGCTTGGTGTTTCCTTGAGTCGTGAAGCTTTTTTTGGTGCGCAAAACTATTGGTCGTACATTTCAGCTATACAAACTGTTGGTGTAAAATTCATTATACTAAAAGTATGAACAAAGTTGGGGATGTAGCTCAATTGGTAGAGTATGAAAATATGCAAGATTCAAGGTTCGGGGTTCAACTCCACGCATCTCTAATTTTTTTATGTACTCTTTTTTTTAGGCACGCATCAATTCAACTCCTAACATCACTATTTATTTATTTTCTCTTCTTCTCTTCAAATACATCATGAGCTTGGTGTTTTTTTTTGTGTCGTGAAGCTGTTTTTGGTCGCAAACTGTTGGTCGTACATTTCAGCTACGCAAACTGTTGGTGTAAAAATTCATTGTACTAAAAGTATAAACAAAGTTGGGGATGTAGCTCAATTGGTAGAGTATGAAAATATGCAAGATTTAAGGTTTGGCGTTCAACTCCTCACATCTCCAATTTTTTTTATTTACTCTTTTGTGTACGTGCATGACTGAATTCAACTCCTAACATCACTATTTTTTATTTCTTGCTTTTTCTCTTCAAATACATCATGAGTTTGGTGTTTCCTTGAGTCGTGAATCTGTTTTTTGGTGCGCAAACTTTTGGCTGTACATTTCAGTTCTATAACCTGTTGGTGTAAAAATTCATTATACTAAAAGTATAAACAAAGTTGGGGATGTAGCTCAATTGGTAGAGTATGAAAATATGCAAGATTCAAGGTTCGGGGTTCAACTCCTCACATCTCTAATTTCTTTTTATTTACTCTTTTTTTACGTGCATGACTGAATTCAACTCCTAACATCACAATTTTTTTTATTTACTCTTTTTCTCTTCAATTACATCATGAGTTTGGTGTTTCCTTGAGTCGTGAAGCTGCTTTTTGGTGCGCAAACTATTGGTCGTACATTTCAGCTCACGCGAAAGCGTTGGTGTAAAAATTCATTATACTAAAAGTATAAACAAATTTGGGGATGTAGCTCAATTGGTAGAGTATGAAAATATGCAAGATTCAAGGTTCACGGTTCAACTCCTCGCATCTCCAATTGTTTTATTTACTCTTTTTTTCGTGTATGACTGAATTCAACTCCTAACATCACTATTTTTTTGTTTTTTTTTTTCTCTTCAAATACGTCATGAGTTGGTGTTTCTTTGAGTCGTGAATCTGTTTTTTTGGTGCGTAAACCTGTTGGCTGTACATTTCCGGTTAAGCAAACTATTGGTGTAAAAATTTATTATACTAAAAGTATATACAATGTTGGGGATGTAGCTCAATTGGTAGAGTATGAAAATAAGCAAGATTCAAGGTTCGGGGTTCAACTCCTCGCATCTCCAATTGTTTTATTTACTCTTTTTTTCGCGGCATGACTGAATTCAACTCCTAACATCGCTATTTTTTTATTTACTCTTTTTTCTCTTCAATTACATCATGAGTTTGGTGTTTCCTTGAGTCGTGAAGCTATTTTTGGTGCGCAAACTATTGGTCTGTATATTTCAGCTACGCAAACTGTTGGTGTAAAAAATTCATTATGCTAAAAGTATGAACAAAGTTGGGGATGTAGCTCAATTGGTAGAGTATGAAAATATGCAAGATTCAAGGTTACGTGTTCAACTCCTCGCATCTCCAATTGTTTTATTTACTTTTTTTTACGTGTATGACTGAATTCAACACCTAACATCACTATTTTTTATTTTTTTTTTTTCTCTTCAAATACATCATGAGCTTGGTGTTTCTTTTGAGTCGTGAATCATTTTTTTTTGCAAAACCGTTATCGTACATTTCGATTCGCAAACCGTTGGTGTAAAAATTCATTATACTAAAAGTATAATCAATGTTGGGGATGTAGCTCAATTGGTAGAGTATGAAAATAAGCAAGATTCAAGGTTAGGGTTCAACTCCTCGCATCTCCAATTGTTTTATTTACTTTTTTTTTTATATGTATGATCAATTCAACTCCTAACATCACTATTTTTTATTTTTCTCTTTTTCTCTTCAAATACATCATGAGCTTGGTGTTTCTTTTGAGTTGTGAAGTCTGTTTTTGGTGCGCAAACTATTGGTCGTACATTTCAAATTTACGCTAAAACTGTTGGTGTAAAAATTCATTATACTAAAAGTATAAACAAAGTTGGGGATGTAGCTCAATTGGTAGAGTATGAAAATATGCAAAATTTAAGGTTCGGGGCTCAACTCCTCGCATCTCCAATTTTTTTATTTATTTTTTTTTTTTGTGCATGACTGAATTCAACTTCTAACATCACTATTTTTTTTTTATTTACTGATTTTCTCTTCAAATACATCATGAGCTTGGTGTTTCCTTGAGTCGTGAAGTTGTTTTTTGTGCGCAAAACCGTTGGCTATACATTTTTCTACGCAAACTGTTGGTGTAAAAATTCATTATACTAAAAGTATGAACAAAGTTGGGGATGTAGCTCAATTGGTAGAGTATGAAAATATACAAGATTCAAGGTTCGGGTTCAACTCCTCGCATCTCCAATTTTTTTTTATTTACTCTTTTTTTCTCGTGCATGGTCAATTCAACTCCTAACATCACTATTTTTTTTTTTTCTTTTTCTCTTCAAATACATCATGAGCTTTGTGTTTCTTTTTAGTCGTGAAGTTTTTTTTTGGTGCATAAAACTGTTGGTCTGTACATTTTCATTTCACGCAAACCGTTGTTGTAAAAATTTATTGTACTAAAAGTATAAACAAAGTTGGGGTTGCAGCTCAATTGGTAGAGTATGAAAATATGTAAGATTCAAGGTTTGGGTTCAACTCCTCGCATCTCTATTTTTTTTTTTATTTACTTTTTTGTATGCGTGCATGACTGAATTTAGCTCGTAACATCACTATTTTTTATTTATTGCTTTTTCTCTTCAAATACATCATGAGTTTGGTGTTTTCTTGAGTCGTGAATCTGTTTTTTGGTGCAAAAACTGTTGGTCGTACATTTCAAATTTTTACGCGAAAACTGTTGGTGTAAAAAATTCATTATACCAAAAGTATCAACAAAGTTGGGGATGTAGCTTAATTGGTAGAGTATGAAAATATGCAAGATTCAAGGTTCGGGGTTCAACTCCTCGCATCTCCAATTTTTTTATTTACTCTTTTTTTCGTGCATGATCAATTCAACGCGTAACATCACTATTTTTTTTATTTTCTCTTTTTCTCTTCAAATACATCATGAGCTTGGTGTTTCTTTTGAGTCGTGAAATGTTTTTTTGGTGCGCAAAACCGTTGGGTGTACACATTTCATTTACGCAAATTGTTGGTGTAAAATTCATTATACTAAAAGTATAAACAATGTTGGTGATGTAGCTCAATTAGTAGAGTATGAAAATATGCAAGATTCAAGGTTCGGGTTCAACTCCTCGCATCTCCAATTGTTTTATTTACTTTTTTGTCCGTGTATGATGAATTCAAGTCCTAACATCACTATTTTTTTTTATTTTCTCTTTTTTCTCTTCAAATACATCATGAGCTTGGTGTTTCTTTGAGTCGTGAATCTATTTTTGGTGCACAAACTGTTGGCTGTACATTTCAGCTACGTAAACTATTGTTGTAAAAATTTATTGTACTAAAAGTATAAACAAAGTTGGGGATGTATCTCAATTGGTAGAGTATGAAAATATGCAAGATTCAAGGTTAGGGGGTTCAACTCCTCGCATCTTCAATTTTTTTTATTTACTCTTTTTGTCCTGTGCATGACTGAATTCAACTCCTAACATCACTATTTTTTTATTTCTTTGCTTTTTCTCTTCAAATACATCATGTGTTTGGTGTTTCCTTGAGTCGTGAAGCTATTTTTGGTGCGCAAACCGTTGGTCGTACATTTCGATTACGCAAAACTATTAACGTAAAAATTCATTATACTAAAAGTATAAACAAAGTTGGGGATGTAGCTCAATTGATAGAGTATGAAAATATGCAAGATTCAAGGTTCGGGGTTCAACTCCTCACATCTCCAATTTTTTTTATTTACTCTTTTTTTTACGTGCATGACTCGAATTCAACCACTAACATCACTATTTTTTTTATTTACTCTTTTTCTCTTCAAATACATCATGAGTTTGGTGTTTCCTTGAGTCGTGAAGCTGTTTTTGATGCATAAACCGTTGGTCGTACATTTCACCTACGTAAATCGTTGATGTAAAAAATTCATTATACTAAAAGGTATAAACAAAGTTGGGGATGTAGCTCAATTGGTAGAGTATGAAAATATGCAAGATTCAAGGTTCGGGGTTCAACTCCTCGCATCTTCAATTTTTTTTTTTATTTACTCTTTTTTGTCAGGTGCATGACTGAATTCAACTCCTAACATCACTATTTTTTTATTTATTTGCTTTTCTCTTCAAATACATCATGTGTTTGGTGTTTCCTTGAGTCGTGAAGCTATTTTTTTGCGCGCAAACTGTTGGTCGTACATTTCGATTACGCAAACTATTAACGTAAAAATTCATTATACTAAAAGTATAAACAAAGTTGGGGATGTAGCTCAATTGATAGAGTATGAAAATATGCAAGATTCAAGGTTCGGGGTTCAACTCCTCACATCTCCAATTTTTTTTTATTTACTCTTTTTTTTCATTGCATGACTGAATTCAACCACTAACATCACTATTTTTTATTTACTCTTTTTTCTCTTCAAATACATCATGAGTTTGGTGTTTCCTTGAGTCGTGATTTTGTTTTTGATGCTAAAATCGTTATTGTACATTTCAGCCTACGTGAAATCGTTGATGTAAAAAATTCATTATACTAAAGGTATAAACAAAGTTGGGGATGTAGCTCAATTGGTAGAGTATGAAAAATATGCAAGATTCAAGGTTAGGGGTTCAACTCCTCGCATCTTCAATTTTTTTATTTACTCTTTTTGTCTGCGGCATGGTGAATTCAACTCCTAACATCACTATTTTTTTTTTTTTTTTCGCTTTTCTCTTCAAATACATCATGTGTTTGGTGTTTCCTTGAGTCGTGAAGCTATTTTTGGTGCGCAAACCTGTTCGTACATTTCGATTCACATAAACTATTAACGTAAAATTCATTATACTAAAAGTATAAATAAAGTTGGGGATGTAGCTCAATTGATAGAGTATGAAAATATGCAAGATTCAAGGTTCGGGGTTCAACTCCTCACATCTCAATTTTTTTTTTATTTACTCTTTTTTTTCTGTGCATGACTGAATTCAACCACTAACATCACTATTTTTTTTATTTACTCTTTTTTCTCTTCAAATACATCATGAGTTTGGTGTTTCCTTGAGTCGAGGAAGTTGTTTTTGATGCGCAAATCGCCCCATTCGTACATTTCAGCTACGTAAAATCGTTGATGTAAAAATTCATTATACTAAAGGTATAAACAAAGTTGGGGATGTAGCTCAATTGGTAGAGTATGAAAATATGCAAGATTCAAGGTTCGGGGTTCAACTCCTAGCATCTCCAATTGTTTTATTTACTCTTTTTTTCGTGTATGGTGAATTCAACTCCTAACATCACTATTTTTTATTTTTTCTTTTTCTCTTCAAATACATCATAAGCTTGGTGTTTATTTGAGTCGTGAATCTGTTTTTGGTGCGCAAACTGTTGGGTGTGCATTTCAGCTACGCAAACTGTTAGTGTAAAAATTCATTGTACTAAAAGTATAAACAAAGTTGGGGATGCAACTCAATTGGTAGAGTATGAAAAATATGCAGGATTCAAGGTTCGGGGTTCGACTCGCATCTCCAATTTTTTTATTTACTCTTTTTGTCTCGTGCATGACCGCATTCAACTCCTAACATCACTATTTTTTTATTCTTTGCTTTTCTCTTCAAATACATCATGTGTTTGGTGTTTCCTTGAGTCGTGAATCTTTTTTTGGTGCATAAACCGTTATCGTACATTTGATTTACGCAAACTATTGACGAAAAAATTCATTATACTAAAAAGTATCAACAAAGTTGGGGATGTAGCTCAATTGGTAGAGTATGAAAATATGCAAGATTCAAGGTTCGGGGTTCAACTCCTCGCATCTCCAATTTTTTATATTTACTCTTTTTTTCGTGCATGACTGAATTCAACTCCTAACATCACTAATTTTTTTATTTACTCTTTTTTCTCTTCAAATACCTCATGAGTTTGGTGTTTTCTTGAGTCATGAAGTCGCTTTTGCGCGCATAAACCGTTGGTCGTACATTTTAGCCACGCAAAACCGTTGGTGTAAAATTCATTATACTAAAAGTATAAACAAAGTTGGGGATGTAGCTCAATTGGTAGAGTATGAAAATATGCAAGATTCAAGGTTCGGATTTCAACTCCTCGCATCCTCAATTTTTTTATTTACTCTTTTTTTTTCATTGCATAACTGAATTCAACTCCTAACATCACTATTTTTTTTATTTATTGCTTTTTCTCTTCAAATACATCATGAGTTTGGTGTTTCCTTGAGTCGTGAATCTGCTTTTTTGCATAAACTTTTTGGTCGTACATTTCGATTACAAAAACCGTTGGTGTAAAAATTCATTATACTAAAAGTATAAACAAAGTTGGGGATGTAGCTCAATTGGTAGAGTATGAAAACATGCAAGATTCAAGGTTCGGGGTTCAACTCCTCACATCTCTAATTTCTTTTTATTTACTCTTTTTTTCTGTGCATGACTGAATTCAACTCCTAACATCACTTTTTTTTTATTTACTCTTTTTCTCTTCAAATACATCATGAGTTTGGTGTTTCCTTGAGTCGTGAAGCTGTTTTTGGTGCGCAAACTGTTGGCTGTACATTTCAGCTACGCAAACTGTTGGTGTAAAAATTCATTATACTAAAAGTATAAACAAAGTTGGGGATGTAGCTCAATTGGTAGAGTATGAAAATATGCAAGATTCAAGGTTCACGGTTCAACTCCTCGCATCTCCAATTGTTTTATTTACTCTTTTTTTACGTGTATGACTGAATTCAACTCCTAACATCACTATTTTTTGTTTTTTTTTTTCTCTTCAAATACGTCATGAGTTGGTGTTTCTTTTGAGTCGCGGAATCTGTTTTTTGTGCGTAAACCGTTGGTCGTACATTTGATACGCAAACTATTGGTGTAAAAATTTATTATACTAAAAGTATATACAATGTTGGGGATGTAGCTCAATTGGTAGAGTATGAAAATAAGCGTGATTCAAGGTTCGGGGTTCAACTCCTCGCATCTCCAATTGTTTTATTTACTCTTTTTTACGTGCATGACTGAATTCAACTCCTAACATCGCTATTTTTTATTTACTCTTTTTCTCTTCAATTACATCATGAGTTTGGTGTTTCCTTGAGTCGTGAAGCTATTTTTGTGCGCAAACTATTGGTCTGTATATTTCAGCTACGCAAACTGTTGGTGTAAAAATTCATTATGCTAAAAAGTATGAACAAAGTTGGGGATGTAGCTCAATTGGTAGAGTATGAAAATATGCAAGATTCAAGGTTCTGTGTTCAACTCCTCGCATCTCCAATTGTTTTATTTACTCTTTTTTTTTCTCGTGTATGACCAATTCAACACCTAACATCACTATTTTTTATTTTTTTTTTTTCTCTTCAAATACATCATGAGCTTGGTGTTTCTTTTGAGTCATGAATCTATTTTTGTGCATAAAAACTGTGGTTTGTACATTTTCGATTA
Organism: Hyparrhenia diplandra; assembly: GCA_015847255.1. Classification (NCBI taxonomy): domain Eukaryota; kingdom Viridiplantae; phylum Streptophyta; class Magnoliopsida; order Poales; family Poaceae; genus Hyparrhenia; species Hyparrhenia diplandra. Next base: position 22,167 of record JADLZK010000943.1, read on the forward strand.
CGCAAATCGTTGGTGTAAAATTCATTATACTAAAAGTATAATCAATGTTGGGGATGTAGCTCAATTGGTAGAGTATGAAAATAAGCAAGATTCAAGGTTCGGGGTTCAACTCCTCGCATCTCCAATTGTTTTATTTACTCTTTTTTTATATGTATGATGAATTCAACTCCTAACATCACTATTTTTTTATTTTTTTTTTTTTTCTCTTCAAATACATCATGAGCTTGGTGTTTCTTTTGAGTTGTGAAGCTGTTTTTGGTGCGCAAACTATTGGTCGTACATTTCAGCTACATAAATCGTTGGTGTAAAAATTCATTATACTAAAAGTATAAATAAAGTTGGGGATATAGCTCAATTGGTAGAGTATGAAAATATGCAAAATTCAAGGTTCGGGGCTCAACTCCTCGCATCTCCAATTTTTTATTTACTTTTTTTTTTGTGCATGACTGAATTCAACTTCTAACATCACTATTTTTTTTATTTCTTGATTTTCTCTTCAAATACATCATGAGCTTGGTGTTTCCTTGAGTCGTGAAGTCGTTTTTGGTGCGCAAAACCGCTGGCTATACATTTTATTTCTACGCAAACTGTTGGTGTAAAAATTCATTATACTAAAAGTATGAACAAAGTTGGGGATGTAGCTCAATTGGTAGAGTATGAAAATATGCAAGATTCAAGGTTCGGGGTTCAACTCCTCGCATCTCCAATTTTTTATTTACTCTTTTTTCTGTGCATGACTGAATTCAACTCCTAACATCACTATTTTTTATTTTCTCTTTTTCTCTTCAAATGCATCATGAGCTTTGTGTTTCTTTTTAGTCGCGGAAGCTTTTTTTGTGCGCAAACCGTTGGTTGTACATTTCAGCTACGCAAACCGTTGTTGTAAAAATTTATTGTACTAAAAGTATAAACAAAGTTGGGGATGCAGCTCAATTGGTAGAGTATGAAAATATGTAAGATTCAAGGTTTGGGTTCAACTCCTCGCATCTCTAAATTTTTTTATTTACTCTTTTTGTCATTGCATGATGAATTCAGCTTCGTAACATCACTATTTTTTATTTATTGCTTTTCTCTTCAAATACATCATGAGTTTGGTGTTTTCTTGAGTCGTGAATCTGCTTTTTTGTGCGTAAACTTGTTGGTCGTACATTTCAAATTTACGCAAACCGTTGGTGTGTAAAAATTCATTATACCAAAAGTATCAACAAAAGTTGGGGATGTAGCTTAATTGGTAGAGTATGAAAATATGCAAGATTCAAGGTTCGGGGTTCAACTCCTCGCATCTCCAATTTTTTATTTACTCTTTTTTTTCATTGCATGACCAATTCAACGCGTAACATCACTATTTTTTTATTTTCTCTTTTTCTCTTCAAATACATCATGAGCTTGGTGTTTCTTTGAGTCGTGAATCTGCTTTTTGGCGCAAAACCGTTGGTCGTACATTTCAACAAGCAAGAAACTATTGGCTGTACATTTCATTTTATTTCAAACTGTTGGTGTAAAAATTCATTATACTAAAAGTATAAATAAAGTTGGGGATGTAGCTCAATTGGTAGAGTATGAAAATATGCAAGATTCAAGGTTCGGTGTTCAACTCCTCGCATCTCCAATTGTTTTATTTACTCTTTTTTTTTTTTTTTGTGTATATTCAATTCAACTCCTAACATCACTATTTTTTTATTTTCTCTTTTTTCTCTTCAAATACATCTTGAGCTTGGTGTTTATTTGAGTCATGAATCTGTTTTGGTGCGCATAAAACCGTTGGGTGTGCATTTCATTTCTACATAAAATCGTTAGTGTAAAAATTCATTGTACTAAAAGTATAAACAAAAGTTGGGATGTATCTCAATTGATAGAGTATGAAAATATGCAAGATTCAAGGTTCGGGGTTCAACTCCTCGCATCTCCAATTTTTTATTTACTCTTTTTGTCGTGCATGATTGAATTCAACTCCTAACATCACTATTTTTTTTTTTATTTCTTTGCTTTTCTCTTCAAATACATCATGTGTTTGGTGTTTCCTTGAGTCGCGGAATGTTTTTCGTGATGCATAAACTGTTGGTCGTACATTTCGATTACGCACACTATTGACGTAAAAATTCATTATACTAAAAGTATAAACAAAGTTGGGGATGTAGCTCAATTGGTAGAGTATGAAAATATGCAAGATTCAAGGTTCGGGGTTCAACTCCTCGCATCTCCAATTTTTTTATATTTACTTTTTTTTTCGTGCATGGTGAATTCAACTCCTAACATCATTATTTTTTTTATTTACTCTTTTTTCTTTTCAAATACCTCATGAGTTTGGTGTTTTCTTGAGTCGTGAAGTCGTTTTTTGGCGCGCATAAACCGTTGGTCGTACATTTCCACGCAAACTGTTGGTGTCAAAATTCATTATACTAAAAGTATAAACAAAGTTGGGGATGTAGCTCAATTGGTAGAGTATGAAAATATGCAAGATTCAAGGTTCGGGGTTCAACTCCTCGCATCTCCAATTGTTTTATTTACTCTTTTTCATTTGCATGCTTGAATTCAACTCCTAACATCACTATTTTTTTTTATTTACTCTTTTTCTCTTCAAATACATTATGAGTTTGGTGTTTATTTGAGTCGCGGAATTTGTTTTTTGGTGCATAAACTGCTATTGTACATTTCGACTATACAAACTGTTGGTGTAAAAAATTCATTATACTAAAGGTATAAACAAAGTTGGGGATGTAGCTCAATTGGTAGAGTATGAAAATATGCAAGATTTGTGGTTCGGGGTTCAACTCCTCGCATCTCTCTTTTTTTTATTTACTCTTTTTTTGTCTGTGCATGACTGAATTCAACACCTAACATCACTATTTTTTTATTTCTTTGCTTTTCTCTTCAAATACATTATGAGTTTGGTGTTTCCTTGAGTGAGTCGAAGCTGTTTTTGTGTGGAAACTGTTGGCTGTACATTTATTTCACGCAAACTATTGGTGTAAAATTCATTGTACTAAAAGTATAAACAAAGTTGGGGATGTAGCTCAATTGGTAGAGTATGAAAATATGCAAGATTTATGGTTCGGGCGTTCAACTCCTCGCATCTCCAATTTTTTTATTTACTCTTTTTTTCGTGCAATACTGAATTCAACTCCTTCAACTCCTCGCGTCTCCAATTGTTTTATTTACTCTTTTTTCATTTGCATGCTTGAATTCAACTCCTAACATCACTATTTTTTTATTTACTCTTTTCTCTTCAAATACATTATGAGTTTGGTGTTTCCCGAGTCGTGAAGTTGTTTTTGGTCATAAAACTCGCGTTGGTCGTACATTTCAGCTACACAAACCTGTTGGTGTAAAAATTCATTATACTAAAAGTATAAACAAAGTTGGGGATGTAGCTCAATTGGTAGAGTATGAAAATATGCAAGATTTATGGTTCGGGGTTCAACTCCTCGCATCTCTAATTTTTTTTATTTACTCTTTTTTGTCTGCGTGCATGACTGAATTCAACACCTAACATCACTATTTTTTTATTTATTGCTTTTCTCTTCAAATACATTATGAGTTTGGTGTTTCCTTGAGTCATGGAAGCTGTTTTTTTGTGCGAAACCGTTGTATTGTACATTTATTTACGCAAACTATTGGTGTAAAATTCATTGTACTAAAAGTATAAACAAAGTTGGGGATGTAGCTCAATTGGTAGAGTATGAAAATATGCAAAATTTATGGTTCGGGGTTCAACTCCTCGCATCTCCAATTTTTTTATTTACTTTTTTTTTTCGCGGTAATAATGAATTCAACTCCTAACATCAATATTTTTTTATTTACTCTTTTTCTCTTCAAATACATCATGAGTTTGGTGTTTCCTTGAGTTGTGAAGCTCGTTTTTCAGCGCATAAACCGTTATTGTACATTTCAATTCACGCCAACTGTTGGTGTAAAAAATTTATTATACTAAAAGTATAAACAAAGTTGGGGATGTAGCTCAATTGGTAGAGTATGAAAATATGCAAGATTCAAGGTTCGGGGTTCAACTCCTCGCATCTCCAATTTTTTTATTTACTCTTTTTTTTTCAGTGCATGACTGAATTCAACTCCTAACATCACAATTTTTTTATTTACTCTTTTTTTTCTCTTCAAATACATCATGAGTTTGGTGTTTTCTTGAGTCGTGAAGCTATTTTTGGTAACGTAAACTGTTGGTACGTACATTTCATCCACGCAAAACTATTGGTCAAAAAATTCATTACACTAAAAGTATAAACAAAGTTGGGGATGTAGCTCAATTGGTAGAGTATGAAAATATGCAAGATTCAAGGTTCGGATTTCAACTCCTCGCATCTCCAATTTTTTTATTTATTCTTTTTTTTTCTATGCATGACTGAATTCAACTCCTAACATCACTATTTTTTATTACTCTTTTTTTCTCCAAATACATCATGAGGATGGTGTTTCCTTGAGTCGTGAAGTCGTTTTTGGTGCGTAAAACCGTTGGTTGTACATTTCATTCACGCAAAACTATTGGTGTAAAAATTCATTATACTAAAAGCATAAACAAAGTTGGGGATGTAGCTCAATTGATAGAGTATGAAAATATGCAAGGTTCAAGGTTAGGGATTGAACTCCTCGCATCTCCAATTTTTTATTTACTCTTTTTTTTCATTTGCATGCTTGAATTCAACTCCTAACATCACTATTTTTTATTTACTCTTTTTCTCTTCAAATACATTATGAGTTTGGTGTTTCCCCTCGAGTTGTGAAGCTGTTTTTGATGCGCAAACTGTTGGCTGTACATTTCAGCTAAGCAAACTGTTAGTGTAAAAAAATTCATTATACTAAAAGTATAAACAAAGTTGGGGATGTAGCTCAATTGGTAGAGTATGAAAATATGCAAGATTCAAGGTTAGGGGTTCAACTCCTCGCATCTCCAACTTTTTATATTTACTCTTTTTTCTCGTGCATGATCAATTCAACTCCTAACATCATTATTTTTTTATTTACTCTTTTTTCTTTTCAAATACCTCATTAGTTTGGTGTTTTCTTGAGTCGTGAAGTTTGTTTTTGTGCATAAACTGCTGGCTTTTACATTTCAGCCACGCAAAACTGTTAGTGTAAAAATTCATTATACTAAAAAGTATAAACAAAGATGGGGATGTAGCTCAATTGGTAGAGTATGAAAATATGCAAGATTCAAGGTTCGGGGTTCAACTCCTCGCATCTCTAATTTTTTATATTTACTCTTTTTTCGTGCATGGTGAATTCAACTCCTAACATCACTATTTTTTTATTTACTCTTTTTTCTCTTCAAATACCTCATGAGTTTGGTGTTTTCTTAAGTCGTGAAGCTGCTTTTTTGGCGCAAAACGTTGGCTGTACATTTCAGCCGGGCAAACTGTTGGTGTAAAAATTCATTATACTAAAAGTATAAACAAAGTTGGGGATGTAGCTCAATTGGTAGAGTATGAAAATATGCAAGATTCAAGGTTCGGTTTTCAACTCCTCGCATCCCCAATTTTTTTATTTATTTTTTTTTTTCTATGCAAGATGAATTCAACTCCTAACATCACTATTTTTTTATTACTCTTTTTCTCTCCAAATACATCATGAGGTTGGTGTTTCCCTGAGTCGTGAAGTCGCATTTTTTGGTGCTATTGTTATTGGTCTGTACATTTCAGCTACATAAGAAACTGTTAGTCTAAAAAAATTCATTGTACTAAAAGTATAAACAAAGTTGGGGATGTAGCTCAATTGGTAGAGTATGAAAATATGCAAGATTCGATTCGGGGTTCAACACCTCGCATCTCTATTTTTTTTATTTACTATTTTTGTGCATTGCAAGACTGAATTCAACTCCTAACATCACTATTTTTTTTATTTACTGCTTTTCTCTTCAAATACATCATGAGTTTGGTGTTTCCTTGAGTCGTGAATCTGTTTTTGGTGCGCAAACTCTTGTTCTGCATACAATTGATTACATAAACTGTTGGTGTAAAAATTCATTATACTAAAAGTATAAACAAAGTTGGGGATGTAGCTCAATTGATTGAGTATGAAAATATGCAAGATTCAAGGTTCGGGTTCAACTCCTCACATCTCTAATTTTTTTTATTTATTTCTTTTTTTCTGTGCATGACTGAATTCAACCCCTAACATCACTTTTTTTTTTTATTTAATCTTTTTCTCTTCAAATACATCATGAGTTTGGTGTTTTTTTGAGTCGTGAAGTCTGTTTTTTGATGTGCAAACCGCTATTGTACATTTCAAATTCATACGCAAAACTGTTGGTGTAAAAATTCATTATACTAAAAGTGTAAATAAAGTTGGGGATGTAGCTCAATTGGAAGAGTATGAAAATATGCAAGATTCAAGGTTCGGGGTTCAACTCCTCGCATCTCCAATTTTTTATATTTACTCTTTTTTTCTCAAGCATGACTGAATTCAACTCCTAACATCATTATTTTTTTATTTACTCTTTTTTTTCTTTTCAAATACCTCATGAGTTTGGTGTTTTCTTGAGTCGTGGAAGTTGTTTTTGGTGCGCTAAACTGTTGGTACGTACATTTCAGCCACGCATAAACTGCTGGTGTAAAAAAATTCATTACACTAAAATATAAACAAAGTTGGGGATGTAGCTCAATTGGTAGAGTATGAAAATATGCAAGATTCAAGGTTCGGATTTCAACTCCTCGCATCTCCAAATTTTTTTATTTACTTTTTTTTTTACGTGCATGACTGAATTCAACTCCTAACATCACTATTTTTTTATTACTCTTTTCTCTCCAAATACATCATGAGGATGGTGTTTCCATGAGTCGTGAATTTTGTTTTTGGTGCATAAACTGTTGGCTTTACATTTTAGCTACGCAAAAACTGTTGGTGTAGAAATTTAATGTACTAAAAGTATAAACAAAGTTGGGGATGTAGCTCAATTGATAGAGTATGAAAATATGCAAGGTTCAAGGTTAGGGATTCAACTCCTCGCATCTCCAATTTTTTATTTGCTCTTTTTTTCTTTTGCATGACTGAATTCAACTCCTAACATCACTATTTTTTATTTACTCTTTTTCTCTTCAAATACATCATGAGTTTGGTGTTTCCCTGAGTCGTGAAGCTGTTTTTGATGGGCAAACTGTTGGTTGTACATTTCAGCTACGCAAAAGCGTAGGTGTACAAATTCATTATACTAAAAGTATAAACAAAGTTGGGGATGTTGCTCAATTGGTAGAGTATGAAAATATGCAAGATTCAAGGTTCGGGGTTCAACTCCTCGCATCTCCAATTTTTTTTATTTACTTTTTTTTCATGCAATACTGAATTCAACTTCTAACATTACTATTTTTTTTATTTACTCTTTTTTCTCTTCAAATACATCATGAGTTTGGTGTTTTCTTGAGTCGTGAAGAATTTGTTTTTGGTGCGCTAAAACTGGTGGCTGTACATTTCAGCCACGCAAACTGATGGTGTAAAAATTCATTACACTAAAAATATAAAACAAAGTTGGGGATGTAGCTCAATTGGTAGAGTATGAAAATATGCAAGATTCAAGGTTCGGATTTCAACTCCTCGCATCTCCAATTTTTTTTTATTTACTTTTTTTTTTACATTGCATGATCAATTCAACTCCTAACATCACTATTTTTTATTACTCTTTTTTTCTCTCCAAATACATCATGAGGATGGTGTTTCCTTGAGTCCTGAAAGCTGTTTTTGGTGTGCAAACCGTTGGCTTTACATTTTAGCTACGCAAACTGTTGGTGTAAAAAAATTCAATGTACGAAAAGTATAAACAAAGTTGGGGATGTAGCTCAATTGATAGAGTATGAAAATATGCAAGGTTCAAGGTTCGGGATTCAACTCTCGCATCTCTATTTTTTTTTTATTTGCTTTTTTTTTTTTTTGCATGACTGAATTCAACTCCTAACATCACTATTTTTTATTTACTCTTTTTCTCTTTAAATACATCATGAGTTTGGTGTTTCCCCTGAGTCGTGAAGTTGTTTTTGATGGGCAAACTGTTGGTTGTACATTTCAGCTACATAGTTTGTTGGTGTACAAATTCATTATACTAAAAGTATAAACAAAGTTGGGGATGTAGCTCAATTGGTAGAGTATGAAAATATGCAAGATTCAAGGTTCGGGGTTCAACTCCTCGCATCTCCAATTTTTTTTATTTACTCTTTTTTTTACGTGCAATACTTGAATTCAACTCCTAACATTACTATTTTTTTTATTTACTCTTTTTTTTTTCTCTTCAAATACATCATGAGTTTGGTGTTTTCTTGAGTCGTGAAATTTGTTTTTGGTGCTAAAACTGTTGGTCGTACATTTTCAGCCACGCGAAATCGTTGGTGTAAAAATTCATTACACTAAAAATATAAACAAAGTTGGGGATGTAGCTCAATTGGTAGAGTATGAAAATATGCAAGATTCAAGGTTCGGATTTCAACTCCTCGCATCTCCAATTTTTTTTTTTTATTTACTCTTTTTTTTTTGCATGACTGAATTCAACTCCTAACATCACTATTTTTTTATTACTCTTTTTTTTTCTCTCCAAATACATCATGAGGATGGTGTTTCCTTGAGTCGTGAAGCTGTTTTTTGTGCGCTAAACTGTTGGCTTTACATTTTAGCTACGCAAACTGTTGGTGTAAAAATTCAATGTACTAAAAGTATAAACAAAGTTGGGGATGTAGCTCAATTGATAGAGTATGAAAATATGCAAGGTTCAAGGTTAGGGATTCAACTCCTCGCATCTCTAATTTTTTTATTTGCTCTTTTTTTCTTTGCATGACTGAATTCAACTCCAAACATCACTATTTTTTATTTACTCTTTTTCTCTTCAAATACATCATGAGTTTGGTGTTTCCCCGAGTCGTGAAGTTTGTTTTGATGGGCAAACCGTTGGTTGTACATTTCAGCTCACGCAAATGTTGTTGGTGTACAAATTCATTATACTAAAAGTATAAACAAAGTTGGGGATGTAGCTCAATTGGTAGAGTATGAAAATATTCAAGATTCAAGGTTCGGGTTCAACTCCTCGCATCTCCAATTTTTTTATTTACTCTTTTTTCATTCGCAATAATCTGAATTCAACTCCTAACATCACTATTTTTTTATTTACTCTTTTTCTCTTCAAATACATCATGAGTTTGGTGTTTCCTTGAGTCGTGAAGCTTTTGTTTTTGGTACGCGAACTGTTGCTATTGTATACATTCAAGCTCACATAAATTGTTGGTGTAAAAATTCATTATACTAAAAGTATAAACAATGTTGGGGATGTAGCTCAATTGGTAGAGTATGAAAATATTGTAACACTAAAAAAATTTTGCCTTCTTGAAAAATAGAGTCAAAATGGATTATTTATGTGCTCATGAAAATATAGGGAAAATAAAAGTTTTATGAAATTAAAATTTAATATAAGGATATATACATTTTTGTTGCACTCTTGCACTCATGCCTTTTTTGCTTTGCTTATAAATTAAAGAAAATGTAAATAAATAAAGAATTTTTAATGCATTGAGAAATTAAGTCCAAAAAGATAAAAGAGAGTGAATTAAAAGAAATAAAGAGAAAAGTCTCCTTCCTTCCCTTGACCAACCAGGCCCTTTATACAAGTATGTGTATGTGTATGTGCATATGACGTATATACACATACATATGCTAAGGTCCCATTACTTAGTCACGTGATGCTTAGTCCTAGTGATGCTCATATATGCTAATCAAACAACAAATGTTAGTAACCAAAGCCTCCTACCTATCACGTAACCAGCTAGCTGCTTGCTTTTATGTGCATGCTACTGTGCCCTATGCTACGGTGCAATGCACGTATACGTATAGGTGCATCAGCTTCTTCGACGCTCGCCCTTTCCTCTTGGGCCAAACCAGCAACCGCAGTGGCCCAGCGGCGTCTTCTCTCTTCCAGCAACCCCCAGACCGACCGAGCCTGACGGCAAGACCTGGGATCCTCGATCCACCATCGTTGGCATGCTGTGGACCAAGCCCCGTCCGCGCGCTTCCCCGCGACCAATGCATCATAAGAGGACTGCACCTCCTCCACATCACGACTCGGGGCGTCGCAGCACACGCCGCACGCGCTCGCCATACCGGCCGCCGCGTGACCCGCATGACCGAAGACTGCATCTATGTCGTACTCGTCATCGTGCCGCATCTAACGGGCGACCAAGGCACCGCCATGGGCGAGCATGCCGAACCCCGCATCACCGCGCCCTGGATCGGTCCTCGCCATGCTGCAGCGGCCGCGAACCCCGTCGTCCCGGTCCAGTCAAGATCGAGCCCCGCACCCCCACGCCATCCCACCGTCCGAGCCTCTGGAACCCAGACGACGCTCCTATTTAGGCCATGGCCGCCGTTCCTCTCCTTGGCCGCCACCTGCTATCCATCCTCGCACCCGCGCTCTAGCGCGCGCCACGCCGCCGAGCCCGGCGTTCTCCCATCGCCATAGCCGCAGCAGCCGCCCTGGTGACGATCTCGCCGAGAACGCAAGACCGCCCGCTGCCGCCTTTGACGTCGACTGCTGCCTTAGCCCGCCATTGCCGGACTTCGTTGCAGAGCTCGAGTTCGTTGCCTCTCGGCCGTCTGTAAACCGCCATCGCCGTCTTCCCGTGAAGCCGGAGAACCTTGCCGGCAACCTCTACCACAGCCTGTATCTAAGTCCAGGGTGAGTTCCTCCATCGATCTTGCTAGCTATCCTCCTAGCGTACTTTAATCTAGTTCAGTTGTGCGCCGGCGAACTCCCTCTGAGAACATTCATGCAGCCGCCTGTCTCCGACGACGTGCGATACCGGGCATGGCCGTTGGCCGAACCGAGCACGACACCTTCTGCACCCTCGCACTCCAGCGAGCAGACTGCAGCGGCCAGCGCACGCGCACACGGCGCACACAAGGTGCCTTCTCTCTCAGCACCGCACGTGAACATGCGACACCGCCGAGTAGCAGCCCCGCCGTGCCTTGCCCTGCTTTAATCTTGTTAGCTTGCTCACATCAGAATGAAGTTAGGATGACATCATCTTTGGTTTATGGCCGTTTTTCTTTTTAGAAAAACAATTCCACAAATACGATAGAAACTAGTAGATAACGCCAAAAGCGCTGGGCTAGAGATGTGATTTCTTAGCTTTGCGAATTTTGAAACGGTTTGCCAAGAATGTTTTTTTAATAAAAAAAGAGATAAATGAAAGAAAATAAAAAGATGCACATTATATGGTATACAAAGTTTTTGTATGGTATGCATTCCAGGTGGACCCAAACAAATGTCAGACAAAATACTTTGTCAATTTATCGTAACATGTGCCACGCTTAAATTTCTAAAATTGTATGATCTCTCTGAACATGGACAATGACGTATATATGATATAGTGAACAAAAAGTGCATATATGATAAGTGGCATTGAGCCATACGACGTTCAGAAACATATGTTTTAGTAGAGCAGTAGCAGAAACATTCTGGATGCTCTGCGCTGTCTCATGGAAACTATAATACAGAGAAGGCAAATGGTTCAGACCTGGAGAAAGGGATAATGCAGTATGGGTGTGTGTTTCACCTCACTTTTTGGTTGCCTTGTGCATTTGGCATCTGCTTACAATATTAACACCGCCACAATGAAACTAAGGTACCCATTTTAGGGAAGTTTTTAGAATACTGAGTTATGGCATCTTTCATCCAGTAGGTGAACATGTTGTACCATTCTGTTTCCATTAGATTAAGGCATGGGTATAACAAAAATAAATTTTGGAGCTTTGAGATCTTAATGGAGGCACATCACCTCCTATAGATCCTGTCGCAAATTATAGCGCACCTATGTTACGGCAGGTGTCTGAAACATTGAATCCTCATGTTTTGCACCATGAGCCGTAGGTGATATTTTGTTTCCAGAAACCTGGGATGTATAAAGCAGGTTGTCATCAAATGTCATCCTATAAATGAGACAAATGATTTCTATCTTTAAATTTTACTAAATAGTATATTTGCTGTGTAGAATGCGTAGAAAATGAAGTTCTACAGTTCAGATAGTTGAACTAAAATAAAGCATGTGCACGAACAAAATGATCAGCATAATCGAAAGGATAATAACTGCACTTCAAGTAATGTTCAAGTGCAAATGGAATAGATCATCCTGCCTATGAAATCTAAATGACTGCAAGAAAAGTTACTGAAATAATTCACTTGAACAAAAAAATTGTATGTATGTATTATAGTCAGTGTATACACCATACATGGAGCATTGTACAGTATGTATTAGTCATTGGCATAATAATGTCCGGACAGGTAGCCATCAATAAATTAACGGAACATCTTTTGTATGAAGAGACAAATACCTTAAACTAATTTTCTGGAAATATTCAGATCTTCTCAGCTACCAAATGTTGAACCTCCTGGCTTCAGATTAATAATCCAAATGGAACTTCTTTCATTGTCAACAACAGATAACTCTTGTATTTCTGTGATAAAAATTCTTGTAAATCCTATACTCATTGCCATAGATGAGCAATTTAATGGTAAAAAGGAATAAGTGATGAATGAATAAAATGACAAATCTTACCAATTCCAATCAGCTCTTGCCATATCCTTTATTGAAGGGCCTTGTATGAAAATAGAGGTTATGTTAGATACATGCATTACATCAGACTTCAGAATGTGCAAACAGGTAGTGGAAGTATGTTATAAGGGCAATGTAGTCTAACTGGATCCAAAAAGGTTAAGGTGGAGGTGTTAAAAGAGATGGCTACCTGCGTCATGCGCTTTTATAAGTTGTCCTCTGAAATTTGTACCAAATAGCATGGCAGTGCCATGGTTTCTGCATCAACATTTTGAATAGTTGGAGCAACTTCTTTGCTCAGACGAAGTGTTACGGTTATGCAGCTTCAGATGCCATATTCTTTTTTATATTGATGTTGTCCTCCAACCAAATCTGGCTTCGTAACTGCATGTTTCTGGAAAAAAAGATCCGAAGGTGATAAATCAGATAATTGTTCAGTGTTGTGAATAGTCATCAATATTTACAATTAAGGTTACTTAAACCATGTAACCTTTTGACTAAGTGTCCAGTATATTTGAAAACACCTTCTATCCTCTAAGTTTGACGAACAACCAATGTACAGCGCAAAGGGGAAAAAATGGCAAATGAACCCAAGAAAATCTTCATTCTTTTTTTTTTGGGTGAGGTTCTTCATTCATTTTCAATACATCAAGTCTCTAGTCATCAATAAGGAGTGAATTGCACAAACTGTACGGCTGATCGCTGCCAGTGAGTAAGACGTACCTGTAGCTCCTGATGGTGTCGTCGGGGAGGATCTTGCAGTCCCTGGTGATGGGGATGCACAACAGACCAACACCGCCTTCCTATGAAATTTTAGTTCAGAAAAAACGACAAATAATTCAACTCACCATTTTAGCAAACTGAACTTGTGGGTTTACAATAGTAATATCTGCTCAGGAACCTTTAGGAACTTATTAAGCAGAGGTTTATTGTTCACTGCATCTAGACCAAGCAAAGATACGTATCTATACATTCCCATGAATCCACGGTTTGGTTCTTCTTGGAAGAATCATCCCATACAGGAGAGTAGCTTCTGCTCAAGGTCTGAAACAACAACCTATACACACACAGTAAGCATGCGGAAAAATATGCAAATTGCAGGCATTAAAAACATGAATCAGATATCAGATGCACCACATGCACATTTTAATCTATTAAATCCTGAGTGTGTTTTGTAGCCATGGAATTGGACTAAAGCTCATACAATCTGAGGATGCATGCAAAGAAGTGCCAACAATGAGGTGCAGACCAACTCTATTATCTAGGCCATACAGATGACACAGATATGGTACTTTAAAATATTCACACGCTAAACTCTGGGCCTGAATACAGCTGAAGATACCTCAGGGATGGAAGGTAAATACAACGCAGATGGGAAGAGAGAGTACACTACTACACAAACGACTTCTCTTCTCGAGCCTAAAAACGGGTTACTCCCGGTTGGAAATTGAACGGGGAATAAAGGGACCTTTATGCCCCGGTTGATCTGTCCAGCCGAGTAAAGGCCACGCCGCCGCTGCCCTAGCGGCGCTCAGGGACCTTTACTCCCGATTGGAGTTTTCCAACCAGGAGTAAAGGTAGACTTTACCCCCGTTGGTAACACAAACCGAGAATAAACATATACTCCCGGATGGAAACATCAACCGAATAAATCCAAACTTTTAGTCCTGGCCGGTAACCCCGCCCGAATAAAGGTCACTTGTATAAAACACCACTCCTTCCTCATCTTCCCTTCAGATCCATCAATCCCGCCCAAATTTAGCCACCATTCAGCGCCTTCCACGATCGGCGGTAGCGGATTTCCCTTTCTCCTCGCGACCAAAAGCCGGGTTCCCGTGGTTTAGCGGCGAAGAGGTTCGTCGCAGCGGGGCTCGGGCGAGGGCAGCGGTGAGGCCCAAGGACGCCGGGGTTCCTTGCATCCGGGCGCTGGTGTCCTTCGCCAGCGGGCGGCCTTGTGGATAGCGGGCGCCGAGCGAGCATTGGGCCCCGCCTCGGTGAGTCCATGACGCTAGCC
>JADLZK010000944.1:0-60559 GCA_015847255.1 Hyparrhenia diplandra
TTTTCCTCTCTCATGGCATCAACGCGACGGTAGGGACCGGGGAGGCCGCATTAACAGAAAAGGGATGGAGGCCGGCGAAGCGGAGAGGGAGGCCGACGGGAAGAGGAGGGCGCTGGAGGAGGGATGGAGACACACGGCGCGGTTGGTCGAGTAGGGACTGGAGCGATGGGGGGGAGGAGGTTGAGGTCGGGGGAAGCAGCGGACGGGCTGTCGACCCGCTGGCGGGAGGAACTATGGGACCTCACCAGGAATGAATCCGCTGACGCCCGTCGCCGATGGTCGAGGGCGCGGCCGGCGTCGTGGGGCGGTGCAGCACGGCGTTGAGGGAGAGCGGACGCCGGCGTTGAGGCGGTCTTGCCGCGTCGGCGGTGGGCCCGGCGCCGGGCCGTGGGCCGCATCGGGGGCCGGGCGCGTTCGGAGATCCGTGCGCCACCGCCTGGGGGATAAAGTGGCCCGTGGGTGCAGGCTATGGAGTGGCGGCTATGGCGGGGGTAGGGAGTCCAGCGGGTAGCGCCGCTTGGCGAGCAGGCGCGATGGGGGCGACCGGCCCGCGAGCTAGGGGGGAGGAGCTGCTGCGGAGATGGGCGTGACTCGCGTGAGGGAGAAGAAAGCGTCGGGCGGGTAGGGAAGGGAGCGGTCAGAATAAAAGAAAACGGTTCGATTGTGTAATCGATGTCAAAGGTGGGTAATTTTCTTTCAACCATGACTAGTTTTTGTTTAGAGTGTTCTAGATTTGGGAAAGAGGTGCTCCAAAAAAGCTCCGGCCGAACCAGAGCCCAATAACTCTACGAGCTTGAGGTTTTTGGAGGTTAGGGTGTTTGGCTAGCTCCACCCATTTCTGCGTTGGTCCGCGCTGCAGCCCCTGCCAAACACCCCTTAAAGCATCAGATCAAAGGGAGCGCAAGCGCCAAGCTTCTGTTACGAAGAGCCCAACAACTACGACAACAATCAAGAGCTTTTTTTTTTTTTTTTTTTTTTTTTTTTACCAGGGATTACCCCATTTCCATTACAAGTAACGGAAATACAAAGTTTCAGCATGTTTGGAAGACTTAGACCAGAAACAGGAAAGTATCTAACAACTTAGTAGCAGCAAGACTAGACATAAAGGACCCTAAAGCAAAGGGACTGTGCTCTGAAGAACACCCAGACTAAGTAACAGCATCAAAGAGCTAGATAGATCAAAGCGAAGAACAAGCTAAAGCTCACCCAGGCATAGCATCAGCAAGGAGCTTCTCCGGCCCGGGAGGAGCAGCCCCCAACGAAGCCTCAAGGGAGGATGGCGACAGCCGCAAACACCAATGACATTGGAAGAGCGCTCAGGGAAGGGACTTTCGTCCTAGAGCAGGCACCAACGACACACCCGGCGGACAGAAACTTGGACGACGGCTTAAAACATGTGACATAGGCTTTTTGCCACCACCGGCGGCCGACGACGGGAAGTCCAGATAGAGTTTTCACTTGAGTCTGTTGAACCACAGCCGCAAGGGGAGACCGTGATGCCTTTCCTCGCGCTAGTGCAGGAACTTGCCAGCCGTAAGAGCCGACCAGAGCCAACGCCTGGCGCCTCATGGAGTTCTTGGCCTAAAAATGTTGTGAGGTGTAAATCCCGAAATCTGTAAAAAACAATTAAACAGGTCTCGTGGATTTCCAGTGTCACCGCGAGCAGATTTCACCCTGTCACGTGCAACTTGCCCTGCACCACCACTGCTGCTGCCAAAGATGGTTCATCCCCGTGGTCAACGAGATGATGGAGCGAGAGGCAAGTGAAGGAACATAGTTCATCGCCAAGGTCAACGAGATAGAGAAGAGAAGTGAAGAAACGAGGGGACATCGCTGGCCGCGCCTACCGTGAAAGGATTTTGTGCTGGTTGTGCGGGGAGATACCAAAGACGTTAATGAACAGACAGGATTATCGAGTAGTGGTCCATATAAATCAACAAGAGGTGAGAACAAATAAGAACAAAGTCAGAAGGAAGCACGTCAATTTTCTGTTTTATACATGTTTTGGTACAAATCTGGTGAGCAGATCCGGGAAGACAATTACTAACTCTAATGGATTCGATTCAATGAGTAGCATGGTAGTATAGATACTAGAGATGGCAAAGCGGATTGAAGACGACGTACCTGTGTTGAGCTTTGGATTTTAATATGCTGAAAAATATCCTCCCGTCTCGAGCCTTTTACGTACTTTTTTGTGCAATTGTGCTGTAGTGAAGTCTTGAATGATGAAGAAATTGTGCTCCGGGGTTGGAGTTGGAGTCGAGAAACAAGCGAGGCGTTTTTGTAAATCATGCTGCTACTGACGTAAAAGAATAAAGGGAGCCGGAGTTTTTGGTGCGGCCGAGTTGTTTTGAGTCTGCTCATACATCCTTGTGATCCCGCCGCACCTTCACAAGGAAACCAGCACATACGATCCGGTCACAAGGAAACGCCGATTGCCTTGCATGCCCCAGTTGTCCCATCAACTTCCCTAAATCAACGCTTCCCTAATCTCCTCCCACGGCACGCGTTTTTTATACCGGCGGGACCCAGCGAAAACGCGAGTCGAATGATCGGTAAACCGTCGATTCTGCGATGCAGCCAGGTTACGGGGCCGATTTTGGATTTGGTCGTTTAATTGGCGAGCCCGGCCGAAGCGGTAAAATCCGATTAAACCCAGGAGCGGTTTGGCGCGGTTTGCAGGCGGTTTTGGCGGTTTACAGGGGTTTGGCGATTTTGAGAGCGGTTTTTTCAAAAAAATTCAATAATTTAATTTTTTTATAAATATGCTAAAAAAATTCTAAAAATACTTCATGATTTGTAGAATCAATGATGTCAAAATTACTTAAATTTGAGTGTGTTTAGTATGTTTTTCCAGGCAGCCTCATGATTTAATGGGCCTTAATGGGCGGTGTGTATTTTCTTTTTTCTTTTTTTCAAACTTAGATTTGAAATTTTTACCAAAAGAGCCAACTCCAATTTGACAAATTTTTTTATCACCGTTAGGCTATAAATCATGAACTATTTTACAGAATTTTTCAACCATTTTTTTCAAATTTTTAAATTTTAAATTTGCCTTCTTTTATACAGGCCGGGCCGGACAGTACATATAAACAGTAGCATGATTTTTGCATGATTTTACAAATCCGGTAAAAAACTTGACCCACAACACGCACAAGGGAACTCAATTGAGGCTCACACAGAAAAAAGTCAGCCTCTGCTCCATCGCGCACGGCGCACCACCACCCTCGCCTCCCACATCGCCGCCAACTCCTGCCTCTGCGCCATCGCGCACGACGCCCGTTCGCCGCCAGTCTGGCTCCCAGCCACGTCGTCACACAGCCGCCCACCGCTGCCCCAGCCATCACGCGGCGTCGTGGCTCCGGCTGCGCCTCTGCCAGACCATGGCGCGGTATCTTTACCTCAGACGACGCTTCAACGCGGTGCGGGCGGTTAACCACGGCTCCGCCCAGGAACAACCCTAGAGAAGCCAGGGGGCCAAAACTTTCCGACGACCGTAAGCTTTGTGGCTGCTTGTATATATGCCGTCGGTCACACATTCAGATAAGTAAGTGAAGCAACAAATTGGCTATGATTTGTAATTTGGTTTAATCATGTTTTCAGTGATACATCCTTACTAAGCGTGCATGATTTTGTTTGGTTAGGATTTCTTCTTTGGTGCTCAGAACCATCACGGGACCCAGGAAGCCCTGGACCTGGACATCTACAAAGCAACCAGGGAGGCCCCATGCCTAGCCTCATGTCCCTGCAGGTGCTCGGTCACAATCTACCTCACATTCGTTGATTACTCCAGGATCTAAATTATAAAGAGTAGTTCACGCTGAGTTCATGTTTGGATTAGTGCAAAAATGTATTTGCTTTCCCACTGTTGAGTTCATACTTGTTAGCCTTCGATTCCTATCACGGACGCATGCTTGGGTGTTCTTGTCGTATGTTGCCTTTCAGTTCCTGCAATTAGTTTAGAGTCATTTGGTTTTGGATTTTAGAATAGCAATATCAATATATTTGAAGTAGCTGATTACATGTGATGGTAAATTAGAACTCCAGTAATTGTGGCGGTTGCAATTGCATCACTGTCGATTCTACAGCTGGCCATGGTATTTGCGTTTCCAAGAATAAGCATTTCAGTATGGCTGATTCTACAGCTGTCGATTTGCATTACCAAGGATAGCATTTGCATTTCCAAGTGGCCACGACAGATGTGCAGCTAGCCATGGCCAAGGACTAGGAGTTGCTTGGTGCACATGCACAGTTAACTAATCATGCCCTTCACCGGTGTCTAGGGACTAACCTAACTCACTTGAATAGATACAAAGTTCAGGAACCTCCTTTACATGCAGTCTATGCTTGATCAGAAGGTACTATATAGTATATATAGCAAGAGATATTATCAAGATATTTGACTCGTAACTTTTTTTTTTTGCGTTTTGTCTTGGAGATGCATCAAATTTGACGACGATGATCAGATCAGGGTGATGTGCACTACTACATCGTGGTTCTGTTAGATGGTATTGAATATGTTCGAGTTGTTGCTGCAAAATATTGTGTCGGTTTGTGTAATCGACTTTACTGAAGACTTGCGGTATATGTGCTTCCTAACACAAATTTGCAAATAATAATAGAAAAAAAGCAGAGATATTTGCCAGCTTGCCCACTAAATTTTGGGTACCTTAATTTCCAAATAAATTTCCTTGCAAGATATCTTAGTAAATGTGTTTTTGTTTAGTCTTAACAAATTAGCATGGGAGAAGCTCATTTGCAACTCATCAACTCCACCAAGATCATCAGCTAAGCAGCATGACATTCTTTGGACCTTCTGTTGTTTTTGTCTACTTCATATCCCCTAAAATTTTTGCCCGACTGATTTACAATTGTTTGCTTGTGAAACTCGTTAGTTTGGAGATGGAGCCTAAATTACAGGACCTATTGCTCATGATTCCTTCTTGCAGGTTTTGAGAATATTTCTGAGTTGAGAGTGAATACACTGCAAAATGACATCTCTGCATGGAGAGAATAGGTTTTCTTATGAGGATTGCTTTGAATGATAAGTTCATAAAATCTCATAAGGTATAATTACATCCTCTTAGATGTGATGTTCTTTTATTTTCAGTGTGTTCATGTGGGGCATAACATTTTTAGCGAGGAGTGTCACAGATTCAATAAAGGAGTCCACGCTACTCTTAAAGTGAGTTCAGTTGATCATTTGCATCTGGCGCGTTAGGCTGATCCTGAGGTACGCTCTTCCTGCTCCCTTCTTTCCAATTTTATTATATTTGCCAGTTACTTAATAGATGGCCATACAGTCTACCATGTGAGGAGCTGCTTGAAAATATGAAGACTTCCTCCTGACATGTCTATTTTTTTAGTTTATGTTGTAAAATGAATAATTGGGTCTTTTTCATTTTGCAGAACCTTGACACTTATATGTCATTTTCAAGGATAGAGATATCTTTGTTGTAATGCGATTCATTGCTTAAACTATAATGCCGTTTTCATGCGATCCGTGTGTTTTTATATAAGATTTAGTTATCCGTAGCAGCCTTGCACGATACTAGTTAGTATATGTAAAAAACGGAGAGGGAAATTCTATCTAGCCCGTTTCACCTTCACCAAGTCCCAATCATCCCACCTTCAGAAGCAAATTCAATTCATTTAACTAGCAAGTTGACCCGCAAATAGAGCAGGTAGTAGGTAGTTTGCTTATTTTACTACTTGTTTTTTTTAATATCCTTTTTACAAATAGTTTTGTTAATTTATTTGATTGTAGTTGTCTACTCTCGATGCACTTTTACTCTATCTATGTATGAAGTCCAATTAATTGGTATAAATATCCAATGTTGTACTCTCCGCCCCAAACTATAATTTATTCTAATTTTCTTGAAGAGTTAAAGCATTTCAAAGTTTTACCAAATTTATGTAATGAAAATAATAACATTTATAATACCATATAATGTTAAATATTATTGGATTCTTCATTAATCATATTTTATAGTATAATTATTTGATGTTATAATTTTTTTTTGTAATTTTTTATATAACTTTAGTCAAATTTAAATAGTTTTGACTCTATAAAGAAAGTTGGAATCTTTATCTAAAAAATAAGAAAGTTGGAATGATTTATCGTTTGAAACAGAGGTAGTAGTGCTTTATGTGGCAGAACTTTTGGATAGGAACTACATGACGCGTAAGAGATGATTTAATTAATTCACAAAGCATCTCTCTAGCTGATTTATACGTTCTACCTTGTTGGCCTTTTGTAGCTTAACAAGGACCGTGACATCACTATTCTGTTCCATTCTCTGTAGCTGATTTAGGACCGTTGGATGCGGTGGATGGTTCAGACCCTCGACCGTTGGATGCGTGGTGGATGGTTGGGACCGGTTCCCTCTCCTGCCTCTACCTTTTCCTCTCCATCTTCGCAGCTATAGGAGTTTTGGGGGGGTAGGTAGGTGGGTCAGGTGGTGGTGACGGTGGTTGGGCGGCTTCGGGGCCCAGTGGTGCTTGGCCGGGTCGAGGCGGGCGCATTGTGCCCGTTCTCACTGAAGCCGGAGAAGAAGGCGATGCTTGAGAGAGAGAGAGAGAGAGAGAGGGGGTGGGGGTAGCGAGGCTGTCGTAGTATTTCTACCGAGGAAGAAGATGAACATTGACTGCGTGGTGGAGGCGTTGGGTCTTGATCCAACAGCTGAGGTTATCGTCTAAAAACTGGCACCTAGATTATAGCAATTCCATAATTTCCATTGGAAGCAGCTCTTGTACGAATCGCTGTCAATTCTAGTGCAACGGCTCCCGCGTTGCACGCATGAGGTTGGCAGTTGTGGCTGAGTTCGACCGTCGGCCCGTGATTGGCACTGCGGCACGCGCTGGCTGGCCGCCTGGCCGTGAGCACGTTTGGGGGAGGGAGGCTGCTACACTGGCATTATCATGGGACGGTTTTCATTGTGATTGGAATAGGCCAACGAGGCAATCTGTCGAGCAGGTGATCTTACTCTGGGGAACAGATTGTGTCGCCGTTCGCCAGGAACCCACCAGCCACCAGTCACCACCACTGCGCGCGCGCGCCGCGCCTCTGGCCGCCCGTCCGTCACCCGGCTCACCGCCGAACGGAAGCCTGCAGCCGCGGACACGCGCGGGCAAGAACTGAAACGCAGGACCGAGCTGGGTGCGGATCCACGTGCTGCCGGCCATTCAGCAAAGTACTAGTAGCAAACTTACTTTTGAGGTTACCAAACTGTTTTCAGGCGGTAAACCTATTGCGCTCTCACATCAGCTCTCCTCTCCGGCGGCAGGGAGGCCGGTGTCCTGCGACTCCTGCCGAGATGACACAAAAGGGATACAGCCTCACAGAAACAAGGGTGAACACACAATTCTGTAGTGTTTGCCAAACACAAAAAACTCAGTCAGGAGGGTGCCAGCAGCGCTAAAGTCGTCCATTGGGTAAATAGCACCACCGATGCATTACTACAAACATTTGGTACAAGCTAGCCAGTTGGAGATTGCCAGTAGCCCAGTACAACAGAGTAGGAAATGATACGCAGGACAATACAGGAACAGGAAAAACGATCCTTCATTTGCAAACAAGGGAGGGAGAGAAATTAGAACAAAAATTCGTGGAATCATGCTAATGCCTAATGATGCCTGATCATCAGAAATCCATAATCACCTTCCCTCATCCATGGCATCGTCTGACATGCTACCACCATCCTCATCGCTCACCCAATCATTCAACGAAAACTCAGGTTACAGCACATTTGCATCGATGGACGGTCCATGCCTTTTATCAGCAAGACCACGGCAGTTTGGAAGAATTTCTTCAGAACACCAATGGATTCATTTTCCCCCTTAGGAATGGGTCAATATTCTGATCAAGGTAGTTCAATGTCCTCTCTGTTTAACTTCCCAGATTAACAACCATGCAATTTGTTCCTCAAACACTGGCACTTGATGACAGGGCGGCCAAGAGGACTTCAGTAGCACGAGACCAAAACAATAGACATCAGATTTCTCACTGCGCCAGACCGGTGCGCAAGTACTCTGGATCCATGTAACCATCAGTTTCACAGACTTCGTTTGCGTGGGTATCCAAGAAGATTGGAGGAGGAGCTAGATTTAATGAGTCTTACCAAGACACTCATCATCAGTATAATGTTTGACGTCCTCACTGCCCCGTGGGTGAGCTGTAATCCGTGAAGGTAGCACAGGCCACGAAGCAACACCAATACAGATCTCCATGCGTTGAATCCAGTTAAGGGGGTGGCTTCCGGGTCCCCAAAGGTGCTCACTTAGATTTCCACCAGCCATGTACTCATAGACCAGGAGCATCATGTCCTGCTCATCACAATAACCAATCAGTGGCACAACATGACTGTGGTAGAGCTTCAACGTCATCTCTATCAGGCTATGGAAGGCCCATACACTGTACACATGCGTAACATCCACTAAGGTTATTGCCACCCCATCAACCTTGCCATGATAAACTTGATCAAATAAACCACTATCAATAAGGAGTGACTTATCAAAGTTGCTTGTCGCGGCCTCCATTTCTGCAAGCCAGAACTGGCGACACAGATAATGACGATAAACTCTTGGCACATTCACTTGCATCTGCACTCTCCTGCCACTGAAGGGCATGCTCCAGGTCTGAAATCACATCACCCATTGATGGGCCGATCAACGCCTTTAGGAGCAACACATTTAAGAGCAATTTCAACAAACTTGTTAAGGGACCACAGATTAATTCTTCCCATCAGGTATGGGTCAACAATTTCAGCAATTATCTGATCAAGATTCCCTCCTTTGCATGCAATGCCCAACATGGCAACATCTGTCCTTGTTCTTCTGGATGAATTGAACGCCGGGAGGCTGAGAAGAGAGGGTCTCCAATAACACAACACCAAATGAATAGACATCTGATTTCTCAGTAGCTTAACCGGTCCTAAGATACTCTGGGATTTCGATGTAGCCAATTGTTCCAAGCACTCCTGTCTGGACTGATGTCCCAGTCCTGGAAAAGAAAGATTTTTTAATCTTGGCACCCATTCCTCATCCAGCAGGATATTTTTTTCGTCTTCAGGTCCGCGATGGATGATCTGTTGTTCATGAAGGTAGTGCAGGCCACGAGCTGCACCAGTGCAGATCTCTATACGCTGCTTCCAGGTAAGTGGCAGCTTCTGCGCCCGTGGAGGTGATCATGTAGACTTCCGCGAGCCATGTAGTCATAGACCAGTACCATCACATCCTCTTCAGCGCAATAACCGATCAGTGGCACAAGATGGCCCGGTGTCGTGCTTTGACATGGTATCTATCTCGGTATAAAAACTCAGCAACTTCCATGTCTAAATGGTGGTCATAGCAGCTTGATCGCCACATTGGTTTTGTCCATAAATCTGGCTGAAAACTTTACCAGATCAGACACCAATACAGAGTGACTCATCAAAAGTTGTTTGTCACAACCATTATCTCTGCAAATGAGAACTGGCGATACATGTCTGATGGCAGAATATTGGCGGGGATGTTCACTGAAG
The DNA here is from genome assembly GCA_015847255.1 of Hyparrhenia diplandra. Lineage (NCBI taxonomy): Eukaryota > Viridiplantae > Streptophyta > Magnoliopsida > Poales > Poaceae > Hyparrhenia > Hyparrhenia diplandra. The sequence continues at coordinate 9,522 of JADLZK010000944.1, forward strand.
CAGGAGGCGTTGAATTGTTCTTTCGTACCCAAGAGAACAGATCTACTTTGTTGCGTACCTGATCCTGATGGAAAGATTTCTGTAGCACCCGAAGGCGTTCCGCCACATCAATCATTTCAAGGACGTTTCTCCCTGTCCATCCTTAGACATTCACCTGCTAGCTTTGCAACTCCTTCAATAACCTTCATGTTGTTCTTGCTTCCAATGTCAACATCAAACATGTCTCACACCTCTGACCCCCCTTGTAAGAGCATTACTAAATCGTAAACATTGATGACGTTCTCAGCTACTGCCTTTTTTCTAGTGATCAGTTCAGCAAGGACAGCTCAAAGCTATAAACATCATACTAACAGTGTGACGACCATCAAAGAAAACAAAGGGTCCATGTAACCTATGCTCCCAATTACATTCTTTGTGTATAGTGTTTTTATCTGTGTTGACCACTCTTGGTATTCCAAAGTCCGACAATTTTGCATGAAAGTTGCTATCTAAGGTATGTTACCAGGCTTGATGTCACCGTGGATAACCTGAGTATACATGTGAGAATGCATGTATGCAAACTTCTGCACACTCAATGACGATTCTAAGTCTTATATCCAGCGGGATGGGGCCGGTTGTCATCGTGAAGAGCATCATTCAGATTTCCATTATTGTATACTCCATGACCAGCACAGAATTTTCCTCTACACAGTGACCAATGGGACGCACTACATTCTTTGTGGTTGATTTCACGATGAATGATAAGCTCTTTAGCAAACTGTTCTTTCACACTGCCTAGCAACCTTTTCACTGCAACCATGCTTCCATCCTCAAGAACCTTATGTAATACTTCTCCGAAGGCACCTTTGCCAAGACTAATTCTATAGTTGTTGGTCATTCTGTCTATGTCGCCTTTGTGTAAAACATCTTATGTTATGATTACTGTGCACCATCCATTTAGATCTATCGCTTCTTGGATAAGTTCCATCACTTTGTTTCTGGAGGATTCCTCCTGTGGAAGCAGTGAAGTTCATAGATATGATAGTTAGCCATTGAGTTAAACACTGGATAACAACAGAAAACCATAGAAGATGATCGATGCAGCAAAGTTCAGAACCTTAATCTTTATTGTCGTTTTTTTTTCTTTGTACTAACTGATACTTCTGGTAGTACACTATTTATGTCGAGTCCTGAAAGCCTAGTAAAACCAGTATCGTAACAAAGTTACTTTCCACCACTTAAAGTAGTGACTTGAAGCTCTATGTTTCTTTGAGGCTAACAAGAGCAAAATGCGATGTAGTTCTTGGCCTAAGAAGTTGTTTGACAAAATCATATTTTCAATTTCATCTGATACAAATTTTGGAAGTGCAAGAGCAGCAGCAAGAATCTACGAAATATGCAGTCATTTTAACTTGGAGCAGAGTATGTTGACCAAAATTGGTATCATTTGTTGAAAATAATACCACTGTATATAGAGTAAAGGTGCCATGTCATTTCTTTCTTAAATTGCCATAGGTTCAGGAAGAAACTGGACGTGTTAGAGTATAGAATCACGACTAGGATAGAGTTAGTTAAAGATTAAGATCCGTGTACCGGGCTCAATGCATCAATTCCACCTAATTCTGTTGGAATCAAATACCACGTCTTGAGACAGTTCTAACCTTGAGAAACAATCGGTCCATCTAGGTGTTGGGTGTCAAAGTGGTGCCTACACCTTACATGAAAACGTTTTAAACAAGTGTATACTCTTAATCTGGATCTAAAGAAGCTTGTTTCCAATCAAATTATACATCCAAGAAAAGATTGTGTTGCAGGAATACAAGAGGTAGCAGGAGGGGATCAATTTTCTTGTTGGTCCATGTTTCCTCTCGCACATATCCCAAGATTTTTTTTTATATGAATAGAATCTGCTACTAAGGATGGACGAGCTACAGCATGGTTGATGATGACATACCTGTTAAGGATGAATTTGCAGGCTGTAGTGCTAAAAGCACGAACCAATCGTCTCCCTCCTATGCGGGACACTCACCTTGCCAAGTTGCTATATGGAGAAGGATGGATGAAGTGGAGGATTGGGTGTAGTGCTAGAAGATAGTCTGTGCCCGAGTCAACCGTCAAGTCTCGCACGCATTGTCCAAATGTGAAGATGGGACCCAATGGTGGGGGTGAAACTTCCTACCCGTATGGGCGTATGGCAATGTGAAGGCGACCGGAAAGTCCCCACTAACCAAAGCCCACAGTGCCTCGCACAGTGCCTCGGAGCCCACAGTGCTTCGGCCAAAGCGGCTGCTGTTGCGGCGGCATTCCATCGAGCATGTGTAGTGCCCATCAGGGGTTTGGAGGATGATGACGCGCAGCCTTATATCGTCGGCGCCGGCGCCCTGCGCCACTATCTACCACGGCAGCACAGCCAATCACATGCCACTCTGACGGTCGCCATAGCCGCGCGTTCCCAGTTTCTCAAGAACGTGGATGGCTTCAGAGAGCGTGGCAAGAAGCTGGCAGCGTGCTTCACAGCAAAGTTGCATTGCATGTCATCATTTCACCGGCCAGCAAGCGAGGTGAGGTCCGTCCCCCGTGACCGCCGACCTCGATGCCTGCGCACAATTGCAGGTCCCCAGCTGAGACAGCACCACAGTGCGCATCGGCAGTGGAGAAGAACCTCAGACCTGCTCTTGCCGTCACCGATTCGGCTCTCGACGCTGAGCTAGCAGGTCTGGAATCCATAGTTTGGGAGGGATTTGAGAATGGGAGGGGATCGACAGAAGAGCTGACAGGGAAGAGAGAGGGGAGAAGCTCAGATCGAAAAGGAAGAGAGAGAGGAATGACGGCGGGGAGACAACGGCATAGAGTACAGAGCATTCAGGCGTACAAGAAGGCTACGGCACGTGTCTACCAGCGACCTCCGTTCAAAAAAAAAAAACATTACAATTCAGATGTAAGATAAGTGAAACTTTTCTTAAGTTTAATATAAGTTTCAAATAATAGTACTTCTATTCTAAATTATTATAGATATCTGATGTGTAAATACGTAATCGCGGTGTATATTTAGAAGGATTATAGTTTAAACTTCGATCAGCTCACATATGCTTAACATGACATTTAAATCGAAGTTAAAGCACATCCCAGACCCCCTACCTCGCACTAAATGAGCCATCGGTATTTGGTTCCATGCCTTGTGCGGGCGGGCGCAGCTCAGGGCGTCTGTGGCTTCCGGGCCCATAGGGCGGTCCTTACTACAGGCCCATGAGCGCGAGGAAGCTTGAAACCATCGGCCCAACTAAATAGAAGGCAGCAAAGCCATAGCGGAAGCCCCGTCTCCTTTCCCCGGAGCAACACAAGCGAGAATCGCGTCAGAGACAACGCCACGGCGCGGCCTTCCCATGGCACCCCTGGGCGGCAGGCGCTCGGTGTTCGGTAGACGCAACCGGTACCCGGCAGTTGAGCTTCCGCCATGGCTCCTTCCTTGCCACCGGACGAAACTAGCCCTCTCCCTTAGCCTCGCCCAGCAGCCTCCACGGTTTCATTCGTCTCCCCGGCGAAAGTGTCTTCCCGTCCCATCGCTTTCGGCATCGGCCAAGTACGGCGTGACGAGCTCCTCCTTCCTCGGAAAATGGCGGCCCGTCACCCTCAAAGCATCACTTAGTCAATTATGTCGACATGTTGCAAATGGCAATTATGAAATGTTCAAACTAGTTAGTCTCATATATTGTTTCATTCTTTATTCCACATGACCAATTCATTTTTTGGATGTAGTTATTCTTCCCAATTGTCGGGACCAACAACTTTGGACCCTTTTATCATTAACATGTTCATAGGTGAATTAGTCTTCTTTGATCCCCTTCTTTAACTGTGATTCAAAGACTTCTGGTTGGCTGAATCATGCGAGAAAACTTGGTATTTTTCTGTTCCCCTTCTTGTTCCCTTTTTGGATTGATTTACATGAATTCTTTTTGAAGCACAAACAATGATCGTATTTCGGGTTGTAAACTTTTAAACTTCTTGCTTATTCAAGTGCTATTCTTAAATCTGATGTATCTCGAGTTTAAGTGGAAGTATCAGGATTGCCTTATAGAAAACAACTTGTGCGTATTTGCTTCACATCTCTATATTAGTCTATTCTTTTATGCGCGCATTTCTCTTCCTATTCGTTGAGACCTTTGCAACTAATTACTTTTACGTGATTTTTGTTTTTTGTAAGGCATGACTATGGCCTATATGCGATGCTTTACATGGAGGAGGTGGGATAGGTTTGGAGATGATATTGGGCCAAGAACAGGTAGTATGATTTTCTTCTATGTCTTTTAAAAAGTTGTCTGTGATGCACTCTCACTCTCTATGTTTTGTCGAGTCCATTTAAATTTTGTTTAAAGTTTGTCTGGCGAGATGGGCTCTCTTTTTTGCGACTCGACATGGTTGACTTCGGGATGGAATTCTTTGGGCGAGTTTGGCTGCTCGGTCATGAATGAGATATCTGTACACGAAATTTGCGAGGCCAATTGCACCAGCTTAGTCAAGCTCTCCTAATTAGTCTCGATGTCATTAGGCTTTCTTTAGTGAATGAACAAATAGATTGTAGTTTAGGTTGCTTATCTAGGTAACCCTTTTAAGTCTGTAATGGGCGGTTTGCATGTCTTTGTTATCCTCTTGGAATCAAAGTTTAGATAACCGGTGTTTCATTGTTTGGAAGCGAAGTTTATAAATAGCTACTTGATTAGTTGCTTTAATGCCTTCTTTTTTTTTTAATGGCTGAATTTGTCCATGTTTCTATAGTACCTTTTCAACATTTTCATCCACTACATAGATTCTTGTACGGGTTGGGGCCTCCACCCGAGGCCGAAGCTCTAGGGGAGGATAGGACAAGCTTCGTTGCTAGCTAGATCACTGTCACTCAATCATAAATGGCCTTAAGTGGTATTCACCAACCTCCCAAATGGGGAGCTCCACCCCCCATTTATAGTTTACATCATCGAGAAATCCAAGATTACAAATTTGCCCTCCTATATTCCTAGCATATTAGGTACTTGCCTTATCGACTTGGGGGCCTTGGCGTCCTTTCTCTCTTGAACCGCCTTTAGTCAAATGGGCCCCGCCCGACCCATTTGTGGGGATCGTTTTCTCGGCCCAGTGGGACAAGACCTTTGCTAGGTACTCAGAGATGGAGCTTGGGGACTGGAGGCTGGATATCTCCGCCCGTCAGCCCGCTCGTTAAAGGTGCTTGGCGAGGTCACCATCTCCGCTCCCCTTGGTAGTGGTGGAGGGACCTCCTTTGCTCTAGGAGCCGCCGCATCTTGGCTTGTTACTTAGTCTCCGCGAGGCGGAACATAAAATTCAAGCGAGCTTTTGTCGGTTAGCGAAGGTTCCCAACTCGTGTTTGTTAAGCTTGGTTGGACACCTCGCTTTGGTGCCCAAGGGCCATGTCCCAACAAAGGACATGATCAAGAAGGTTTAGAAGATGCAAAACCAATGTCAACACCAATGGGGACCAATGGAAGCCTAGACAAGGATGAAAGTGGCAACATGGTTGATCAAAAAGCAATATTGGTCTATGATTGGAAGCTTTACTCTATGCAACCGCTTCAAGACCGGATATAGTATTTTTGTGTGGGCATGTGTGCAAGATATCAAACCTCTCCTAGAGAGAGTCACCTCAAGGAAAACCTCAAAAAAAGCAAAATAGTGTTTCTCTCTCTATCATTTGGCTTGAATATATTAGTCTTGGGGAAGTTGTTGCACTCAATTGCTTTGGATGAGGTCTACTTTGAGGGATTTTTGGATTCAAATTTGACAAAGTACCGTTGTTTTGTGACAATGAAAGTGCAATCAAGATGACACAAAAATCGGTTCAACATCAAGAACAAAGCACATTGACATAAGGCATCACTTCATTAGAGATCATCAACAAAGGGTGATATTTGCATCATGGGAATTGGCACGAAGATGAACTAGCCCGACATATTCACCAAGCCACTTGATGAGAAGAGGTTTTGCATGCTAAAGGAGAATTGAACATTATTGACTTCTTCAACTTGAGTTGATGTACCCCCATATATGACATGCCTCTCCTTGACAAAGCAAGGTAAAAGTTGTTTGGCTTGACATTAGGTACTATGCTAAGGACATGTTTAGTGCATCTAGACATAATTCATCTTATAGGCTCATTCATGGAAAAATAAATGATTTCAATGTATGTATGGCACCACTATAGCTTTCTATGCTTGTATGACCTAGTGGTGGCATATGACATGTTCTTGGGCTTGCAATCCTAGTGTTGAATCTAAAAATGAGCTCATGATGTGTATTTTAACATGGTGCAAGATAACCCTTATTCATTTGAGGTGTGACAAAGCTTGTCCTTGGTTCAAACCTAAATACATATTACGGCAAAGTGCTCTAGATTGGACCACTTTTGATCCTTTGATTGACTTGATTTATCTCATTTACACCTTTTTGGTGATTGTTGACAGGGGGAGAAATAAGTCACAAAGATGTTGTCAAAGGGATCACACAAATAGGGGAGCAAGCTCATAGACTATTTGTGCATTTGTATGTGCATGATCATGATGAAATGTTGCATTGTGCAATCTAAATTCAATATACATGATTGCTTGGTGTATGCTAGAAATTTTAACTTGAATGGTGAAATGATCTACTAGCATGCATAGGATGTATCTAGACATTGCTCACATTTATGCCTATAATGTTGATCTCATGAGGTATGTTGAGTTCCGATGAATGTCTAGCTACAAGATGCTAAGGATGGTATATAATGACACTCAGATTGGTATCATGCTTCAAAGGTCCGACCCTATATACCTTAGCATCCTTTTGGTAATATTATCTCTCCCAAAATCTTCTATCCATACATATATATGTGCAAAATTGATCAAAACACACAAGGAAGCACATATGTAGGGGAAGCTACTATTACCAAAACCCGAACCTTGAAATGTTTGTCCAACCTTGATTCATGACTAAAAGCGCTTTGGACAAGCAATTCAAGTTCAAATTTAATTTATTTCATATCTTTTTGTGATGGTTGTCATCAATTACAAAAAGGGAGAGATTGAAATCTCATGTTTGGTTTTGGAAATTGATGACACCTTATTGTGCTAATCCTTTGCTCTAAGTGTGCTTAAGAGATAAGGATAACATGGATGACATGGAGCAACGTGATCATGGATATGGGACGTTGATGATGGACATGGTGAATCATTGAGCTCACGTGTTGGAAAGGAAAGGACCCGGAGATCAAGGCAAAGGTATAACTTGATAGGGTTTGCTTTTTGGTGATCAAGACACTATAGAGAGTGTGATCACGTTTTTGGATAGATAGCCAACTATCAAGAGGGAATGCCATGGCTAATCCGAATTCGAAGTGCCTCTAGGTTCTTGTTGACTTGCATATGCATTTAGAATCTAGTGCACTAACTCCGTTCTTGCCAAATCATTTGTGAAATGCTAACACATGTGATATTGAGATCATCTTTGACGTGTTGGCAACTTGAGGCAAGTGGCGAAGCTTGGATTGGAGCAAAGGCGACAACAAAACGACGAACCGTGAAGGAACCAAATGACCGGACTCCTACGACAGGGACTGGAGCTTGACCGGAGCGTCCGGCTCGAACTTAGGTCCTGGGTCGATTCCGCGAAGGTGCGGAATGGCCCCTCGGCCGACGGAGCGCCTAGTCACTTTGACCGGACGTTGGTTGGGCTTTGTCGTGGGACTAGGCATTTGTCGTTCTGCGGCCGAAGGCGGACGGAGTGTCCGGTCCTGTCAGCGCGGAGATCAGTCACCACCGACCTGAAAGGCCCTGGCCGCCACGCCAGCTACCGGGTTTTGGACCCCAACGGCTCTATTTTGTGATGAGGCTATATATGTGTGTGTGGTAGGGACTTTGAGCTCTCTCTTGCACATCTCCGTTGTTGTGAGAAAACTCCCCTCCACACATCTCCCTTGACTAACTTTGATTGGTGGGATTGGTGAGAATCCAAGTGCATTGCTTGTTGATTACATCTAGAGGCACTTGTTCTTGGAGGAGCATGGGGATTCTTGTTTCTCTTGGGAATTTGCTTGGTTTCCTAGCGGCTTGGAGTTTGTGGTGGTGTTGAGCTCGATTGATGATTGTTCGAGGGCCACACCGGTGGACTTGTGAGGGGTTGATCATTTTTCCCGTGGGAGATTCGCGAAAGGAGTCACTAGTGGATTGCTCGTGGCTTGTGGATTCCCTCTTGTGAGTGATTCATTGAGCTCCCACCGTGGGATTTGGCCCGGCCATTAAGCTTGTCAATTATCAAGTGGGTGTATCGTCTAAGCGGGGACTAACGTCTGGCGGCAAGCACGTGAACCTCGGTGAAAATCATCGTGTCAAGTGTCCTTTGCTCGTTGGAGATTTCATTGACATCGGTGATTGGCCACAACCTCTACTCTACACTTGGCGGTATTGTATTCTAGCACTTCTTTGCATTACCTTCATAGTTTTGCCTTGTGTAGTTGGTTAGCTTTGATAGCTTGTGTAGCTACTAGTGATATATTTAGTTAGCCTTGCTTGCTCACCTAGGAGTAAATTAGCAACCTAGCCTTTTGTGTGTGATTAGAGATTCTAGAATTGCTAGGTTTGCTAGGTGGCTTCTTTGTTGGGTTCTAACTTTGATTTCTGTTAAACTTTCGCCCCCAAACTTTGAAGATCGCAGGATATTCGAACTAGTTATGAGAAAGAAGCCAAGACAAGTGATCGAATGTGACCGCATAAGACTTTGGCTTCGCGAAGAAACAACGAGGATGGAGGTAAAAGCGCTCGGGATCAGGTTCCAAGTGAAGATGTTTGCTATAACCGCCGAGGAGTCACAAAGCAATCAAAGAGATATCGGAAGACATCGCGAAGACAAAAATTATAACCGCCGGGAAGATAGTTTATAGAAGTTCGTTTCAGGATTCTTAGCGCGTTTTTTTGTACCAACACGAGAAGCCGGGGGCCTAAAAATACCCCACGACATCCTTTGTAAACGTCATGTTGAATGGCCACTTTGTAAACCATATCATCGTCAATAAAGTGTTGTGTTGAGCAATCACCCAACACTTGCCTAGATAGCTTGTAGCACGCTTGTTGTTATGCATCGCCATCTTATTTACTAACGGTGTTGCTTTAAGTGTTGTTGAAGAATTTTTTTATAGGCTATTCACCCCGCCCCTCTAGCCATTAGGACCTTTCGGGTTTAGAGTTAAGCGCTTAATATAGAGTTTAGTGTTAAGAGATTAATATAGGGTTTAGGGCTAATGGCTTAATATAGAGTTTAGGGTTAAGGGTTTAATATAGGCTTTAGGGTTCAGTTTAGTTTTAGGGTATAGGATTTGGGATGTTAGTAGATGGTTAATGGCTTAATATAGTGTTTACGGTTAAGAGCTTAATATAGAGTACAATTGATTTTTCTTCTAAATATACCCAACTGAGATCTAATTTTGAAGTATTTATTATAACAAACACAATAGTGCAATCGAAAAGTTATTTTGATTTTTAGTTTTGTAGTTAAAACTTTTTTAAAAACACATAAAAGTGATTGGATTACTTTTTGAAGACACTTGTACACATGCATGCATCACTGTTTAGGTGCTTGTCCTATGTAGGGATGAAAGTGGTATGGATAATCCTCCGCACCGATCCGCCCGAATCCGAATTTTAAGGATATGGAGAAGTGTTTTTAATATAAATGCGGATGTGGATAATCCGAATCCGACTATATGCGGATACGGTGTAGGATATGGTATTGGCAAAATCCGGCGGATATGGATTATCCGATAATTAAACATGGATTATCCGGTGTCTATAATAGGATATCCGAACATTTTACGCAGCTCAAGCGACAACAATAATATAAGTATATTTGGTGTTCCGGTGATTGCATATTTGCCTAATTTAGGTGTTATTAGGCAACAACGATGGCGCATAGTCTAATATGCGGACACATGTCGGTTCGTTCTGTAGCCCTACACACGCACTAACGAGTCACGTCGGCGCCCACCAATTCTGCTCATGACTTTGTTTAAAATGTTGTTTTTCATTATAGAAAACAACGTTTAAGCATATATTATCCGACTTCTAAAAGTCCGCTTCGCTCCGACAACCGGTCCGAACCCGTACCATTTCCGACATCCTAAAAATCCGTATTCGCATCCGAATCCATACAATATCCGATCCGCTCCAAATCCGATTAGAAAAAGAGGATTAGGATATGGGAGAGCCATTATCCGCTCGATCCGATCCGTTTCATCCCTAGTCCTATGCGAGTATGGACGCCACGCTGAATCGGGCGTCAGGGCGCTAGCCCTACCCAATCGATTGAAGACACTTGTACACATGCATGCATCCTTTGTTTTAGGTGCTTGTCCTATGCGAGTATGGGCCTACGCTGAATTCGGGCGTCCGGCGCTACCCAATCCGATTGCTCGATTGCGTGCACAGCAGTACTCCCTCCATTCCAAACTATAAGACATTTTGGCTTTTTCTAGATACTTTATTTAATTTAGTTATGTATCTAGACATAGTGTATAATTAGGTGTAGAAATGTATCTAGAAAAACCAAAACGTCTTTGGAATGGAGCAAGAAAAATAGGAAGCAAGACATAATAAATGAACCGATCCTATATTGCAATCATGGGAGAGTTACAAGTAACAACAGCAAAAACCCATGGAAATCATGCGAGGTCGTCGAATTTGAAAATTGAAACCTAATAATGTGCACAATCACCTTCCCTCGTCCAACCCCACCGAAAGACATAATGAAAATGTCTTCTCATCTCCCACCTCGCCTTTTGTAAAGGGGGGTAGGGACGGGGAGAGGGGGGGGAGAGGGATATGGGGACTGGACTCTTCGTCTCTCTATTGTTGGTGTCGGTACCAAGACGTTGATGCTCCCCATCCACACTTCGCTTGCCATTCCACTCTCATGCAACTGAAGGGGCATACTCCAGGTTTGACACCACGTCTCCCATGGATGGGCCCGGTCAGTGCGTATTGGAGCAACACATTTAGAAGCGATCTCCACAAACTTGTCAAGAGACAAAGGATCAATTTTTCCAATTAGGTATGGGTCAATAATCAGATCAAGGTTCCCCTCCTCCTTGTGTCGCGATGCCTGACTTACCAAGGTATTGTAGTCACCACCAACCGTATATGTTGACCTTGTAGTTTCATCAACCGCATACGCAGGCCGAGCACAGAGGGTCTCGAATAACACAACACCAAACGAATATACATCTGATTTCTCAGTAAGCCAACCTGTCATGAAGTACACAGGATCGAGGTAGCCACATGTTCCAATCAGCCATGTCTTCTCGACTGATGCCCTAGACCTGGATAGAGAAGGACCGATAATCTTGGCAACCCACTCCTCATCCAGCAGGATTTTATACGTGCTAATAGTATGATGGATGATCTGTTTTTCATGAAGGTAGCTCAGGCCACGAGCTGCACCAACGCAGATCTCTAGACGCTGCTTCCATGTAAGAGGCTTCTGGGCTCCGTGGAGTTGATCATGTAGACTTCGATGAGCCATGTAGTAGTAGACCAGTATCATGATGTCCTCCTCAATGCAGTAACCGATCAGTGGCACAAGATGACGGTGCTGGTGCTTTGACATCATATCCATCTCAGTATAAAACTCAGCAACTTCATCAGCCAACTGGTGGTCATAGCGGCTTGATCGCCACATTGGTTTTTGTCCATAAATCTTGCCACGGAAAACTCTACCAGGTATAATACCCTTACCAATACAGAGTGACTTATCAAAGTTTTTTTGTTGCAGCCTTTATCTCTGCAAATGAGAACTGGCGGTACATGTCTGATGGCAGAATATTGTTGGCAGGGATGTACACTGAAGGTGGAGGTGCTGCTGGAGTATTGGCAACCGGCTTGCATTTGCACTCTCCTGCAACTGAAATGCATGCTCCAAATCTGAAATCACATTCCCCATTGACGGACGATCAGTGCCTTGAAGCAACACATAATGACTCATCAAAATTGTTTGTCGCAACCTTTATCTCTCGCAAATGAGAACTGGTGGTACACGCCTTTGATGCGAGAATATTGGCATGAATCCTCAACGAAGGTGGAGGTGCTGGATTGCTCTTCCTTACCCAAGAGAACAGATCTACTCGTTGCCGTCCACGATCATGAAGCGAAGATTTCCATAACACCCGAAGGCGTTCCACCACATCAAACATCTCGGGGCGTTTGTCCCTGTCCATCCTTAGGCATTGACACGCTAGCTTTGCAACTCCTTCAAGAACCTTCATGTTATTCTTGCTTGCAATGTCAACATCAAACATCTCTCTCACACCTCTAATCCCCCTTGTAAAAGCATTATTAAATGCATAAACATTGTTGACGTTGTCAACTCTTGCCTTTTCCTAGTGATAAGTTCTCACGAGGACAACTCCAAAACTATAGACATCATTCTTAACAGTGATACACCCATCTTGAGAAAACAAAGGGTCCATGTAACCTATGCTCCCTATTACATTCTCCGTTCTTAGTGTCTTATCCGTGTTGGCTAGTCTTGATATCCCAAAATCAGACAATTTTGCATGGAAGTTGCTATCTAAGAGTATGTTACCAGGCTTGATGTCACCATGGATAACCTGAGTATACATGTGAGAATGCATGTATGCAAAAGCTTCCGCACACTCGGTGGCGATCCACGAGCCTTATATCCAAAGGGATGGGATGGCTATGGTCATGAAGAACATCACTCAGATTTCCATTAGGGATATACTCCATGACCAAGCATAAGGGCATTTTCCTCCACGGTAACCAATGAGCCTCACTACATTCTTGTGGTTAATTTCACGATGGACGATAAGCTCTTTAGCAAACTTTTCTTCCACATTGCCGAACAACCTTTCACTTTGCAACCATGCTTTTGTCCTCAATAGTCCCTTTGTACACTTCTCCAGAAGGCACCACTTCCAATAATAGTTCTATAGTTGTTGGTCATTCTTTCTATGTCGCCTTTGGTAAAGCATTTTATGTTATGATTATTATATGCTGTCCACTTCGATCTATCAGCTTCTTGGATATGTTCCATCTTGCCGTTTCTCGAGGACTCCTGTGGAAGTAGTGAAGTTCATAAATCTGACAGATAGCCTTGATAACTAAAACACTAGATAAGCATAGATGATGAAAATAAGGAGCAAAAATGCACAACTTTAGTCTTTATGTTTTTTTTTATTTGTACTAATTGGTACTTATAGTAGTGCAATGATGTCGCTCTTGACTAATTTGCGGCTCTCGGTTGTTTCTTTGAGAAGAAGACTATAATGTGTTTTTTTTTTTAAACGAATTAGGCAGGAGAGCTGCCAACTATACTAAAAAGAAGAAAAACCTAGACCGGGTATTACAACAGAGCTACAACAATAACAACGATTCAAAGCAATGAGACCTAGACAACAACAGTAGGCAACTAACTCAACTACCAATAGGGGCCGGTTAGATTGAGACCTCAACACGTGCCAAGCAATACCACCAAAGCACACAACTAGAGGCCACGATGAAACCAACAAAGGGCAAGAAAATGACATGAAGATACACCATCGTCATCGTCTGTGTCGTTGTTTACCGACGATGTACCACATTGAGTTAACCACTATTATGCGGGGTTTATCGGCATGATTCGTTTGCAAGCCATGTAGTCATCCTTCCATCACCTCGCTTGTGCCACACGCCGATGTTGTCCCACACCGGGCTAACCCTTGCCGCGCCAAGGCTGGCCGGCCACCGCATCAGCTGCAAGCTGCCAAGCGAGAAAGCGCAAATAAGCGTCTCTCTTTGTAAACCAAGCGGACTAAAATGTCGAGGAGTTCTTTTTTCTCGAGTACATGACTTCACTCGTATTTCATTAAGAACAAGGGTGTCAAAAGAACGACTTACACAATGCAACTACGGGAGACCCCGCATAGTGCAGGTTACATAACCTCGGAGGAAGTGGTTAGGAACCTAATAATGTTTACAGAAAAGAAAAGGCGGAAAGGAAAGGCCCTCCACCACAAACCTAATCGACTAAACCTGCAAGAAAATAAGCATCAACGCAAAGACTCCGCCTAGCAAGTTGATGAACCCAAGATGACAAAGCATCCACCAAAAAGAGATGATGAGACTACGGTGGCCAAGCATCCGCTTGAGCAAGAACATCTAGTAGAACGGTGGCAAAGCATCTACCAAAGACAACATGCGTTTAAAGTATGTGCAAGCAATGCAGGACCATCACGCAGGGCGGATCCATGGGTGGGGCTGCCGGGCTGCAGCCCCTGGTGAGATTGATTTCCTTTTTAATCGCTATAGGTTAGTCTTTAAATTACCATTAAATCATTTAATTTCTATTAACTCTGCATTAGTTAGCCCCCTGAGAGCTTATCCTGGCTCCGCCCCTGCCATCACGCACTTAGCAAGAAAGCATTTCTTCGGAGTGCGGAGACAAAATACCGGAGGCATAATATCCACCAAAGTAGCGACAACAATAAAACAAGCTAAAGCTCACGCAGCATAGCACGCATACAACAAGGATCTTCTCCCGAGAGGAGCACTCCAACGAAGCCTCCAAGGAGGGATGACATCCGCAAACGCCAATGACATTGGAAAGAGCGGGGAAGGACTTTAGGCCCTAGAGTAGGCACCAACGACACACCCGCGCAGGCGAAACTTCGACAACGGCTTAAAAATGCAGTGACATAGGCTTTGCCACCGCTGGCGGTCGGCGGCCGTGTTGAAACCTTGGTTCCTAACAAAGGGCGGAGACCTCGGCTGTGGAGTCCTTCGGTCGATGCCCGAGCCCGAACGACTAAGTATAATAAAGAGACTGAGGTCGCTAGGTGAAGAGAACCTCCGCTCGGTCGATGCCCTGAGCGGTGTGAGGCTAGAATGGTAAAGTGTGAGAACACACGCACATAGCAAACTTAGTGCTCGATTTATGTATTCACCAACCCCCGTACATAAGGGTCGAGGCCCCTATTTATAGAACTTGATTACAGCTATAGTCATTTTACAACTACCCACAGCATATTCCTGGAATATTCGCTTATCTAACACATACATGGCGAGGGTAGCGGAGTCCATTATGCCAAGAGGAGACGTGTTAGAGTTTCTCCCTCCGTTTGCTCGCAAACCTCCGCCTACTTCTGGTCTCCTCCTTGCTTCCCGGGCCGAAGTGATGTTCATCTTCTCTCTCACCATGCTCCGCACTAATTTCGGTCGGAGGTCTTGGCTCTTGCCGCGACCTTCGATCGATGCCGAGCCAAGGTGCACCTCCGTGCTCGAGGGACAACACGGTCTCCGCCATCGCCCCGGCATCCCTCGCCAAGGTGCACCTCGCCTGCCGAGCAGTACGAGGAGTGTGCAAGCTTCAGCGGGCGGCGCAAAGGGCATCCTACGGCGAGCGATCGGCGGCCGGCGGGACCTTGCACGGGCCTCCGTGCTCGAGGGACCCTTGCTTACAACCGGCTGCGCTGGGACACGCCGATTGTCGCTTCATGGGTGCCGCCAGAGTCCGGAGTTCCGCGGGGTGACAGATCTTTGGGGCGTCGTGGAAACTCGAGAGCGGCCGGGGGTTCGGGACTGTGGCGATTGGTGGAGACCCCCCATCCATTGTGTCTCGCTTTGTCGCTGGTGTTGGGCTGAGGGCGCTGCGGGCAGCACACCCACCGCACCACTTCGGAACACGGAAGACACCAACATGGCCGACCAGCCCTCCTCGTCGATGGGCGGGATTAAGCGCCGCCGATGAGTCCTCAAGAAAGTGGCATCCCCTTTGCTCCACTTCAAGGCACCTGACTCCTCATCGGCCAAGCTTCCGCTTCGAGCAGCGATCGCCAGTGACCACTCTCCAAGGTCCCGGTGGCCAAGCGAGGAGAGATCCTTGCAATGGCGCGCATGGGGTTCATCAAAGGCACGCCCGACGGAAGAAGGCAAACATGCATACGAGGGAGATCTTCATCGGCAACCTTGAGCCGTCGCACAAGGAGGCTGCGAAGGCTATTCCCGGACGTCGGCGGTCGCTCCGCCCGAGGAAGCGCCGAGGAGGATGCGCTTGACCATGTGCGTACTCTATCCAGAGTGCACCATCTTCGTTGTTTATTTCACGAGTAATCGGCTTAGCAACATTGTTCTAGGGAGGCGATGCTCATTTGTAAAATTTTTACCTCCCGTCACCGGGTGTAAAACCAAAACCTTTCTCCTTAAATACAAAGATGCGCAAGTCTTTTTGCGTTTTCGAGGAAAAAAAAAGTTTTTTTCTTTGTGGCGCATGTCTGCGGTGAGCAGATCGGGAAGAAAACTCATGGATTCAAAGAGTAGCATGGTAGAAGGCAAAAGTGGATTGAAGACGACGTACCTGTTAAGCCTGGAGTTTAATTTGGTGATCAAATGAACAACCCGAAGATCGGAAGACGGTTCCCTTCCCTTTTGATTTAACGATCACAAATTCACATCCATGAGGCGGTGAAGTGAAATATATGTGGGGAACGAAGCTGAGGAAGGAGTATATGTGTGCTTCCTAATCGCATTTGCGCTGCATCTGCTGATGCCACCATCAGCCTGCGGCATGTGGCCAAGTCACCGTTCCACACTGTTGAAGATAATAGCCGAGTCACTTGTCGCATGCTGTTTGGGATGAGCTAGGGGAGACGACTTGACTTTGACTTGCCTGGGAGCGCTGACCGTGGACGATGATGAGACGCTCCTCCGGTACATCTAGAAGCAGGGACTGGCTACAAAGTAATACAAACGAACACTCCAGGGCAGCACATGTTCCGTTGTCTCTGAAGAAAAATAATGGTACAGATCGACATAACCATTATTAAGGAATATTATAGTATATAAGTAAGAACAAGTGAAAAAGAAAATACTATACATATGATGAAGACAGAAGCATCATGCTCAATCTTCCTTTCTGCTCCAACTAGCAGCTACTGTGTAAGAACATGTAAGTTTTCTGATTGATCTCAAATAAATATTTGCATCTCAACACGGAAGCCCGGGTCCGAGACAACACACGAACAAGAATATATAATCTAGAACGTGAACTGCATCTAAAGATAGCGATATATGGACATACCAGGCTGCTGTAGTTACGGATGGAACTGCGGATTCATACACGGAGCACGAATCATCTCCGCCGAACAGTTGACCCTCACATCTGCTGTAGTTACAAAGAGTTTGTCGAGGATGAAAACAACACATACATGCAAAACAAGGGTGGTTGTCAAGCAAAGTCAAGCGTGAACTATATTCAGGTGGGGCTCTCACCCCTCCGGTGATTTCTTCAAAAAAAAAACGCGTGAACTAAAAGCATTAATTAATCCCATGTCTTCCATGTAATTGTGCAAAAGCCTATGGTGTTGGTGCATGGAGTCATATTTATTGACTAAGCTCTCGTATGAGTCACTGTCAATATGTTAATGGCTCCCGCGTTTGCAAGCATGACATGAGGAGCCCAGACTTGGGATTTGCTTTCCGACTGACGTCCACCGTCGGGCCGGAGAGGAGGTTTTCACTGTGAGCGGGTTCTGACAAAGGGATGGGCCAACGCGGCAATCTGTCGAGCAGGTGGTCTGCTCTGGCACTCGAATCTTGAGTGTGTCGCCGGTGGCCAGGCACTCACCAGCCACCAATCAGGCAATCACCACATCATTGCGCTAGCCTCGCCGGCCGGCAGTCACCCGGCTCACCGCCGAACGGAAAACCTGTAACCGCGGGCACGCGTGGGCAGAACCAACAAACCCAGGACCCAGCTGGGTGCGTATCCATACGCTTGGCTTGGCCATGCAATAGAAAATCAGAAACTGCAGGGTCGAAGGGAGCCGTGCTGCCGGCCATAGAGCGAAGCGAAAATAGGAAACTTACTTTGAGGATATGGAAGTGTTGCGTTCCATGCATTCGGAGTTGGAGCCTTTGAAAACAGCACCTGTGGCGCTCTCACATAGTCACCATCAGCTTTGCTCTCAGCACTAGAGAGGCCGGTGTCCTGCCGAGAGGACACAAAGGGATACAACCTCACAGAAACAAGGGTGAAAACACAATTCTGTAGTGTTTGCCAAACACAAGCTCAGTCAGGATGGCCAGCAGCGCTAGCTATTCATCATTGGGTAAATAGCACCACCGATGCATTACTACAAACATTGGTATTACAAGCTAGCCAGTTGGAGATTGCCAGTAGCCCAGTACAACAGAGTAGGAAATGATACACAGGACAATACAGGAACAGGAAAAACGATCCTACATTGCAAACAAAGGGAGACCAATAACAGAACAAATTCATGGAATCATGCTAATGCTTAATGATGCCTGGTCATCAGAACACATAATCACCTTCCCTCATCCAAGGCATCGTCTGACATGCTACCACCGTCCTCAAAGCTCTCCAGCCAATCATTCGACAAAAGCGGCCTCTCGTTCAACTTAAGTGCATACTCCAGGTCCGACAGCACATGTCCCATAGATGGACGGAAAATGCCTTCATCAGCAAGACACTTCACGGCAGTATGGAAGAATTTCTTCAGACACTGTGGATTAATTTTTCCCCTTAGGAATGTGTCAACATTCTGATCAAGGTAGTCCAACGTTGGCCGTTGAACTGCCCAGAAGACTCGTTCTTCCAGACGTTGGCATTTGATAACAGGGCGACCAAAGAGGATTTCAAGTAGCACAAGGCCAAAACAATAGACATCTGATTTCTCAGTGCGCAGACCGGTGCGCAAGTACTCTGGATCCATGTAACCGTCAGTTTCACAGACTTCAGCTGCATGGGTATCCAAAGGACTGGTCGGCGGTGCTAAATTTGTAATCTTAGCACAACATTCCTCATCCAGCAGAATGTTTGACGCCCTCACTGCCCCGTGGGTGAGCTGTAATCTGTGAAGGTAGCACAGGCCACGAGCAACACCAATGCAGATCTCCATGCGCTGAATCCAGTTAAGGGGTGGCTTCCGGGTCCCATAAAGGTGCTCACTTAGATTTCCACCAGCCATGTATTCATAGACCAGGAGCATCATCTCCTGCTCATCGCAATAACCAATCAGTCGCACAACATGACTGTGGTAGAGCTTCAACGTCATCTCTATCAGGCTATGGAAAGCACATACACTGTACACATGCGTAACATCCACTAAGGTTATTGCCACCCCATCAATCTTGCCATGATAAACTTGATCAAATAAACCACTAACAATAAGGAGTGACTTATCAAAGTTGTTTGTTGCGGCCTCCATTTCTGCAAGCCAGAACTGGCGACACAGATGTGACGGTAAACTCTTGGCACATTCACTTGCATCTGCACTCCCCTGCCACAGCAGGGCATGCTCCAGGTCTGAAATCACATCTTGCATCGACGGTCTTTCAATGGCTTGCAGAACAACACATTTGAAAGCAGTTTCGGCGAACTTGTTAAGAGACCACAGATTAATACTTCCCATTAGGCATGGATCAACAATCTGATCAAGATTCCCTCCTCCTTGCATTGCAATGCCCATTCCGACAAGCTCTGACTCGGTCCAACATCAATAGGAAGCCTAGCAGAGAGGGTCTCCAATAACACAACACCAAATGAATAGACATCTATTTTTCTCAGTACACCTAAGGGTCCACGCGAACTCTGGAGCAATGTAGCCATAAGTTCCAACAATTGCACTCATCTCGTCTGATTTCCCAGTACAGGAAAAAGAAAAGACCAGTAATCTTGGCAACCCATTCCTCATCCACCAGGATATTTGACGTCTTCATGTCACGATGTATGATTTGTTGTTTGTGAAGGTAGTGCAGACCACGAGCGGCACCAATCTCTATACGCTGCTTCCAGGAAAGTGGCAGCTTCTGCTCCCTGTGGAGGTGGTCATGCAGGGTTCCTCTAGACATGTAGTCGTAGACCAGTATCATCGCATCCTCTTCGATGCAGTAATCGATCAGTGACACCAGATGACGATGTCGGTGCTTTGACATCTGAAACTCAGTATAAAATCCATTAGTGTTGTTGTACATACACTTGATAGCCACATTGGTTTTACGTCCATTAACCTGGCCACAGTAAACTCTACCAGAACCACCCACTCCAACAAGGAGTGACTTATCAAAATTGTTTGTTGCATACTTCATCTCTGCAAGAGAGAACTGGCGGCACACGTCTGATGGCCGAATATTAGCCCAGATGTTCACTAAAGCTGGAGGTGCTGGAATGCTCTTCCTTGCCCAAGAGAACATATCTACTCGCTGCTGATATGAAGATTTATGTAGCACCCGAAGACGTTCCGCCACATCAATCATCTCAGGACGTTTGTCCCTGTCCATCCTTAGACATTCACCTGCTAGCTTTGCGACTCCTTCAAGAACCTTCATGTTATTCTTGCTTGCAATGTCAACATCAAACATCTCTCTCACACCTCTGACCCCCCTTGTAAGAGCATTACTAAATGCGTAAACATTGTTGATGTTCTCAGCTACTGCCTTTTTTTCTAGTGATCAGTTCAACAAGGACAGCTCCAAAGCTATAAACATCATACTTAACAGTAACATGACCATCCAAAAGAAAACAAAGGGTCCATGTAACCTATGCTCCCAATTACATTCTTTGTGTATAGTGTTTTATCTGTGTTGACAACTCTTGATATTCCAAAGTCCGACAATTTTGCATGAAAGTTGCTATCTAAGAGTATGTTACCAGGCTTGATGTCACCGTGGATAACCTGAGTATACATGTGAGAATGCATGTATGCCAAAGCTTCCGCACACTCAATGGCGATTCTAAGTCTTATATCCAAAGGGATGGAACGGTTGTCATCGTGAAGAACATCATTCAGATTTCCATTAGCGATATACTCCATGACCAAAATAAGGGCATTTTCCTCTACACAATAACCAATGAGCCTCACTACATTCTTGTGGTTGATTTCACGATGGGCGATAAACTCTTTAGCAAATGCTTCTTTCATATTGCCGGTCAACCTTTTCACTGCAACCACGCTGTCGTCCTCTAGAACCCCTTCATATACTTCTCCAAAGGCACCTCTTCCAAGACTAGTTCTATAGTTGTTGGTCATTCTTTCTATGTCGACTTGTGTAAAGCATCTTATGCTATGATTACTGTGCATCATCCATTTAGATCTATCAGCTTCTTGGATAAGTTCCATAACTTTGTTGCTGGAGGATTCCACCTGTGGAAGCAGTGATGTTCACATATATGAAAGTTAGCCATTGAGTAAAACACTGGATAACAACAAAAACTCATAGAAGATGATCGATGCAGCAAAGTCAGAATCTTAATCTTTATGGTAGTATATTGTTTATGTGGAAAGTCCATAGAACCTAGTAAAACGGTTAGAGCAGCAGACCTAGGTTTGACTCCCCATGGGAGCGAATTTAAACAAATCTGCACTATATAAAAAAAAAAGTTTGGGGTTTCTCTTGCTGACTTCGATAAAAAAAAAAACTAGTAAAACAGTAATCTGTAACAAAAAAAGTTATTTCCACCCTCTTCAGAGAATGAATTTCAGCTTCCTGATGTTTCTTTGAGAAAACGACCAAAATGCATGGAGCTCTTGGCCAAAAATGTTGTTTCCAGTCTTTGCAAAAAAAAAAGAAAGAAAAAAAAAAGGTTTCCAGAGTGTCCGTTTTGGGTTGTCTGACACAGATTTTACAGTGCAAGAGCAGCTCCAAGGGTAAACATTAGAATATGAACTGATTTGTAGCTGAAATGGATATCCGTTGCCCAAATTAAATAGGTATGGCAATTAATTCGGTTAAATCCCATTTCCTGCGAGGCTGCGACAGGTTTAAACTTGAGAAACAATGGGTGAATCTAGCTGTTGGGACTCAAATAGTGGTGCATACCCGTCTACATGAGAAAATGATTAAAACGAACATACTCTGAATCTCAGATCTACATCTAAGAAAAGATCGAAGACATATAACAAGGTAGCAGGCTCAGTTTTCTTGTTCGTCCGTGTATCTCGAGATGTTGGCAAACTTGAGAGCTCAGCTGAGTTGAAAGTATCGAGAAATTTTAGAAAGATATAGAATGTGTAAAATAAAAAATCGCAAATGGACATCTAGCTTCTAATAAGGATGGACGAACGAGCATGGTTGATGACGAGTTAAGGATGGATTCGCGGGCACCAAGCACGAGTCTATCGCCTCCGTCCAGTGTATGACGATGAGTTGACGACGCTCGCCTTTGCAATGGATGGATGGAGAGTGGAGAGAAGAGATGGCAATGCCGATCAGCGAGTCAACCGTCAAGCTAAAGAATCTCGAGCTCGTGCTTGCACTAATGTAAAAATATAGCTCGCTGCCCGCAGTGGCCAGTGGGTGTTGAAAATTTATTTTCCGTACGCCCCCACCGGAAGGCCTCTGCCAAGTCCCAACTGCGATAAACAATCCCCAGTTGTCTATGCGGCTCCAGCAAAGATGCTGTTGAGGCATTTCATCGAGCAACCGTAGTGCGCGTGGAGGATGCCATGTTACCTCACCGTGCTCGCGCCACGATCATCGCCGCAGCCCGCAGGCGGTCACAAACTCACAATCGCAAAACGCCAACAACCCGACCGCTGCCGATTGATCTTGGGAGTCGCCACAGCCCACGTGCTCCCACCCCGTGGTGTTGGCTGGTCGAGGAGCTGTGGACGAACATGGCGACGCGGCTGTGCCATCCACCTGCTCCGGCGCGGCTAAATAGAGTCCATCCACGAGCCCTGTGCCGTCTCCATCTTTTCTGCTCCAGGTACTGTGTTTAATAATAATAAGAACATAATACAGTGGGGGATCCTTGGGACTAGCAATTACTTAGATATATACGATGTTCACACTGTACTGTAACTTAATACCGCTACAGGAAAGACTATAGCATCAATAATTGAACAGAAGCAATATTGACATACTCTGTATGCCCGAGTATAGGAAAAGACTCTTATTCTTCAGGTAGCTCTGACCGTTGAACTCTTCCCTGTATAGCAGCTATACATTACAAGCCAATTGGAAACTGTTTTTCTTTTTTTTTCATTGAAGAATCTGGAAGGGCCGAAGCCCCTACAGTTAATTTATTATTGCATAAAAGAGTACAAAATATACAAGGGAAAGAGAAAAATTAACAGAGTTCAGGAAGGAGAACCAACACAGAAAAATTAAGAAACATAAAGGAAACAAAGAAAATGAGCATCAGCCGGGCAATTCAGTAATGTTTTGGCTCCATGAAGAAAAGTGCAAGATTTGACTAGGTTTGATTCTGTGCTTCAACAGCAAAATCTCCTTTGAGAAAGTTCTCTGACATTCCAGAAATCTTGGCTGCACTCCATTGAAGATGAGACCATTTCTCGCACTGCAAATGGACCAACAAAGAAGGATGATGGCGTCAATTGGAAACTCTTACAACACAACTAGAGATAATCAGTGGGCAGTCGTCCCCTGTTGCCTGAGGGCCAACTCGAGGTCTGAAAGCACATCTCCCATCGATGGACGGCGAACACCCTCGGAAGCGAGACACTTCAAAGCAATACCAACAAACGTTTCGAGAGACGACTGATCAATGGAACCCTTCAGGCATGGGTCAACAATCTGATCAAGCTTGCCCTGCTCTTTGTAATACAATGCCAAATCTACCAAATTCATTTCTTCATTTCGAAGATTGATAGGCCGAGCACATAGGACCTGCAACAAAACACCACCAAAAGAATAGACGTCTAATTTCTCAGTTAGTCGACCAGTGGTGACATATTCGTGATCGAGGAGGATACTGCCACTGGCAATAACTGTAGTGATCTGGTCCGTTGATGAACCAGCAATCTTGCAGAGAGACAGATCTGTAAGCTTGGCAACCCATGCATCATCCAGCAGAATGTCTTCCGTCTTCAGGTTGCGGTAGATGACCTGTGACGCGTGAAGGCAGTGCAGGCCGCGAGCTGCACCAATGCAGATCTCCAGACGGCGGTTCCAGGTCAGAGGTGGCAGCTTCGTTTCATACATCAGGTGGTCACGCAGACATCCATGGGCCATGTAGTCGTAGACAAGGATCATCTCACCCATCTCATCGCAGTAGCCAATCAGTTGCGCAACATTAGAGTGGCGGACCTTTGATGACATCTCTATCTCAGTACGGAACTCAAGCTCACCATGGATAGAGTGCGGGTTGTGACGTTTGATGGACACCTTGGTTTTTCCTCCATCAATTTTGCCACGGTAAACACTACCAAAAGCACCGTCACGAACACGGAGTCGCCAATAAAAATTGTTTGTTGCAGCCTTCATCTCTGCAAACGAGAACAGGCGGCACAGGTGTGCCGGCAAATCGAGAATCTTGGCAGGGACAGTGGTCACACCAGCTGCAGGTACTCGTTTGCTCTTCCTAGACCAAAAAAACAGGCCTGCTCTTTCTCCTTGATCCTGATGTGAAGCTTTCCTTAGTACCCGAAGACGTTCAACGACATCAATCATCTCGGGACGTTTGTCCCTTTCCATTGCTAGGCATTCTCCTGCTATCTTGGCAAACTCTTCAACAATCTTCATGCTATTCTTGCTTGCATTAATTTCACCGTCAAACATCTCTCTAGACCCTCCGACCCCCCATGCAAGAGCATTAGTAAATGCACGCACAAGGTCGACATTGTCCACTACTGTTGTTGCCTTTTTTCTAGAAATCAGTTCAAGGAGGACAACTCCAAAGCTGTAAACATCACTCTTCGAAGTGAGAAGCCCATCCCGAGTAAACAAAGGATCCATGTAGCCTATGCTCCCTATGACATTCTCCGTGTACATTTCCTCGTCCGTGTCGACTAGCCTTGATATTCCAAAGTCCGACAGTTTTGCATGGAAGTTGTCATCTAAAAGTATGTTAGAAGGCTTGATGTCACCATGGATAACACGAGTATACATGTGAGAATGCATGTATGCCAATGCCTCGGCACATTCAATGGCGATCCTAAGTCTTGCATCCAAAGGGATAGGACTCTTGTCTTGGTGAAGTACATCACTCAGGTTTCCATTAGCGATGTACTCAGTGATCATCATAAGGGCATTTTCATCTACACAGTAGCCAATGAGCCTCACTACGTTTCTGTGATTGATTTCACGATGGACGGCCAACTCTTTGGCGAAATTTACTTTTCGCATTGTTGATAAACCTTTTTCACTGCCACCTTAGTTTGGTCCTCAAGAACTCCTTCATAAACTACACCAAAGCCACCTCTTCCGAGAGTCTTTGTATAGTTCCTGGTCATTCTGTCTACCTCGTATGTTGTGAAGCACTTTATGCTATGATTGCTCTTCACCATCCACTTTGATCTATCAGCCCCTTGGATAAGTTCCATACCTATATTCTTGATGATCAATTCCTGTGAGATAAATTAGTAAGTGCTGGATAAAAGTCAATACTTGCACGAGTATAACAGTTAGCATTGGCTAAAATATATACTGAATTACAATAGAAGGCAATCAACATAGCATTGCTTTAACTAGGGATGCAAGTGGACTAGCTCAGAAACCTATATTATAGGCTTAATTTTGTGGGTTGTGCTGTAACCATAACCAATATAGATTCAGATGTGGCTGCTAGGGGAATAGCTACGAGTCTGTGGGACACGGGTTGATGACTCTATAATCAGTTGCGATTTTGAGGTAATCTTTTTTCTGAGCAATTTGATCAGTCCTGTTGGATCCATGATGATGGTGTTTTGCTTCCATTTGCATTGAAATAAATCTGGTTTACTTCCATATTTGAACAACCAAACAACTTATCGAATTCAATTCTTACAACAACAACAACAACATAGCCTTTAGTCCCAAGCTAGTTGGGGTAGGCTAGAGATGAAACCCATATGAATTCAATTCTTAGAAAAAAAAAAAATTCCCATGCACATCAAAGAAGATAGATGAATTTAAATCAAGTTCTATAGAATTATACTAAAAAGGAAATTAGCTTTTGGAATATAATTTCCATAAATAATTTCATTGCCTTATAGGATTCAGACGGCCCATGCAAATAGCTTCCACAGTGGTGTTGCACTTAGCTTCAGTTCAGTGTAACACAGTTTTAGACAAAGACCAATAATGATGATCTGGCTTTATAGATAGCGAAGTATAAGTACGCTAGGGTTGCCAGCTTAAAAGAGTTTCACAAAATGTGCTCAAAGCACTTCCCCCTCTAAACTAAACACAACCAAACCCAAAGTCACATCAGGAAAATCATCCAAAGAAACATCATTACATTGCAGCGAACTATAAGAAACTAGTCAGCGTCAATGTTGATGAGACAGTCTAACACAGTTTGGACAGTGAAAGGACCACTTCATCAAGAATCTAAAATACTAATATTCTAGTGATTTATGTCTACAGTAACAGATGCATGCATATGTGTGGTGCTAGTTAACTGACAGCCTTGTGCTTTCTGTTTGTAGCATGAGACTCTTGTGCTTCCTGCTTTGTAGCATGAGACACGTTTTAGTCTCATACTCTTCGGTATGTTTTAGGAAGCCATATGTTTTTTAGACCAAAGCCTTTGACCCTGCTTATATTGAAGCATATAGAGAATCTGCTGGATCTAAAGAAGCTTGTTTTTCCATTCAGATTTATATATCCAAGAAAAAATTGCAAGCATACAAGGTAGCAGGAGGATCAATTTTGTTGTTTTTTGAGGAAAAGATCAGTTTTCTTGTTGGTCCATGTTCCCCTCACAGAAGGAGGCAAAAGGCAGACTTACTGCTCCGAGAGTTTTTTGAAGAGTATAATCTGCTACTTAGGATGGACGAGCTAGCATGGTTGTTGACGACATACCTGTTAAGGATGAATTTGCATGCCGGTGGTGCTAAGCACGAACCAATCGTCTCCCTCCTATGTATGGCACTCACCTTGCCAAGTTGCCCATGGATGGATGGATGCAGGAAGTGGATTACGTACAGGCTTGGGTGTAGTGAAGTGGCTAGAAGTTACTATTGCAATGCCCGAGTCAACCGTCAAGTCTCGCACGCGTTGTCCAATAAATGTGTAGGGATGAAAGCGGTATGGATAATCCTCCGCACCGATTTCCGAATCCGAATTTTAAGGATGTGGCGAAGTGTTTTTAATATCTAGTTTTTAGCACTTTCCACTTCCTATGATGTCAATGCCGATGATAACTATGTTTAATCAGAGTGTTCTCTTGTTTATGATAGCCCTTAGACTGACGTATGCTATGATTACTTGATATGTTAATTTGATTGAGGCCTAAGACAATGATTTTTTTTTTTTTATCTCGTCACTGGTAACCCACTAAAGTTTTTAATTTACCTGTGTAGTTCAATGTCGTCTGGAGCTAATGTTCGGCTAGGCGCTAGGCGGAATCTAGGCGGTGACCTACAGCCTAGAGCCTAGCCGGGAGTAAGCGGAGCCTAGGCGCTCCTAGGCGTTTTGCTAGGCGGTGCCATCTACATACATATACCTTGCCATATACATCATATATACCTCTAAAACAAAAGAAAAACAGGGGACTAGTGGGACTTTAGTCTAAAAGGAAGCCCATCAAAGCAGCCCAACTATTCAACAGCCCACCTCCCACCTATCCTCTCCCCAGATGCCTTCCCTCCCCTCGTTCGCCCCTGCCGCTCGCCCCTGCATCGCCGCCGCCTCCTCTACCCCCGCCATTCAGGCCTCTTCCGCAACCGCGGGTCTCCATCCGCTGCCTCCTCCGCCGCCGCCGCACACCCGCCTCATGCTCCCATCGTTGCTCGACCTCCGCGCCACCCCCATGCGTCCCTGCCATGGTGGATCAGGCCGCCTTTCATCAGCAACAGCTGGGCAGAGCTTAGGTACAAGCCTACCCCCCTAGGCGAGGCGGAGGGCCATCGCCTAGAGCTTAAGCGTGCCTAGGCGCCGCCTAGGCGAAGCCTAGCCAAACAGGGTCTGGAGCCACCTTCAGACATATTTCTTCAAAGGTCTTTTTCTTACATTGAATTTTGCCTTCTATCCTGATGTCTTTATCCTAATTGCAACTGCTTTTACTTGAATGTAGAAACCTTTACTTGTATGTTTTGTTCCTGATAAGAAGGAACAATCTGTGAGCTTCGGTGAATAGTTATATCTACTAGTATAGTGGATGCTGAAACATTTCCATGTCCCACGATACCAGCAACTGATGAGTGAAGGTACTGTAATGCTTCTGCAGTCTTAATTGCAATCCCAATACGTTTATCTAGGGGTAACTCTTCCTGGCTACCTAAAATGTCCAGCGCTACTTCCAGATGCACCATACTTGTTACCACTAATCTCCTCAATATCAGTGGCTCTGTCTAGATGACACTCTTCTGGAGTTTCACTCGCATCTATATTTGATCTTGCACGCAATATGTCATCTAGTTCCTTGCTTGCTGCTTTTAAGTGCTTCAAAACTACAGCGATGGTTTCCCTGTCTGAATTGCCTTTAGTAACAACTTCAAGAGCCTTTGTATTTAATTGTGACTGCCAGATACTTAAGGGCTCTGTGGTAGGCTTCTTTTTTTTTGAAGTTCTTTCAGGTGTTCTGGCATCACATCTTTTCGCATTGCGAGTCCAACGTGTTAGGATATGGGCTTCTGGAATACTCTGCACGTTGAAACGGATCATGAGCTGTAGATGATAAATTACCCAAACACCACGACATATGTTCTTGTTCAAACAAATGAGCTCACTCTGAACTTATTGGTGTCTTGAATTTCAGAGTGTTCTAAGATGATAAAACCCATGTGCAAGTATAGCACATTTGACTCGAATTTTTTTTTTTTTAACAGAAGGGAGAGGTGGGCATCGGTTGCGGCTTTTTTTATTTACAGAAGGAAGTGGTACCTAGAGTCACCGGGCTGTGTTTGGTTGGGGTGAATCGAAGGAGCCAGGCAGACAATGACATTTGGTGCAATTTAGTAGTAGAGATAAGAAAGAACAAACGGTCTCCCTTGTCGTAACCCTACACCTGAAACCAGAAAGGCAGACAGTTTGCACTTATATTACTGAATAAGATAAGTCTTAACCCTCCCCTGATCCCATCAAGAATAAAACAGCACATCCTGTGCCATCCCAAGTCCTAACCAGATACAGGGACCTACTCATCTAGGCAACTAAACAATTTTATGGACCTCCAGATCTGAAACTCACTCAGACCACACGGTAGCTTAGGATGTGTTTGGTACATAGTGCAGTCTGAATTGAAGCAGGCAAACAACTTCTGAAATAACACAAACAGTCTGAATGGCACCTCTGAAATTTAGAACAGAAGTTGGAAAAGAACCTCTCTCTGTTCAGAAGGTGTGATTCAGACTGTACATGCCAATTCAGGCACCTCTGAATGCAGTTTTCAACTACTAAAAGTATGAACTAAATTTCCTAAAATCTTATTATATTTCTGTCAGTTATAGAAAAGACTACCAATACTCTGTTTTGTCATTCTATTGCTACATTTCCCTACTTTTCTGAAAAAAAGGTTTATGCAATCTTTTTGAAACAGAAAAAGCAAATAAGCCTATTGCTATCTCACGCATTAAGGCATATCGATCTCAATAACAAAGTGGTTGAATCAAGAAAGCCAGACAAGATGGAAAACCTTCATATCTGCCATTACCTTGGAGGAGCAGCTGGACGCACATTAGCACTATAAATTCTAAAGTGTAGGTTCAGATCACAGATCATGTAAAGTGCAGATGTATGTGTCTGCAAATATCATGTAAAGATGATTAAGTGCACACATCATGTAAAGTGCAGATGTATTTACATATAAACTGTAGGTTCAGATCACAGAACTTGCTTACAGAATTCTGCAGGACGCCTCTCTGTTCTCCTTGAGTTAATTGATGTCCTGTGTCAGAGACGTAGTAGTTTCCCAAAACATCTTCAGCAGTTTCTCCTTAGCAAAGCTTGTCAGACTTGTGATCTGATGCATCTGTGGTATCTCTGTCCAAATAATTTTCAGTTATTTCCGGTTCTTCAAACAACAAACAGATTCTTATATATGTCAATTCTAGCACATATTCTAGCACATTTTCTCAACAAACAGATTCTCAAATGGTGCTTTTTCCTTTTTAAAATAAAAGGGAAACAAAATGATGGTTTCAACCCTCTAAGGTTTCTACATTCTAGTATTTGAGCAGATTAAACGAAATAAATTGCTAAATTGCAGTGATTAGAAATGAACTGTCTAACACTTACAAGGAGAATAGTATAGAAAATGTTTGATCAAATTTAAAATTTTGTATTATGTACACATGGATTTTCTAACAACTGAATTATCGCTAAGAAAAAGCAATATTAAATACCTTTTACAGATTACACGAGAATTAGCTTACAGATTATAACAAATGTATGAGGTACATAAAAGTACTGAGCTATCAAAGAAAAAGATTTAGCTTGCTGCACTATGATTAAAAAGTGAAACGTAGTCTGTGCTACAGCCTAGCTGTACCATAAATATGCAACTAAATAGTTTATGCAGTCTTGTGGTCTGGTTGGTGACGGACCTAAAACAGCCCATAAAGAACATAAACTACCTTCTCAGTTTGCATGATAATTAACCTGCGATGTAATACAATTCAACCTACAGGGTAGTTGCAATAATGAACAAACAAAATCGTAGATCCAGGGAAGCAAAGAAAGAGGAACTAACAACCATTGCATTAAATCGAACTAATCTACTTTTTTGAGACTCAAGTTCTAAATCAACAATATCAGCACGAAGGTGGCAAGGATCCGAACGAGTAAAATAACAGAAAGTAAACTAGAGGATCTAAGGAGACGAGCGGACCTGCAGACTCAACAAATGGAGCAGAGGTCGAGCAATAATTAAATCATGATCAGCAAGACGTGAAGAGGGATTAGTAGAGAAGAAAAGATGGGAAGGCCATAGATTGAGGTCGACGAAATCGTGGACTCTTAGGGTTTGGGGTCAGAGCACCAACGGAGAAGAAGATGGTGGCGGCGTAGTCACAGAGGAGAAAGAGAGAGAGAAATAGGAAGGGTGGCGGCGGGGGGAGAGTGGGCGGCGGCGGCGATGGAGAGAGAGGGAGGGAGGCGGAGGGGAGATAGAAGCGGCGGCAGTGAAGGGAAGCAGAGAGAGGGAGGGAGGCGTAGGGGCAACTCGGTTTTTCCACAACCGTTAGCGCACGTCTCCCCTATCCTACGGCTGCATGTCCATTTAGATTCGCGCCAGTCAACAGCCCCACTTCTCCCTTCTCATTCCCTCCTTGCTGCTTTTCCGTTTCCTGCTTACTTTTTTTCATGCTTTCATTCCCAACTTACATTGTTGTGATTCCATTCATTCTTTTCCCATTCCTTGATTCCTTCTTGTATACTACTCAGCTTGTTTCGTAAGATTCTCAACTCAGCGTCTCTCTCTCTTCGATCATTTTGAAATGACTCTCTGGACGCCTTCTGCAACGACGCCGCCGCCGTTCTAGCCGCCGTCGTCGCTCAAGCCCCTTGCGTAGTTTTTCTTCCTATTCAAGGTAAGCGTCGTCTTCCTTCATCCGCTACAGCTGCTTCAATCCTCCGTATCGCCCCTCTCTGCTCTATCCCTCCCATACTTTTTTTTTCTTCACAGATCCGCCGCCACCGACTGTTTCTGTCCTCCCTTCTAATTTCGTATAGATCTATTCCCATACGCTGAGCTTCTCCTGTCCCCCACCCCCACCCCAGCCCCCATTTCTTTCCAGCAATTTCTTCATTAATTTTGTTTTTCTTTCCCATTGTTATTGCAGTCGGAGGTGCAGTAGCACACTTCAATTCTTCTTCTTTTTTTATTCGATTATGTCCTACTCCGTTGATATAGATGTATTAGTAGCCTGCTCTTTTTTTTTTTTTTGTTAGATTATTTGAAAAAAATTACATCTTCATGTCACTAATAGAGCTTGTTCGAGCAGATTTCATGTTTGTTTTCTCATACTTTAGGTTGACTTTTTCAACCTTCGATAATTGTGTTAGTGCACAAATCATATGTAGTTTTCATTGGAATTGGCATTGCATCGAGCGGAAGGGAACTCGCCTAAATGACTGGTATTTTGATTAATTTTGATTTTTTTGAGATTTGTTCTATCCTTTTTTTTTTTTTTGACAACAACACAAATTTCATTACTAGCAGCATGAAGCTGCAATAATGGAAATACATCCCCAGTTTACATTTTGCATTGCCATAGATAAAGGACAAATGCTTTGGTGAAATACATTGGTGCAAGTAACAGACACCGTAGTACAGGAGCTCTGAGTATGCCTGAAAGCATGAGATGCTAAATTGTGGGCAGTGCTATTTTGATCCCTACGTACTTTCAGTACTTGGGTCCTCCTGTCAGACATAAAGTTGATAAACCTTTGGGTATATGGCTTGATCAACCAATGTGGAGGATTATCGAGATCCTGGCTATTGTAATAATCCGCCAATAGCTTGTTATCTGTGAAGAATACAGTGTCTTCAACATGGAGAAGTGAGACAAACCAAGCACCAACCATCAAGGCTGCAGCTTCAGCCATAATGACTGAAGTGCAGTTATCCATTGCTGCTGCAATAAGAATTCTGAGCCGCCTCCTTGGCTCGAGAATGTGCACTCCTAGTCCTGCTTTTTTTTTTTGTACCTGCAAAATTACTGTCAGGGTGCGTAGATGCATCAGTATAGATGCAAGCTTGAGTCCGTATCTCCAGGTTCCTGCAAAAGGAAAAGTTGTTTTGTTCCTGAAGCATCATGCCTGATGCATGACAAGTAGTCTGTACATCATCTTGGGCCTCTTGTAATTCTGGTGAGGCTTTGGTCGTATTTCTTCGGGTTTGTTGTGAATTACAGACAGCCCCTTGCTGCACCAAGGCCATGGTAGACACCTTGATATCTGCATCCACATAATGGTGAACCTGCAATACTGACCAACTAGCCATCCAACTCCTACCTCCTGCCTCTCTGGAGATTTGTTCTATCCTTGTTTTTGTTCAGTGTGATCGATGGAGGCACTGGCCCTGCTGTTAGTGCACCATCTGATTCTTTATAGATATAAGGACCGATGGCTTATGGCCATGCTGTTAGTGCATACATCTGTTTATTTTTCGATAAGGACCAATGACTCTTATGTTTCGATGTAGTTATTGGTTTTCTTGATAATTAGATTCTCAAGATATGTTTTTTATGGTTGTTCTTAGACATGCGCCTAACTTTAGATCTTATTATGGTGCTTTTGACTTAGTTTTAGATATTTGACATTTTATATGAACCAATATGGACGAATGTGATGAGATAAAACATTCTCGGATATAAAAAAATAAAATACAAGTTGCATTCATATTACTTGTCAAATGATTAGATCGTTTACACCATGTCGCATTCATATTTGATATTTCAGTAGAATGTTTGCAAAATATGGATCTTGCACGACTTGGTGGAGGACTACGTCGAACTCCCAAGTCAACAATGCAGTTTCCAATCTCAATCATCAACTTTCCAGTGCCCTTCTAGACAATGAGAAAAAGATCTAGAAATCAAAGTGTTGAGGAAAATTGATTAAATGGCCTGCCATTTCCATATATAGACTGTTTTCTAGCATCATGGTTGAAATTTTGGGCTTTAGGATTTTCATCGAGTTTTTGTGTTCACATTTGATTTACTAGCTCCTTCTAATAGGTCTATTTGTACACTGCTGGACACTATTCAGGTTGAGACCCAGAATTGAGTTCCAGTATATGCTAAGTGCAGGATCCTCTCCTATGGAGACACAAGGTGTTTGATACAAGCTATTCATTTTGACAACAAAAAAAGGATAGGGCACCTAGGTATATCAAGATTGATCTCTAGCACGACTGGAACTTCTAAACTGGACTATTTTAATTTCCCTTTAGCCCTGTGTATAATTAGGTGTTGTCTTGTCTTCTTGGCATTGCCATTTTTATGGTACAAAATGTGATAGACTGAAATATGTGCCTGATTTCATCAGGCATTTTTTGTTTTATTATTCCTTTAATCGATCTCTACAAATTTGTTTTTCTTGCTTGTTGGCTGTTGAGATTGTCCAGTAAGGCAGGTATAGGCCTACACTCAAACTGACATCAAGTACTTGTTACCAAGATTACAAGACAAATTATGGGCACTTGCAACCTTTTCACAAATCAGTGTAGGGAGCAAGTGATTAACAAAAAGGGAAACTATTTTGCATACAAGGAGACCAATTGATATCTACCATTGGAACCTGAATATACAAATCATGATTGATCTAATTCTGAGGTCAATTGCAATTTCCTACCCTGAATTGATTTTGGACTTAGCATGGCCCATAGCGTTAGCACGGGTCTAACACCCTCCTTTTTTTCTCCCTTTGTTTTCATCTCTTGGTTCATGTCTAGAGATTTAGATTAGATATATATGTTCATCCTTTACTTAGCGTTAGCACAGGTCTATAAAAGATTCTACTCTATTATTTTCATCCTTTAATTCAATATATATTGTCTCTTCAGTATTTTCTTTACTTATTTAGTCTATGATTTAGATTTAGAGCTTTGTTCTAGACAAGGTTATACAATTTGTTCTGATTGTAACTCAAGTTTTTTCTTTTTCTTAATCTCTTAGTTCTGCATTAAAATTATTGACTAGTTATATTTGTACCCATATTGCGCGTCATATATATATTCAGCCTTTTATCCCTTATACAGGAGCTTTCATTTGATCTTTGAAAAGGTCATTTTCATTAGATTAAAAAATCATTACAGATATACAGTTACACTTCACTATACCATTATTTAAGTGTTTGTCTTTGCAACCATTGCACTGTAATTTCATTTAATAAGCTTTCGAACAATGAGTTAATGGTGCGTGCTCTCTGTTCATGTATGATTTAACCGTTGCACATGCACACCCTTCATAGGAATTATTTCTAGTAGTTATTGTACTGTGTTTTTCCTGAAGAATTATTCCATCAGTCCTTTTAAAATCCGTTTGTAATGAAAACTAACCTGAGTGGCACTGACTGAATGAGCTGCACAAAGGTGGATATGCTGAGTAAGGTTAGGTTGTTAATTAATATCTTTTCTTGCAGCATCACACATAGTTGTATTTTATTTTTCAAAATCTAGTCCGTAGATATTGCTGTTTGCAGCTAAAGAGAATTTCATTGCAAATATACACTAATGCATTACAGCTACCTATTTCCATACTTAGAAGACCACTAATGAGTTCTACTATGTGTATTTTTTATTCTTTAGTACTACCTTTATAATGTTAGTTAATTAGTTAGCCTAATACTCATGCTTTCATTTTCATCTGGTACAAACATGAGATTGGGTTTCTATTGTTCCTTTGTCCTACCTTATCTAGGGACCAAATGATGATGCTTTTTACCCAAATTGATAATTCTATTCTAAAGATATGTATGTCAGAGTATATGTTTCACTAAGATGTAGTCAGTACAAATGTACAATACTACAATAGAGCTGAACTATCTCTATCTCTAAATCTTTTTTTTTTTGACAACATCTATCTCTAAATCTTTGTTCTCACAGTCCATGCAAATACCCGTCTCACTTCATCAATCTGTCTGACGCTCACAATCTCACTAAGAGTTGCAATCTGATTTACTGACAAACATCGTATTAATGAAAGTTCTACTGTGTTTTGCTAGGTTTGATATAGTTGTTTTTTTTTCTTCAAAATATGGTCTGTAGATATTGTTGTTTGCAGCTAAAGCATGATGTATATCAATTTGTTCTACATTATATTCTTTCCTTTTGTAATTCGCGAGACCATGTTTTCAGCAATGTATTGCAGTCTCCACAAATTCCTATTTAACCATGTCTCAGACATTCATTTTGTGTTTTGCTCTACTAGTTTTGAGCTTGCAACTTGGCTTAAAATTTGTTAGTGACCAAAATGTGACTGAATGGTTTTTTATGCCAATTGCAGATGTTAGCTTACCTCCTATTGTCAGCATCTTCAGCAGCACTTCGTAATGGTGTTTGGATGTCTCAGTTTGGAGGGGATCAATTTACCAAACTGGTCAATGCCTCAGCTTCCATGGCATTCCTAGCTTTCATTGCTCTTGGTCTTAACTCAGTCATCTCTGCTTACTGTGTCTTCAGCTTGGTTTCATAGAGCTACCGTTGTGCATTGCATGATGTGAATACTACTTCCTGTATGCTTCTTGGGTCACTGAATCTTGATTCATGTGTAATTTCTACATGATTTCTGTGAAATCCCTGAGTTCTAAAGTGGGAACCAACTTGGGCATATTGTAGCAGTACATTGAGTCAAGCTTGGCTTTTAAAAATTTCAAGTGGCTGTACTAAGGTTTCCTGCTGGTCGTTTTATACTGAAATTCTGAAAGATACGCAACTTGGAGACCACTCCCCAAGTCCCTATACCATAGGTTGCGCCTCATGTACATATATGATATGATTTGATGGTCAGCTCAGATGTGGCCATGTGGGCTGGGCGTATCGGCAGTTATGCGCATCAGAAATATGCGCTGCTATTATCATCGTGCAGTCTTCTTCCAGAGACGTAACAAGGCAACAATATAAGGTAATGCTGTCAAACTGGTGGTATAAATGCCGACGATTCCATCCCTTTGAACCCAAACTGGTGGTGTATAAAATCACTTAAGAGTGTGTTTGGATTGGAGGAATTCTAAAGGAATTATGGACTAATCTGTTCCTTTGGAAAGGATTGGTGTTTTGGTGTTTGGAATAAAGGATTTGCGGTTTCCTTTACTTAGGAAAGGCTTGCTTCCATGTGCAAAATGGAGGGAAAAAAAGAATCCGCCCAGTTTATATGTCCATCTATTCTAAATTATATGTCGCGTTCAGTTTTCTTTTGTACATTAGTTTCCTTATGTATCTAGATATCTGCTCATACATGTAGTGCTCCTGCCCCATATCTATTTTCTTTTGCAATACATAAAAGTATAAAGATTTACAATATCTAATAGTAATCATTAGATTATTATATCATATATTTTATAGTAATCCTATTTAGAAAGTATAAACATTTATATTATTTTCTATAAATCTAGTTAAACTTGAGAATAGTTTGTCTTCTAGACACGTGTGATGTTTGCTTATTTTGGAATAATAAAGAGAGTACAATGAGCTCATGTACAGTACTTTATGTGATGTTCTAAAAATACTCCCTCAATCCCAAACAAGTGTCGCTATAGTTTTCGTGTCAGATAAACTATTTTAAGTTCTCCCTAAAAAACTATTTTAGGTTCGACTAGGTTTATAAAAATATTAGCAACATTTGCACCTTCAATTAGTATCATAGTAAAGATCTTTAAATCTATTTTTTTAACAAATTTATTTAGAGATACAAATGTTGCACGCATGTTCTACAAATCAAGTCAAACTCGTGGCGGGGGACATCAACAATGGCAAATATTTAAGGACCAAGGACCAACATCGACAAGTTATTTTAGGGACGGAGGGAGTATTACGTACTACTTCCTCCATTCCAAATTGTAAATCATTCCAAAAATCTTGAAGAATTATTTTTTCCAAGAAAATGTTTAGTAAATTTGTGCATATATATATATCATCCATATATTCCTCCATTTACTTTAATTTGAATTTATTATTTTTCCTTCGGTATCGTTTTTTAGAGAAAATGTTTACATGAAAATATTAGCTCTAACTTAAAAAAAATTACTATAACTACTTAAAAAAATATTTAGTAAAATTTTGCATATATATGATCCATCTATTCCTTCATTCACTTTAATTTGAATGTATTTCAAACTGTGCATATACCTGAATGCAGTCAAGAATATATACAATAGTCTTTGCTTTTATTTCTCACCTCTACAAAAGCTAGCTACTTCGTAGGTAGTACCATTGCTGTAACTAATAAGCTCAGGTACACTCTAATTGTAGTTTGAATGTCCCACCATCCTCTAAAACCAATCAACTATCTAGTCCATTCTTTACATTTGGTCTTTTTCATGTTACTCGTCAAATATCTCAGATCTATATTTGTCTGCTTTAGGCCAGGCTTTTGTTTCAACTAAATTTTATTCATGGTTGTGTTTAGTTAATAATAAATGCAGGATATGCAGGATTGCAGTGACAAATAGTTGCATTTTGGTTTGATTTAATTGTACTAGTAACTACTGGATATAAGTTTAAAAAACAAAACCACTAAGCTACTACTTAGTAATTGATTGGAAAAGAAAAAATCTAGATTATACTTTTTATTTACAGATATCTGACTTCAATGTATATTTATATTTCATTATTATGTACTGTAAATGTATACTTTTAATTCTGATTTCAATAATTATGTACAACAAGTTAGCACTTAGCAAATACATTATTATGTACTCATTCCTCTTGGATTTGGTACTTGTTATTCACCAATTTTAGTTTTCTATACCCTCTCTAATCATTTATCGGAGACAAGCATATACAACCATAAATTCTCAAAATCCATAGGAATAAAAGAAGCAAGTTGAATCTCAAATCATCATATCTAAAATAGTAGGACCCTCCAATTTTTAGCGAATTAAAACTTATGTGTAAACAAGAAAAAATATTTTGAATCCAAATAGTCAAATAAGACAATGTCGCCAATTTTTTTTCTCTTATACAAGATTTCAAAAGATCAAATGTTAAACACACGAGCAAGGATGTGTTACATTATTCCCCATATCCAAAAGCGTTCCAGTCAATTATGCACACTTGTAATTGGAACTTCCACTTCTCCCATTAATCTTGCTTTCAAATAATAATACTTACATGTTACATTATATTAATAAAAACATGGAAAACTATCATATTCCGAAAAAAGTATGAACATAACAAAAATTAATACATGTAGTTGCAGAGAGTCTTCCATGTTGTCAGCAGCTAGGAAGTGTCTCACAACCTTGGCAAGCTGTATCATGTCCTCTCGAGTTGATTGACAGATATGACAGCAAGAAAACATGGCGGTGCACAAACAAAAGCAAATGCTCCTTCATCTGTTGCAGCTCAAAACTTCAACAAACAAAAACTATAAATCAAATCATTTATTTCTTACTGAAAATTGCACACATGTCGAATTGTTGCCATGAACCCAACAGTTGATAGAAGATGTACTAAACAATATAAGCATGAAAGGGCCATGTACTGAACATGTTTTCGGATTTCATTGAAAAATGTTGCCAAGCATCAAATTTAGTTGGAAGATGCAGTTTTCTTTCTTCCCAATGAACTCTAGAACTTGGACAATTTGGGAAGTGAAGAGCGGTGTTAGTCTTTAAAACTGGTATAAAAAGCCCTATACTGTTGTGCTCTAGCAAATATAGAAGAATGACAAAAATTGGAGTGTCCTGCATCTCCCTATTAGAGAAAGCATAGAGTACATATGCGATCAAAGTGCTTAGTACCTAATCATAAGGATAGTTCAATTACTTTCTTAATTTACTTTTAGTGACATCCTGAGTTTCAGATTGTTTTTCAAAAAAAATACTGCAATATTTGGCTTTCTGATTTGTGAGTAACTGAAAATTTAGTAAATCATCTATCCTCACACACCTATCCCTGACAGCTTGGTACCCATCTTTGTTTCCATCTAAATGCCCTTTTTGCGAATTCCAAAACCCACTTCCCAGAAATACAAGTTATAAAACTCGATAGCCTCCACTTCAGAATCGAACTGTAACCCTAGACGTGGCTCAATATGTTCCCTTCCTTTCCCCTTGGCATCCTGAATGCTTGCCTGTTAGGTCCATCTTTAACTCACCTGCTATATTAGCACAAAACAAACGTTATTTTGATTGGTTTTTGGTTAAAATGTATTACTCAACTATGAGTACTAACTTTTTTTTTTTTTCATCCTTGAGTCTGTATATGTACCAGGTGAGCATTTGGACATCTTGAATGCATTGACAGTAGACTCTGTATTCTTTTTTAGTTCACTAGTAGAATAGAATAACACAATACAAATAGAGAGTCCACCAAACAAGCTGCTGGCTGCATTAATTCCCTACGAAGAGTACAAATACATTTTCAGAGCAATATTGATTCTATGCAGATCTACAGTACAAACCTAAGCAACAGATGGCGTCCAAAGTTGATTAAATGAGCTGCAGATATAACAGAGATAGAATATCTAGAGGAAACCAGATCTGCAGAGATAATGGACATCAATATATTGATTGTAGCCCACTAAACAAAATAGTTTCTAGATTAGCATCGAGCAGGCCTCATTCTTTTTTGGACGCCATAACTCACACCGACCGCGCCCCGCACATAAAAAAAAGATACTAAATCGAAGCCTTAGTTTTGAAACCTATATAGGACGCAGGGTAAATCGAAAAGTACAGAGAGTTTATAGAGTCAAATCAAGTTAAAAAGTAGCAAAATCGACAGAAATTGTACCTTCTTGAAGAACAAATGCCTGATCTGGAAACCTAGACAACAAATCCCCAATAAGTAGTTGGGAGCGTCATAGATCGAGAAGAATCAAATTGAAAGACACTGAATCAACAACACCTCAAGTGGCAACGACGGCTGGAATCCCTAAGCAGTGGCGGCGGCGGCAGAGACAGAGAGAGAGAGAGATTAGGTGGAGCAGCGGCGACGGAAGCGTCGTCAGGAGCCGATGGCAATTCTACCATTATGAGAAGTGGAACTGCATTTAAAAATACCATTTCAGCAACGGGGCTTCGTAAATTCACCATTATGAACATGGCAACACGCTAAAATACCGTCCCGAGGCCTCTAGGAGTTTTTTCTTCCTCTTCTACCCCTGCCCTCTTCCTCGTCCTTTTACAGAACGGAG
Organism: Hyparrhenia diplandra; assembly: GCA_015847255.1. Classification (NCBI taxonomy): domain Eukaryota; kingdom Viridiplantae; phylum Streptophyta; class Magnoliopsida; order Poales; family Poaceae; genus Hyparrhenia; species Hyparrhenia diplandra. Next base: position 50,236 of record JADLZK010000944.1, read on the forward strand.
TCAGGCCCAAAGAGAAGCGTGCGAGCTCTCCGTCGAGGCCCCTCCCACGGCGGGCGGTGGGCTGCGAGGTCAAGGCGGTGCTGGAGGTGTGCGTGCTCGCCACAGCAGCGGCGCGCGGCACAGCGAGGGCAAGACGGCGTGGCATGGGGGATCCTCTTCCGCGGCACGGCGGCACGATCGCGGCTCCTCTCAGCACTCGGCCCTCTTCTCCGGCCAGCGGCGCTCGTCACGTCGCCTCGACAGCAGTGTCTGGCCGCCAAGATCCTGCGACACAGCGAGGAAGCACGACAGTTGTCGCGGGCAGGGAGCGAGGAAACTCGGCCGGCGCAGGCTCCATGGCAGCAGTATATATAATTTCCGGCGTTGAAGATGTTTAACTCTTTTTTTTTTTTTTGAAACCAAGATGTTTAACTCTTTGAATCACGAGTATGAAATATTTCTGGAATCGGAAACATCTATCGAAGTTTGCGTTGATGATGATAGCACACAGAAAATTGTGATTACAGGTACTTTGCTTCCTTGTCAGATCAAGGATCACACTAGTACTACTTTCGCTAATGTATTCCAAGAGGTACAAAGCAGCCGGCGGCGTTGGTGCTCTGCATCTCGTTCGGTATGACTTCGTGCCTCCACAGCGAGCAGCGCGCATTGCGTACTTCTTCGACCTTGCCGCCGCCGGCGAGTTCGGGGATCCTCACGGCGGCGCTGTTCGCGTGCCGGATGCGGGATGCCCGCCGACGCGGCGCGCGAGTCCGTGGCCAAGCACCGCAAGGTTCTGTCCGGTCACGGCGGCGGGAGTGGGGGCCTGACGTCGATGTCGTTCCGTCGCCCTCGGCCCGAGCCTCGCCGTGGGGCAGCAGCAGCGGGCTGATTCGATTCGTTTTGTGCTGTGTCCGTCGCTGCGCCGCTCCAACGCCGAGCGTCGGTCCTGTCCTCTGCCGAGCGCCGTCGCTGCGCGAGCTCGCCCCTGTTGCACGCCGCCGCCATGGGGACGCGCCCCTGGACGCGCGAGTGCGCCTGAGCCGCCATCGCCGTGTTCCTCAGCTTCGCGAACAGGTACATGGCGTCCGTCCGTGCCAGCGAAAGAAAGGGTGAAGGGCAAATAAGGAAGAAAAAAAACTCCCAAAGGCCTCGGGATGGTATTTTTAGTGTGTTCTTGTGTTTCATAATGGTGAATTTGCGAGGCCCGTTGTGGAGTGGTATTTTAGCGAAGCCCACTACCTCATAATGGTAGAATTGCCATTGGCTCCGTCGTCGAGGGGCAGCGTTCTCGGCATTTGGAATGGGAAACGAGAAACGGAATGCGGAAGGCAGAGAAGGGTGGGTGGGGAAATTTTGGACTGGAAAGCCATGGCCAGAAATTGGAAGGGGATGTGCTCAGCGTTATTTGGCGCGGATCTAAAAGCAACGTTGTGCGGCGACGGATAGCGGCGGCGGCGCGATACCGTCCGGTTTTGCGTTTTTCGGGCGTGGGGAGATCGAATGAAAAGGAAATCCAATCGAATTGAAACCAAAGTCGGGGAATAGGGAGCCAGGAATGAAAAAAGGCTCTAGGGGTGGGAATGATTAGCACGCATCTCGATGAAGCTCGGGCCGTTGGATAATATGGGCTGCAAACCCATAGTTGTTGGAAATAGCCCTTGGAGGTCCGTCCCGGGAACGCCGACCTCGATGCCCTGCGCAGAAGTGCTGGGCCCCAGCGGACAGCACCACAGTGCGCATCGGCAGTGGAGAAGAACCTCCAGACCTGCTTTGCACCGGGACAGATTCGGCTCGACGCTGAGCTAGCAGGTGTGGAATCCATGGTTTTGGGGAGGGGATTTGAGAAGAATGGGAGAGGATCGACAGAGGAGACAGGGAAGAAGACATGACAAGCGGGGAGGCAAGTTGCCTGCCTGAGTAGACACACACGCACAACATTCAGGCGTTGAGAGGCGTACAACTCTACAAGAAGGCTACTTGCGACCTCCGTTAAAAAAAAAATACAATTCCAGATGCAGGATAAGTGAAACTTTTCCTAGGTTTAATCAAGTTTTGAGAAATATTACTCTTATTATAAATTATTAAGACACTGTATATTTAGATATACAATGTGTTAAATATGTACTCTCTCCATTCCAAATTTTTAAGACGTTTTGACTTTTCTAAATACATTTCTTTTTACTATGCACCTAGTTATACACTATGTCTAGATACATAATTAAATTAAAATATCTAGAAAAGCCAAAACGTCTTATAATTTGGAATAGAATAATAACAAAAACAATGTGTTCAGAAGAGTTCAAACGTTTTATAATTGAAAATGAAGGAAGTATATATTAAATATCAGTATTGTTTAAATATATTTCAGAACTAATTAGAACTAATGTAATAATAATTCTTTGGTACTATAAATGCGGGTGTTGTTTTATTTTTCAATAGATTAATTAAATTTAAAATTGTTTGAATTCTTGGAAAATGCAATTTTAAATCCCAAACTTCTAAAGTTCATATCTTTTTTTCGCGTAAAGTTGCATATCTAGGTCCCACACTAAGCGGCCATATAAGAGCATCTCAAGAGTTTGCTAAATTTTACATGGGTGCCAACTTCGTAAAAGAATATGCTAAGTAAAAAAGCGGTTACGTCATGTGCCGGGGAAATAGGGCCTAGAAGGGCAGGCCCACGAGGCGAAGGGGCGCGGGCACGGCGCCCGCCGAGAACGGCTGCGCGTAGCCGCCTCAGCGCCTCCCCTCCCGCGGATTCTTCGGAAATTAATTAGAGAATAAAGTAGAAAATTGATTAGGATTATCTTAGGCTTTTTTGGTGTGCAAGGGAATATTCCATCTATAAGGAAGGCCCTTATTAGAAAAATAAATAGAATTGCTTGTAAAAAGGTATTCCAATCTATAAGGAAAACCTTTTAGAGAGATTGCTTGCGTTAAAAGTCCCACTAGCCAGGGCTATAAAAGTAAAGAAGTGTAATCTTTCGGGATAACAAGCAATAAAGAAATTATTTCCCTTCTCTCTCTTTCCTCTACCGCCGCCGCCCGCCCCCGCCCCGCAGCGGCCGCCTGCCCGCCTTAACACGCCCCGCCCTACCCGCCCTACCCCCGCCTTTTGCCGCCCCCAAAGGCGCCGCCCGCCGCCGCCGGCGTCACGCCACCCCCCGCCCGCCCTGGCGCGCCCGAGCCACGTGTCACGCCGGTCGATCTGGTTTGTGGCGGTAGTATCCGGAAGCCACTCACGATCCACCCACCACCATGGATGAGAGGCGAAGAAGATCTTGACCGAGTTGGGGAATCAATTCTCCACCTTCACCGCTCGCCTAGACACGCTCGCCGATCAAGTTGTTGTCCTCTCCGTACCGATCCGAAGGAGGCGAGGCGCACCACGCAAATTGCGGGGAGGCTGCGATAGCCATGAAGTCATGCATGGAGAAACCGCCCGCACCTTCATTAAGGTAAACGGATGGAAGCGAAGACGTCAGCGATCCGTCCCGGCGGTGATGCGGAGAAGATCTTGGCCGGCTACCTCGTGCTCGGGCCGGAGTCACCGGGAGGCGCCGGCGCCGCCCGGCGCATGCACCGCCCCTCCCCGGCCGAGCACTTCCCGAGGCCTCGCACCGCGTCGTACGCACAAGTTGTCCTTTCCCGACGTATGGCGGCAAGGGCGATCTCTACCATGGCTGAACGGCTTTGAACAATTCTTGAGGGGGACAAGGTGCGCCCGGCACCGAGCAAGTCTGCACGCCTCATATCCTCTCACGGGAGGAGCACAATGAGGGTACATGAGGCATCCCGGAGAAGACAGCGGTGGGCGAGCCGCCCGGACGTCAAGAGCGCCCGGTCCAGCTGAGGCGGACCAGCTGGGAGAGGCGGGCATCGCGGGAAGACAGTACGTGGATGAGTACACGGAGGGCGCTTCCCGGCACGTGGCGCGCCGCGTGACACCTCAATGACAAGCGACAAGTGAACATCTACACGGGTAGGGGAGCCGCCACATGACGCCGAGCTGCAGGGATCGAGAAGGACATGGAGACGACCATGTCCCTCGCCCGCAGCGTCTGGCGCCCAGCTGACCATCCTCTACAGCCCGGCAAGTCGACGCGACCTTGGCGGGGCAAGGCACCCGCGCCCACGCTCGTGATGACTACACCATTGTCGGCCGTCGTCGCTACCGCCGCAATGATCGACTTCGGCCGTTCAAGCGGGGACCACCGGAGGAGATGACGCGAACGGCGCAAAGGCTGGCACGTGCTTCAACTATGGCCGGCCGTTCCGCGGTCACAAGTGCAAGCACCTCGCCGACATCCACGATCTTCAAGCGACTACACCCGATGACCGGGAGGGCGCCACCATGGTCGGCGTCGCCGAAGGCGCCGACCTCGGGGTCCTATCGGGGGACCCCAACTCCCCGTGCGTGGTGCACATTCTTTATACCTCGTCGGCAACATCTCGGGATCGGCGTCGGCATCGTCGTCGACTTCGGGAAGCGACGCACAACTACATTGACCCCGTGTGGTGACCATGGCAGGACTATAGACTCGGCCGGTCGTGTGCCGATCACCGTTGGCACCGGCGCTAATTCGATATCTTGGGGCGGCCACCTCGATGTATGCCGCAAACGACGGCCGGCGTCTTCGACATCGGCGCCTATGTCATGCGTGGGCAACGGCGTCGGCGTCATCCTTGGCATGCCTTGGGCTGGCAAGCCTAGGAAGGTGACATGGGACTTCGCCCTGGCGAGCTCACGGTACTACGCGACTGACCCACGCCACCACGTTCCGCGTCGAGGGCGCCACCTCCACCTGCGGACACGGGCGCCCCTAGACTGCTTTCAGTCAGGCATCTTGGGGATTGAGCTTCCCCTCGAGTGAGGGAAAAGCGTTCACGACACGCAGCGCCTTGGACCTCTACGACACATCGGCGGAGTCTTCGATACCGGCTATGCGGGCGACTCTGGAGGACCCGGCACTGCGAGCGGATCGCGCCTCGGCGTCACTACGGGTGCCGCCGCTGCACGGGCGGTGGAGGGGGCCTTCTACTCTTCGATGGCGCTTCTACCTCGGCTTCCTCACCAGCTACCTACGGACCTTCTTTGGAGGCCACGCTGGGGAGGAGTTCGTAGGGCGAACTTCACGTAGCCACAGGCACCTGCGACTCTACGGCGTCGGCGGCGCCCTACCGCCATCTGTTGGGTGGCATCGCGGCGGCGCCACCCGTCGTCCCGGCTTGGTCGTCTTCCTTGGCGGCATGGATCGCCTCTTCCTCACCATCGACAACGTCCACATTAGCTTCGACACGGGCGGGTACACATCGGCTATCACCATCCATGTTCGGCGTCGGCTCCTTCATGCGATGCGATGTTGAATTTGGCTGCTACACCTCCCACTCGGGCGCGACATCACTATTTGGCGCCTTCTACAGCTCTTCATCAGCGCTCTACCCAACGGCGCTTCACGTTCTGGAGAGCCGCCTCGCGGCGTGGTGCATCAACACCTTGAGGCGGGAGTTCCACGGGAGCTCTTGCTCGCGGCTTCGTCGGCGACGGCGGCGTCCGCAGCGGGACGCACCAGATCCACCGATACATCTACCACGGCTACATCGGGAACCTCCACTACCTCTTGGAATTCGCACCATTCGAACCAGGAGAACATGATCCTCGGGGAACCCGGTGCATGGCAAGTTGATTCTGCGAGGGTTGAGCTCATCATGCGGGTGCAGCAGATCTTTCCCCAGGTGTGACGGAATGGACATTCATCAGGCCAAGGAGGGGCCGGTCGAAAGGGGAGATGTCATGTGCCGGGAAATAGGGCCCAAAAGGGCAGGCCCACGAGGCCCAGGGGGCAGACACGCGGCGGGGCCGAGCGGTAGCGGCCTTGTAGCCGCCCCGCCCCCCCTCCCGTGGATTCTTCGGAAATTAATTAGAGAATAAGCGGGGAAATTGATTAGGATTATCTTAGGCTTTTTGGTGTACAAGGGAATATTCCATCTATAAGGAAGGCCCTTATTAGTAAAATAAATAGGATTGCTTGTAAAAGGTATTCCAAACTATAAGGAAAACCTTTTTAGAGATTAACTAGCGTTACAAGTCCCACTAGCGAAAGCTATAAAAGTAAGGGGTCTGAAATTTTTGAAGGTAACAAGCAATAAAGAAATTATTTCCCTTCTCTCTCTTTCCTCTGCCCTTGCCGCCCCACCCCACCTTGCCGCACTTTCCCCGCATGCCGCCGTCCCTACCACCACATGTGCCCGCCGCCCCCAAGGCCGCCGCCATCACCCGCGTCACCGCCACCCCACCGCCGACAGCGCCCGGGCGCGCCGGGCAGCGTGTCACGCCCGGTCGATACGGTTTTGAGCGGGTTCATCTCAACGACTTGGCATATTTTATTTCCTAAAATTAATGTTTTAGCTATTTAAATACAATAAAGGAAAAAGATGAAGAAAAATACTTTTACAAAATGAACACAACTTTTCAGAAATTAACCCGGCCTATATCTAAAAACTATTGTGTCTTGTATTTTTTTTATCTAGACCCAACAAAGAGTTTCTATTTAAATTAAGGGTTAATTGGTTTTAACCATTTGCAATTCTTACGTTTTGGAGATGTACCGTTGCAACTCTTCCCTACGCTACGCTGAGAAATGCCATGGTCTATGCTCACGGATTGGGCCCACCAGGTGTGCGTATTTTTCGTATGGGCGGTTTGCCCCCCATCCCAAACAAAGAACGCGACCGGCGAGGGCCGCCTCTGCGGTGCCTCGTCGCCGCACATATGCTGCTGGTCTCCGTGTCGTGGCGGGGAGTACCGGCTCTTCCTTGAGTTCGCCCGTGGAATGGCTAGCCCGGCGAGGCCGCGGGGGAGCATGGGCGGCGCGCTGGCAGCGACATCGGCGCCTCGTGCTTTTGCTTGTTTGCTCAGCGTTGCGACCACTGCCGACATTGTCCCACACCGAGCTAACCCTTGCCGTGCAAGGCTAGCCGCGATCATTGCAGCGCTGCCAAGCGCGAACAAGCGCCTCACGGTGGGTCGCTTGAGGACTAAAATGTCGTGGAGTTCTTTTTCTTGAGTACATGACTTAACTTCGTATTTCATTAAGAACAAGGGTGTCAAAAGAACGAGGTTTACACAAGCGCAACTCACGGGGGAGACCCCATAGTCGCAGTACATAACCTCGGAGGAGTGGTTAGGAACCTAATGGCGACAACACCTTGAAAGAAAAAGGCGGAAAGGAAAGACCCTCCACCACAAACCTAATCGACTACACCTAACAGACTAAACACTGCAAGAAAATAAGCATCAACGCAAAGGCGCCCACCAAGTTGATGAACTGCGGTGACAAAGCATTCACCGAGAAGAGATGAGACTACGACGTGGCCAAGCATACGCCCAAGTGCAGGAAAATGGACCTCGGCCCATTTATTATGGATTTTGGTGTTTGAATGACCAACATGACCAAATGAGACTAACGAGTTTGCGAGTGTTTATTTTGTAGTCTCACGGGATGCAAAACATGACTTGGACCAAGGCGCCACAAATTTCGAGAGATAGTCAAATTTAAGAAGCTCAAGAAAAAGACCCCAAGAATCAATCATAGTCCAAGGCATGAAGATAGGATTGAGCCCGGCAAAGAAGCCAAGATGCAAGCGCCCGGACAATTTGGAGATTAGAGCCGGGGACAATTTGACCCGTGTCCAAGCAGTCTTGCGACATTGGCAAATCGCATTCGCATCGTCTGATATTTGAACAAGTGTTCAGGCGCTGTCCGCGCAAAAAGCCGTGGAGCGTCCGACGGTCCAACGAAGATGCGTGGGATTTGGATTCCGTGCAAGCGAGGGCTGAAAGGGCCGCAGCGGTCCGACGTCGTGCACTAGGCGTCAGAAGGAGGCATGTTTTTGTAACGGCTCGATTTGCGTCCGAGCGTGTGGCGACGGATGCGCCCGTAGCGTGTGTTGATGTGCTTGCCGTAACGATACATTTAAAGGCGTTGACACGTGGCGCTTGGAGGAGCGTCGACGCAGTGTTTGGCCTTTGTCCGACATAAAACCCTTAGGAGCGCCCGAATGTCAATTTTGAAGATGCTGGCGGGATTTGGATCACGCCTTCGGATCTTCGAAGTCGTAGCGTCCCCGGTGTTCGGTACTAGGCGTCCGAAGGAGGCATGTTTTTGCAACGGCTCTGGACTGCGTCCGACGTGTGGCGACGGATGCGTCCGACGCGTGTGTTGATGTGCGCGGTAACGATCGATTTCAAACGGGCAGTGACACGTGGCGCTTGGAGGAGCGTCGGACGCTGATGTGTCGGCCCGGTGAGCGGTAGCGCGTCCGGCGCTCACGCTCTGTTGTCCAGTGAGGGGCAACGGCTATATTCTCATTTGGGCCTATATATACTTCATCCTACCGGCCATTTGAGGTGTGTGGGAGTAAGAGATCATACATAGAGTGTTGAGACACCATTTTTAGAGCTCCCCACTTGCATAGTGCTTCAAGAAACATTCGGTGATTAGCATAGATGCTTTGTGAAGTGCTTAAGTCGGTTAGACCACCGCTAAATGCGCTTTGCTCTAAGCTTAGACTTAGTGTTTAGTGAGATTTGTCAATCTCCAAGAGCTGTACACAGGAGGGGCTTGAAGTCTTGCGAGACCACACCAACCGCGTTTGTGGTGTGGCCACCGCCGTGTACTAAGGAACAAGGCCCGCGGCAATTGCGGAAGCTTGATAGTGAAGGCGTGGGGGAGCATAGGGGAGGCTTGCCGAAGGCGCGTCGGAGACCCACTTGCGTGTGTGGGAAGGCCGAGGCTATCCACGGAGTTACCCGAGGGGAGCTTGGCCCTTGCGAGGGATTCCTTGCGAGGGGCTCCAATGAGGATTAGGGGAAGCTTTGCGGCTTCTCGATACCTCGGTAAAAATACCGGAGTAGATAGGGAGTTTGCATCTCAACCACCTTTACCTTCCACATTATTTTTTTGCATTACCGTTGTGTTTGATTTACCTTTCCTAGCTTAGTTGATTGGCTAGTTGATAGGATTGGAACTTAGGGTGCAAAACTTTTTGTGTGGTAGAGATAGTAACACACCTTGCAAAACCGTAGTTGCACATTTAGATAGTTTACTTTTCTTGCAATAGGTTTTTGACTAGGTGAAGTTGAAAGGCCACAATTAGAAGTAGTCTTTAAGTTGCCTAATTCACCCCCCCTAGGTGTCTCGATTCCTTCACCCAAGCAAGAACATCTAGTGGAGCGGTAAAAGCATCTACGAGAGGCGACATGCGTTAAAGTATGTGCAAGCAATGGGGACCATCACGCACTTAGCAAAGAAAGCATTTGCATCTTTGGAGTGCGGAGAAAAGGCAGCTTTTGGCGGCAAAATATCCACCGGAATAGGGACAACAATAAGGGGTGTTTGGCATGGCTCCAACTCCACGTGGAGCAGCTCCACTCAAAAATCCGAGGGTAGAGCTAGCTCTAGGTGGAGTTGGAGCTGCCGAAAATGGGGGTGTTTGGCTGCCGGCTCAAAAATATCATGTAGCACCATTCAATGACACATGGGCCCACCTTATCAGCCTCATGTATCTCCCTCCTCTGTTTCTCTTTTTTGAGTAAAATGCACTTTCGGGTACCTAAACTATTATGTAGGTACGGATAGGTACTCAAACTAAAAAGCGTAATGATTAGGTACTCAAACTATCTAGAGCGTAACAGCTAGGTACTCAAACTATATACGTAACATCGAGGTACTCAAACTATCTCTATCCCATGCTTTGTGGTACCTGCTTTTGCGGGGAACTGTAATATGCACGGATAAAGATGATTTAAAGTTTCTCTCTTAGTTTAACATGATATGGTTCAAGCTTATCTTTACTAAGAAAAGGTTGTGATACTTCTTTCTCACAAATAGTACGTCAAGCAGCACTAGCAGCTGCCTTTTTTTAAAAAAAAAAACAGCAGCAACACGGTGTTCACAAATACAATTTATGTAATAAAGAAAAGAGGAGTTATATTTCTAGATTATATTATTTTTATTGATGCTAATACTACTGCATATTTGAGCACCAACAATTTTATGGCAACTAAAAAAGAAATTTTTGGATAGCACAATGTTCATATATAAATCTTCGATGAAAAAATCAGTCCCAAAAACAAATTGCATCTTAAAAATTTTAATCATCTTTATCCATCAATATTATAGTTTCCGGTAAAAGCGGTACCACGGCATGGGACATAAATAGTTTGAGTACACGGCTGTTATATACATAGTTTGAGTACCGGCGCTACGTATAAATAGTTTGAGTACTTGTCATTACGTTTTCGAGTTTGGGTAATCATCTGTTACCCACAACATAGTTT
>JADLZK010000946.1:0-169864 GCA_015847255.1 Hyparrhenia diplandra
GGGTGCTGGTATCTTACTCCACTGCTGGTTATGCTATCGCTTATGACTTCAGTTTTCCAGAGGAACTTCTCCCTGCTTCTTGCCCCTGGTTGGTGAAATTTTGTAATAACTGCTGCTCCTGACTGCAAAAGACGCAGCTATCGTCTTTCTTCTCTCCAAGATCTGCCGATCTCTCTCACCAGAATTGGATGCTTTGGAAAGGGGCTCTAGTGCTGGCAGTGATCTGAGCTCAGGGCGTGCAAAACCTGTCCCGCATGCTTCAAAGAGATGAGTGCTGTCGCGAAGCTTTTCTTCAAAAGAAAGAACACCCCCATCATCACCAACAACATGAAAGAAATGCATGAGAGCAGCCGGATGTGCTATTGCACTCATCTTATTGTGTTCTTTTGCATATGGTTCTTGGAGATATTTTCATGTGGTCCTCTCTGAAGGAAGCCTCTGAATACTATGTGGTTCTTGATTGTGGCAGCACTGGTACAAGAGTTTATGTCTATGAATGGCATATTAATCATAATGATGCAAATGCATTTTCCTACTGTGTTTGAAAACGCTTTAGGGAATGCTCCTAAGAAGAAATCTGGTAAATTAACCCGACTATATCATCGAATGGAGACAGGAACCTGGATTGAGCAAGCTGCTCACACTGAATCCGGATTGAAAGAAGGCAATAGAGCCCCTTCTTCAAAATGGCAGAAGAAATTGATCCCTAGGCGTGCACACAAACACACTCCTCTTTTTCTATATGTGCTACTGCTGGTGTCCGTACCAAGCTACCTAGTGCAGATTCAGAGTGGGCTCCCTGGATAAGGCCTGGGATATTCTTGAACACTCATCATTTTTATGTAGTAGAGACAGAGTTAAGATCATTAGTGGCATGGATGAGGCTTATTATGGATGGATAGTCTCTTTAACCATCAGATGAATATGTTTTCTTTGGCACCTCATCATCTAAAAATGATCCTTATGGTCTTCACTTGATTTAGGTGGATCATCATTACAGGTTACATTTGAGAATGATAAATCAGTGCAGGATGAGACAAGCATTCATCTGAGTATTGGTTCCAGCTGATCATCACCTTAGTGCTATTCTCTTACTGGTTATGGATCAAATGATGCATTTGACCAAATCTGTAGCACATCTGAGTGAAAAGGTCAGGTGGAGCAGCTAGCAATGGCAAGATCCAAGTCAAACATCCCTGTCTACAGACTGGATACAAAAGAAGATTACACTTGTTCTTACTGCCACCCATTAAAACAAGATGGAAGTCCCAGTGTTGGTGAGAATGGCAAAGAAGAAGCTGGGTATAGCTGTCGAACTGGTTGGGGCACCTCAGTGGAATGAATGTAGTGCTCTTGCAAAAGTAACTGTTAATCTGTCTGAGTGGTCCAGTGCAAGTCCAGGACTTGATTGTAACATTCATCCTTGTGCTCTTGCTTCAACTTCCCCTCAACCACATGGGCAGTGCCCATGTCTGGTTTCTTTGTGGTTTTTAAATTTTTCAATCTGACTGCTGATGCGACTCTGTCGATGTTCTAAACAGAGGTCAGGAATTTTGTGAAAAAAACATGGAAAGTTGCAAAAAGTAGTGTTCCTCCCACAGCCTTTTATAGAGCAGTATTGCTTCAGAGCTCACTTATATTGCATCACTGCTAAGAGAGGGATTGCAGATTAAGATAGTCAGGTGATGATGCATTTCTGGCAGTATTACTTGGACTCGTGGAGTTGCTTTGTTGGAGGCTGGTCAGGCAGTATCTTCAAGACTAGATGTTCAAGGATACCGAATACTGCACGGGAGATAAACCCAAATATTCTTATAGTATTGTTTCTGATTTCAATTGTGTTGGTCATATGTGCCATACTATGTGTCAGCAATTCAATGCCAAGATCATGTTCTAGTCCTATCTGCCCACTTCATAGGCATAATTCTGGAGGCAGTTCTGTTCTTGGGAATGGGATTGCATTTCAAACATTTATGGAATCCCATTAGTTCAGGGTATGTGCAAGTGTGTTTTTCTGTTTTATGCTCCTGCCATCTTGGTTTCTCCCCCTTTTGTACAAATTTAATCTACCTTGCAAGGGAGACTACAGTACTTTAATTATTTTTCACCCTGGTTGGCTGATAGATACACTTTTCTAAGACAAAGGGTTTCTTAACTTGTTTTTGTTGGAAAGCGACTGATAGATACACTTTCCTAAGACAAAGGGTAACTTGTTTTGTTGGAAAGTGACTGGCCATTTTGTTTTTATAGAAAATGGAAGAGACTCACGCTTTTGTGTCTCCGCACATAGCTTTCTTGCCTTTTGTTAGTTTCCAACATTCTACTATGTAACCTTCTAGGAATCAGCTTTACATAGAACTGTTGTGTGGTGCAACTTGCAGGACATGGGACTTTTTCATGTTTTCACTTCAGTTTACATAAAATGCCATTTGGACAATGTTACACCTAATATCATAGTTAATCCTTGTGACTCTTTTCTAAAAATGATAATACACCAAATGAGTGTATTTTTCATCACATGAATTCACACTATCTTTTTAAGTTCTTTACAAAAATTGTGAATCTTACTTTTGTTTACCGTAGCTTTAGCTTATATAATCAAACATTTGAATTTTTATTAATTTTGCAGGTGATGGAAGAACAAAGACACCACTGAGCCCTACTGTTGCTGGGTCAGATCCTCATCCATTTGGCATGAGCCATGGATTAGGTGGCAGCAGTGTTCAGCTTATGGAGTCCTCGAGGCAATCCTTGGGAGCCTATCACAGCTATTCTGTTGGGAGCTTAGGTCAGATGCAGTTTTCTAGTGGCGTGAGGAACCCTAGCCGAGGTCAGACTACACTTCAAAGCCGGAGGTCGACAATCAAGAGAAGATCTCATTTCTTCACTTGCTGATATTCATGTTCCAAAGTGTAGCATTGCATATCACAGAATGACGACTAGAATGAGATCCTATATGCCATAACAAACTCTGTAAATAATAGCTCCAGAGTTCATACTGTTTGATTTCTTCTCTAATCAGAAGTCATTTTGTTGGTCCACTGACACTTAAATGAGGTTTAAGTTCATATAAATGAACTTATGACTTGTGCCTATCCAGGACATGATACATCCCATTCATCATTGTATCTGCTCAAAAAAAGAACATGCCATAGCGAATTTAGTTCTAGTAGTGTACCAGAAGATATATTTATGCCGTTCACCAGACTAGTTGACAATGGCTCCAACCTGCAAGGATTTGTAGATCCGTTGTGCTGCAATCAGGCATGTTTCTTTTAATCTGAGAGACATAATAAAAGGTGCATGTAGTCGCATGTATTGTTGTACTTGTACCCTCTATTGACTCTCTGAACCTTCTCTTTCTCGGAGATGCCTTTTTGGTAGTCCACCTTGTGATAATATCAGGTAAAATCATGGAAACAGAAACGCTGACATCAGTTCTACTGGATTATCCAATTGTGCCTATTGCAGACACATTTGTAAAGATTTTTTCATAGAGAATCTGCTTGGGTGTCCCTGAAAAAAATCAGTACATAGGAAACATTTGGGCTCCTGTTTCCCCTGAGTTGAGCAGAGTTTGATCTCTCTGTCTTGTACACATTGCTCGTTTTCAGGTTCCTTTGGCCATTTGCTCGCGGGGCGTTTCCCTCCTGGCTTCCTGGCTTCCTGCCTCGGTAGTTTTCAAAAACAAAAACCCTCTACTAGCAATCCATCAACTGGGATTTTTACAGTGCACGCGTTTAAAAATGTTAGGATTATTATAGCCTTGATGATCTGCATTTTAATATGACAGAAAAACCAGGTTCTTGTTTGCAAAAAAAAAAACACCGAAAGGAGATTTTTACGGACGATTCTGTACCCAACAGGCGCAGCGAAAAAATCATGAGCATCCATGAAAACAAACAAAAACGGCCCCAGTTTTTTGATTTTTTTTTCTGCTTGAGGCCTCTTTTTGGTAAGAAATTTCTTGAGTGGTTGTCACGCAGCTTTTAGATTTTTGTGATGTTTTTTACTTAATACAAATTGATATTATGCTGATCTTGTAAAAGTTATTGTCTGAAATGAACAAAGGATTTGGAAGCTAAAAAATAACTTCTCCTTGCTCTACTAATTTCTCTCATACGATCATTTTTCATGGAAAATACTAACAAGATCTCGTGATGCTCTACTAATCTTATGATGTTGGCCACTTGGCCTCCAATATTTTTAAAAAAAAAACACTTCACTTATAGAAAGGTTAATATAGGAAATAGGAAATTTGCCTGTTCAAGACGTCTCTGGCTCTGACATGTGGGCTCATCGGTCGGGCTAGAACCGAAACAAAACAAGTCGTGCGACCTGTGATCTTGCTCACATGTCCACCCCTACGACCACGGCGGCAGAAGCGCACTTACGGCACGAATCTGTTGACGCACATCAAGCAAACCCTAACTGCCAAACCTACTATAAATACTGCCTCCAGGCCCTCAGTCAACCGCTGCCCGCCCGCCGCCCTCGAAGTCAGAAGCCCGTCGCTTCCCGCCCTCCCCGCAGCGTCGCCGATCCTCGCAGCCGGTCTCCTACCTCCGCCGCCATGGGGGTGAGTCTTCCCCTTCTTGTTCCGGTGTCCTGCACCCGTGCTTGTTGTTTCAAGGGGCGTCCCTTTTTGCCTGGCAAGACACTGTGTTCTTGCGTTGATGCGTAGTTTTTCGTTTCGTGGCTTGTGATTTAGCGAATGGAATCAGGGTTAGAGACGAAAAAGAAAAATCTGAGCTTATTGACGGTCCAGTGCTGATCAGATTATTCACCGTCAGTGCTAAACATATTCATAAAAGCTACTATACCAATCCGTTGCCGCTGTGTAACCATAAGTTCCAGGATTCAATCGCTTGGATCTATGAGGGTTATGCGTGGTGGCATACAAGTACTCTGTTAAAAAGGGGTATCCGACGTTTCAACAATCTCTTCGGGTTGATTTGTTATGTTATTGTTAGGTTTTTGCCTGTGCCTTTTTACCAGTGAGCGCTAGTCGTCAGTGGATGTACATGTCTTGTTTAGCTGAAAGAATGGATTTGTTTTGTCTGTTTACATTTCTACTAGATGGAATTGTGTGTCTGTTTGCAACACTGATTCAATTCAGTACTGAATTCGTTTACATTATTTGCATTTTTATGCATGATTGTAGCAGCTATGCTTTTGTGCATTTTCTGCATG
This sequence comes from Hyparrhenia diplandra, assembly GCA_015847255.1. NCBI lineage: Eukaryota > Viridiplantae > Streptophyta > Magnoliopsida > Poales > Poaceae > Hyparrhenia > Hyparrhenia diplandra. The sequence goes on from JADLZK010000946.1 coordinate 5,194, forward strand.
ATTTCAGCATGAGTAGGGTGTATCATGGTTTTATGTTTATGCAATGGACATGTGGAGAGTTGTGGTTTGTGACTTGCAAGAACCTGCAATATATGTCTGAGTTAACATATTGGTCTTGAATTCGCATCACAGGAAGACACGTGGTATGGGAGCTGAAGCAGAACCTCAGAGACCCATAACCAGAGGTGGGCTGACAAAGCATTAAGAAGCCACTTGGGCAGTGGGTGGAAGAAGCCCTTTGCTGGATCATCTCTCGCCAAGGGCATCGTTCTGGAAGATGTAAAGTCATATAGGGAATGATATCTGCTTTATTATCTTGTACTTTATGTGCTTGGGCTAGGTGTGGCCCAAAACTTCATTTTTGTAGTGGTGAGGCCAAGCAGCCGAACTCTCTACCATCCGTAAGTATTGCCCGTGTTGGCTGGTGAAGAATGGGAAGAAGATTGCTGCCTTCGTGCTGGAATGATGGTTGCCCTGAACTACATCGAGGGAGAATGTATATGTTACCTAGATTCTCCTTCCAGCTTTTCTATGTAAAAATCTGCCAATGGAAAAGCTAACCATCTCTCTTTCTGTAGGATGAGGTGTTGATTGCTGGATTCGGTCATAAAAGGGCCATGCTGTGGGAGATATTCCCGGTGTCAGGTTCAAGGTTGTGAAGGTATCTGGTGTGTCGCGCTGCCCTCTTCAAGGAGGAAGGAGAAGCCAAGGTCTTAGATTGCTTTTTGATAGTCAGAATGGAGTAAACTGTCAAGGCTCTATTATCAAACTTAATAGTTGCGCTGGCAGCAGAGATGTTATGTTAATTCTGAGCCTGTATTTTTCGTTGACATTGCTATCGAGTTTTTACTTCCATTTTGAAGATATTATTAATATGCATCACCCTGTGCCGGTTCAATGGGCTGTATGATTTGATATTGCATTGCCCTGTTGCCTTGTTTGTTTTACTTAGCCCAACCAAGTAGCCCTAGGGTTCAAGATTGTTTCGTAAGAAATCTGCCCATAAGTTACATTTTCAAAATATTTCCTAAACAAGTTCACTTAATGTATCAGGGGGTAAATTTTTTTCCTCTGATCCAGTTTGTTAAAAGGCACGATAGCAGCAAAACCCTCACGATCAGCGATGGCAGCTAAAACCTCACGATCAGCAATGGAAATGGATGAACTGCAAACATGAAACGATCGTCTGTTCTGATACTGGTGCGGAACTATCGAGATAACAATTCAAGCACTGAATCATAGTTGGTGTTCTAAAACGGGTTTTTTGTGTCGCAAGAACTATCAAATAGCAACTCAAGCACTGCAGCGCAATAACAGCAACAGTTTTCCAAGTGATTATTTAGGGACGTAAAAATACATCATATGCAATTCTGGATGTTTCATTGGCAATCAGAAAATATATATATACACAAATAAAATAACGGCATGAGGGCTCCCTGCTTCACAATAATATCATATCGAAACCATGACATGCATTAAAGCTATCAAAGTTGGTGAGTCATCCTGCGACGCGTGCACTTCAGTCGCTTGTACATTGCAGCAGCTATGTGCGCGTAGCCTCCAAACCATACATCTGTCACGGGAGGAAAATCAGTTAAAAAGGTACATGGCAATCATGTTGAAATGGTTAAAATGCCTTCAGAGTGTCTGGATATCTGGATATCATCCTTAAGTTAGAGCAGCATGTGTAAGATCATGTCCTAACTAGTACAGACACAAAGCCAGTGCAAAATTTCTTGTTTCATACAAGAAAACTCACCAATCTTGACCTCGTTAGCTGGCATTGTTAATATATGGCGCCGTCACAACCTGTTTATAAAAAAGAAGCTATGTCATATTCTCAATTAGGGAAGTCATGAATCTGCTGTATAAAACAGCATCTTATTCGAACCAACAGCAATGCTATAACTTTTTGGCCCTAACTAGATCTGTAGGACTTTTACCTGTACATCCCTGACCCTTTATAAATCAAGGTAACCTGCAACGTTCATTTTCACTACAAGTCTGTCCAAGTCTGGAACTCAAGCCTGATCTTATCAGCTAGGTGTACTTCTGGTACTCAACAAAATATAACATAACATGAGATCAGCCTCAGGAATATGGAAAAATATACAAAAAGAAAAGGTATGTATGTGTTGTTTTTTGTGCAAATAAGCCAGAAACAAAGTTCTGTTTACCCTTGACCAAAAATGCTCAAAAAGAAATTTCAAGAAAGTGTGTGTGTGTGTGTTTTTGTTAAGTACAGAAAAAAAACAATAAGTTTACCAGACAAGGTTTTTCTTTTTGTAAAAGAAAAGTTACAAAGAAAAATAAAAATGCTCAAAATGCAGTGGTGGGTTTTTCTTCTACACAGAGCACATTTTGAATGGTAATTAAAACTTAAAAAAGATTTGCCACATCACTTACAGTTTTGAAAAGATTTTTTTTTCTGCTGCAACTCAGTTTCCTTGTTTAATGCACATTCTGAAACCTCCTTGCCTCCTTCGGTTGGCTCATCCCCGCATCCGAGCAATATCGACAGAACCATGTTCATCAACATATTTGTCATACAGAGATGGATTCTTGATATCAACAACATCTGCCACATGACAAATTGAACGTTGAACATTAAAATAATAATATGCCACATGATGCTGCTTATGACTGTTTTGTTGAAGACATGTGTTTGACTGGAAAAAAGAACTACAATCAGGAATAGGCATCATGAACCCCATATCTCTTAGCTAGTGGCACATAACCCCCAGGTTTCATGGTGAAAATATAAATGTTATAGACAAAGCAGTTCAGCGAGCAGGATGGATTGGAGGGCCTTCTGTAAAATCTTATGGTCCTTAAATCTTAGGTCCGTGAGAATAGTCGATAAACATTTCGTTCTGCAATTATGACCATAAAGCATGTATTTCTTGTGAGATTTTCTTTTAGGCTGCATTCTATTAACATGACAAAATGGTACGAAACAAAAGCTGCAGTGGAAAATGAGGACTGACTATCAACTATGGATGTAAACAGTTTCTGCAAAACTCAAATAATCAACTATTTTACCTGAGCATCTTCTTCAGTCACTTCATCTCTTAGATCCACCACGAGCCCGAGCTTCAGCTAATCTGACTAGGCTTTCTAACTGCCTTGCTGTGATGGGTGTACCATCAGCAGAAGCGCTGCCTTTTCTCAAATCAAATAAAACTTTTTCAAATTACAGCTGCTGCCTTTGACATTCTGAAGAGGGGAGAAAAAGTGGGTGTGAAAGGGCATAAGGCATAAAAGTAGAGTACATTTTTGCATTGCACTAAAAAGTACAAAAATAACAAGATACCAGGGAAGGCTTATATTTCTCTTGAATAAGATATAACTGAGTAGTGGAAATCGCATCTTTCTCGTGTAGCCTCAGTTCTGAATTTCCACTAACTCAGCCCCTCTTGTGACACTAGGAAATTCCAAAACGAACACTGGTTTTACACTTCATACAATGGCAAAATGTATGTAATAGCAACCTCAATTTCTGCTTGCAGAAAATTTTGCAAGAGGCCCACGGCTGTCTTAGTAATTAAATAAGTAGCATGTTTGGCAAGACAAAATCCATTCTTACAAACTATAGATTCAATGCATCAAACCTTCCGATCTTTCCTTTGATAATTGGTGAAAGAAAAGTTGATAAGGCTGCTAGTGGAGATCTAAGGTGGGGTTTGAATTCCTAGTCATTTAGGGGGGCCTGGGTGTATCGGCGGCTTTTTAATGGGGCTTCAGTGTTAATTTGGTTTTGGACTTGGCTAGGGGGGTGAGGCTCGTTGGTGGAGCCTGGCAGAAGCTAAGGGAATTTCCCTGCTCACTGCTGGAGGTTTCTAATGGGCTGCTGTAGGGTCGTCTTGTTATCTATTAGTTGGTGATTCGGTGTCTTGGCAGTAGTGGGTGTGTGTGTGTGTGTGTGTTGGTCTATGTGTGACTCTCTTTTTCTTCTATTAATATATAAATAATATGCAGCTCTCCTCGCGTGTTCAGGGAAAAGAAACTTATCCATACTATATGCTTTGTGAGATCACGGGTGGAAAAAAAAATGTTTGACAACCACTTACAACACAGTATATGGTCTGACAGTCTTTTTATCCTGGCGACTCATCACAGCTTGTCAGAGTAAGAGATAGACACCAAGTCAGAGCGAGAAGGAAAGGAGGGGCAGCACTCATCTTTAAGATTCTCGTTCACTTTGTTTTGCTTTCGGCTGCAACAAACAGTGTAGTTAGATAGCAATAAAATGGCATACACTAGCAATGGGGAGGCAGGCTTGAATCCTCAGTAAAACCAAAAGAAAAGAAACAATACAGAAGAGGTGAAAGTACTTGACATCAATGTCAATGGCATAAACTACCAATGGCCAAGAGAAGTGAAAGCAGGACAAACTACACCAGAAAATATCAACAGATGAATGATTTTACTTCCAGTTCAGGGTCTTCTTCAGTTTGCAGACTTGCAGCCTAGGACCAAAGTTAAAGTTCAATCAAGATAATGTTTCATATGATTAAATCACTAACACACACCACCGTAGACCACCTAAACTACTAGACAAATTCCACATATATCTGTCTTTAATGGTAGATGCTATCATGAATTTCTTTAAGGTGAACGGAGATGAGTGGTCAAGAATGATGGGTATCATTCTCAGCCTTAAACATAGATGGCATTTTCTAGAATGGGGATGACCGATCAAGAACAGTAAATGGGGAGGAATAACAAGTTTTTCAATAAGTAGGATGGGAAACATTAACACACTCATAATGGCCACCAATAGGATTTGCAGCTACCAACACCGAAAGTATGAGCTGATAAACTTGCTAGCAAGGCCAGCCTTTTTGCAACAGAGAAACACATTGCTGCTCCAGCTGGCTTCAAGTAAAGCCTGAGAACCAGAAACAATCAGAAACACAATTAAATAGGCATGAGAACTTCCTCACTGGTGAACACTTCATGGAAAAGCTTCAGATAAGGTGAAAAATAATTAGTAATACCTGATGCTCTGCATACATTTTATCAAACTCATCAATACAGCATATTCCACGATCAGCAAGGACCATGGCACCTGTAAGACAAGGACCCAACTTTATTTTGATCACATTGAGAATTCTAAAACCACAAAGAAAAAGCACACCAGAACAAAGAGCACGAAAATAAATGCCATCCCTAAGACACGCGATTTCGAACAGAAGGCTTAAAAATTATAATGAAAGGAATACATGTTTTTATGGTTACCAGCCTCCAAATGCATAATCATTTGTCATAGAATCTTTAACCACAGCAACAGTAAGGCCAGCCTTTGTCGTCAGTATTCCCACATACATATATTCCTCGTGGGGGAGACAGCTGCTGCAGCTTTCAGGAGTTGGCTCTTGCCTAGCCCTGGATCACCTGTAGTGTTTTAAGCAAGAGCATAATCGCACCATGACCATCACTATGGAAATTCTGGACAGGATTTATGGTAAAAACAAAGAAATTACCAACTACAATAACATGAATATCTCCTCGAACAGGGACCTTATTTTTGATCCACTAGAGTTCTTCTGCACACGCGCCAAAAAGAGCAAGTGTGATACCAGCTGAAAACCAGTGTACATGAATTTAGTCATATTGAACAATCACATGCAAATAAGAGAGTAATTAAATCAGCAGGCCTTTCATGACTAAAATGGGGTGCCTTCACCATTTTTCCAAAGACATCCTAAAGTAACTGCAGCTGGTAATGGTTTTTGTTAGCCCCTCAACTATTGAATTGCTTCAGATTGTGATGCACTCTTTTTGGGACAGAATAATAACACTCTTTTATTATTGAAAACCAGTTGTGCTTATACACAGAGAAACTGGAAGGGTACAAAAGATTTCACAATATCACATATTCAAATATTGGTACAAGAGCAAATTGAATAGAAGATCTCTCAACTGATATCAAATAACCGCAGAAATATCTTGTAACTCTAATATAACAGAGGGCTAGAAAAATACCTTTTACAAGCTGCGTGCCCATAGATAGAGGGACAAAAGCGATTGCAAGTATTCGCGAAATACATCGTACCATATTTTTCTTTATATCTGACAGCAAAATCATCCTTTACAGTACAAGGCTGAGAATGACAAATTCCACTAGTCTGATTTTTTCTTTGTCAGAAATAGCATGGGACTTCAACTTTCTTACTGAAACTGCCTCCAGATACAGGTCGTATAAACCTTGATTACTGACTCTGGACTTCCCTGAATATATTAATTATAGTTCTATTAAATATCCAAAACACAAAGCACTCTAAATTAAAAAGGTAGAAAGCTCAAGCAATTTATTTAGAACAAAACAGGTGTCCTAGTCCTTACTAGCTTAAAGTGAATGAAGGACCTGAACACAAGGACACAGCAACTACATATAATCACTACTTTGTTCTCTCCATCTCCTCATACTATCAATGTTCTTGAGTCTTAAATTTAGAAACTATAAGAAATAATGAAAACCCAGGAAATAGAAAATGTTTTTATCAATATAAAAGTATAGAAATGTCCTTATAGTTGACAAATGCATCACATTATCATACTTCTAATGAACTACTTATGCTACATCGTCGATAAGGCACCAGAGCTAGACTTCCAAAAGTAAATGAACAAATAAAACAAAAGGTTGACAATGCTATATTACTTTAGCATAGATAATCCAAGGATCTAAACAGACTAACAACTTTTGACAGATAAATTATTAAAATTATTATTGGAAGCAATTAGTGTAATATCACAAGGAAAATTGAGAAAAAGAGCATTATTGTAGTCACTTTGAATGTACCTCCTCCAACATCACATATATTTGTTGAGTACTTTTCACAATTCCAGTAACTATTCACGATCTCTCCAGGGATGCAACAATCAGCGAGGTCTTCTGTAAGCTCACACTCACGGTCTCTTGGCACTTTCGCCTTCTTACGGGTTGTCAGCGCTACGAAGCTCCTGTATTCTGGATGGGAAACATAAAAGAAAAGGAAAAGCTTTTAGAACAATATAATTGGAGGAAACCTCAGATGAGTTTTACTCCCCTTGCCTTAGTTTCTGAAATCCATCAGCTGTGTGCACTAGATCTATCTGGGATAAAACCTTCTGCTCTTGCATCCCTGAATGATACAGGACAATGGAGGAGAAAAATTTCCCATCACAGAACACACTGGGTATACCACACTTCATGCATCGGAATTTCTAGCTGCAGAACAATAGGTTTTACAGTGCTGACTTTTTGAGCACAGTACCACAGACTGTGACAAGTTTCTCTACAAAAGGCAGAAACAAAAACTCCACATCAGTAATTATATGTGCACTAATAAAATCTAAAAGCACACGAAATAGGCAGGGAAAATGATTTACTAATAAAGGGTGATTTTAGATTCTTCAGTGCAATAGCCTCCCCAATGTTCGTAAAGCCTGATATTGATCTTGTTACGTTTTCACTCAAGCACAGAGCCTGAAAAATATCAAAGAATAAACATACATTGATTGGAAGTGGCATATGGTCTGCTATCATACTAGTAAATTATAAAGTGATGAATAGACATCAAGCAGATGAGCTGCAAGTCCAGTGCAAAGCAAGACTTCTTTTGATTAGGTTGAGGGATTTCTTTAATAAACACACACACAGCTCCACGAAGCTGCCAGGAAATCGAGGTGGAAGGCCATAAGAAGTCATCGTCATTGTATGCAACCTGTGCATATAAAAGTAAGCACGCGCATGAGGCAAAGTGGGGTGCTTGAGTTCCGCTGCATTTTACAACGCATGTACGTTTTCATTCTGCATCATACAAGACACACGTACACAGACACCTAGAGCTGCTACCAAAGAGTTCTGAAATGCTTAGCTCATATGTGGTAATAACTTTGAAGGGCCTCAGCCCTCAAGAGTACAAATATTACATACATAGAAAACATGATAAAAGGCAAGGCAGGCAGCCATTAATTGTTTCTAGACTAGAGAGGCAATTGTGTGCTCTCATGCTTTTAGGAAATAGAAAACTTCCAGGAATACTGGCTCGTAGCTAAACTAAAAGATATCATTGTGTCTGACTTTGAAGTGATTATACTGTCTACAGCACTATCAAAAATCTGCAAAGAAGCATTTACTTTAAAAACAAAAACTTGATTCGTGTAGGAACATCCCGAGCATTTCATTAAGAAGACTCTTTGTCATGTAGGTCAAGAAAAATCCCCAAACCCCTGCCCCATCCAGCCGCAGCACGTAGCCCAAGTGAGAATGACCGACGGGGCTGGACCTTATACAATGCTTTGGTGTGAGGGCAAATGAGCTGAAATTCACTCTCAGCAGGAGTGAGTCAAAACCAGCGACCTGAGGAGTTCTACTTCTGCGTGCCACCTAACCAACTCAGCTAGAGGCCCTTTTCACACTTTTAAAAACAGAAGGCATCTCTGTTTTAGTGTACTTTTACAAATTACAATCCTACAGTACATATTGGTATTCCCATATCCATGATTCCGGCGTACTACACGGTGTGGTGGCCTTTAGAGTAGGCATATCACAAGGGACTTAGGAATAGAATGACTGTACCCCTTTTTGTCAGTACATGCCAAGGTAATCAGTGTGTGGCATATTTCCTTTTATATCGTTACTCAAGCTGATCAGTCGAATATTAACATTGGAAGTGAGAGCTGCACCTTATAAAGGAGATGCACCACTTGCCATTGTCAGAAAAAAGGACTTGCTATAGATATTGATATCCGGTAATTTGGCTTGATGATGACAACGGGCCCTCAGTGAATGTGTTGGCAGAGCAGTTGATGATTGTTTACAATGCTTCTGTCACTGTGTCAAGCTTTATCAAAGTTTGCCTGTGAAAAATCTAGTCTCCAGAGACAAATCGTGAGGCTCACCAGCAGCAAAAAGTGTGGCTGATGCTAAAGATGATTGCTTTATTGGTTCTTATCTGGTGAGAAACAATTTTTACTAAAGTAGTCAGAGTGGTGTGGGTTTGAGCTACAAGTGGTCAGCATACATAGTTTGCATTAGCACACCACAGTTCAGTTAAACCTGAAAGGTTCGGCAAATTAAAAATTGCAGGGATGGCCACATGAAGACCAGACCAAGTTTACAGTGGAACTGATAGCGAACAAGCACCAATTGGCTATAGTTCTGGAAAAAGCATCCAACTATAGCTGGGTCCAGGGTCTGTATGACTAATGTTGGTTCGTGCAATTTTTAGTCTACCTGGATTTCTTTGATTGTTACTGGATCAATACGCCTTCCTAGTAATGGATGACTGTGTTCATCGGTGATAGAGCCAAATTATAAGCCGTTCTGGTTTTCTAGGTGTATAACTTTATCTATGCACTAGATAAAATACAGGATGACTTATATAATCTGGAATAGGATAGGAAAGACCTTCTACATGGGGAGTGGGCCGGGGTGAGTTCGTGCTTGCCAGGAGGGAGAGTACAAGAAGGAAAAGGGACACAGAAGGCGCCAATCCGAGCTGAACCAGAAATGAACCATTCCCTCACGATTCTTCTTTTGGCCTCTAAGAACTCTCCACATCCTCCTCTGAATTTCTCTCTTGTATTTCTATGACCCTGCTCAACCTCCCTCTAATAGTTATGTACTTTCCCTGTAACCTCGAGCCTCCTGCCACCTGCTGCCAGTTGGCCCGTTACAGCATCTATTGCATGGGTTTTTGTTTTTCTTTTGAACTAGAGGTGGCACTGAGACGGTGCCTGTTTCTGTTGATAGAAAAGAAGGTACAGCCGTTCTTGAAGTTTTGCTTCTAATGGAGTTGGATGCTAACTGCTAACACAAGTTTTGATTTGGCCCCACGTTTGTTCTCGTGTGAGTGATGTGTATTGATGTGCTTTCTGTGTCGCCAAAAAGAAGGAAAAAGTCCCTTTTTTCCTCCCCTAATTTTGTGAAAATCTTTTTTCCTCCTTTATAGCAAAATCGAGCGGGACCTCCTTCAATTTTTCAAATATGTTTTATCTACGTGGGCCGTTTTGAAGGCGGTTTTTCCCAATGAGAGGGACATGGGGACGGTGTGCTTCAATCTTAATTCTTATTTCCACGAGCTCCATGTGTTTTTTTTTTTGACCTTTTCGTTTTTATCTCTCGACTCTTCTCTGTCCACGATGCTAACGAGGGGAACTTCGAGGGCTACTCACCGTCCCTGGAATGTTGGCGTCGGGTCGCGGGGTCCTCTCCACCTCCGGTGGCCTCGTCGGCCGGAGGGTGGGGGGGGCAGACTATTGGATTCGGTGGCGGGTGTACATACCCCACTATTCTGGGCTAAAGAAAAATATAATCGTCTGAAGGTAGGTCGATTGGGGGTTAGTTTTATTCATGTGTGTTAGTCTCGCTGTTCGTGGATCCCATTTACTCCACTAATGTTTTTGTTAAAACCGTCTCGGTGAGCGGCGTCTTGGATGCGAGGATATGAAGTTGTTGAGGCGAGCCTCGCAACACCATCTCAGACAAGCATCCGCGATAACCGACTTTCGTCTTGGCAATTGGGGCTATGTTGGAGCGATGAGCGAGGTCGGAGGTGCTTAAAGAAGGAGAAGTGATGTGTTTGTCACTTTGAGGAAGGCGCCTTACAGTAGACTTAATTGGTGATAGCGGCGGCGGTGGCGATGATGTCTCCATGGAATAAGGTTGAGCTCTTTGCGCCTCGGCGGCGTCTGCCGGCGGCGACGGCGAGCTTGTGCTTTTGGGGGTGCGGGAAGGTGGATTACTTTCGTATCTGGTGATGTGCTCTATATGCGTTCTTGGTTTTCGGTGATTTTTGGACAATATAGGTCTCGTTACCAAGCGATTTCGCGATGATGAGATCCTCTCCCTCTTCCTTTCAAGGTTTTGGCCTCATTTCAATGTTGTTTGGCGGTCGATATTCGTTCAAAAGTTCATGATGCGTCTTGCTGGTAGCGGTCGAGATCTTCGGAGTTCTTGCGACGGATCAAGGTTTTGGAGCCATTGGCGAAGGAGGAAGGTATAATTTGCGGATGGCCACGGCGTTCCTCGTCGGCCGACGGAATTCTATTCCGAGGTGCTCCTCGATATATGGGATTCTTCAATGTGCTTTCTTCTTCCAAATCTCTAGGGGGTGTATTGTTTCTATGCTTAGTATAATCCCTTTGCAAAAAGGGGAAAAAAAGTTTTGAGCTATTGTATACTAAGAGGATAGAACGATCCTTAAATCGATTTTGATGAAGTAGCTCCTTAAAACATGCTCTCACAAGTAGTGGGTGGAAGAGTAACTTCTTAGAACGTGCTCCTACATAAGATTGTGTGAGAGTATATTTTAAGGCTCGACCTAAAAAAATATGTTGTGGCACACCTATATGATCCACGAGAAGTGAGACCCAGGCACAAGTAGATTTCATCCCTAGGTCGTGATAAAATGTCTAATTAGTTTCCAATAAAAATGATGTCTATTTACAACCAAGCACAATATCTACTACGTGTTAGGAGATAGGAAAAGCGAAACTGAGACCTTTCATGGTACACGGGTGTTTAGATACACGAAAATTATCATTGTATGTGGCTGAAAAGCATTGTAGCATTTTTCGTTTGTTTGTGGTAATAATATCCTAACATGGGGGTAACTAGCCTCAAAAGATCGTCTGCAATGCACATCTAAAGCTGTGCAATTAGTTATTTACTTTTTTATTTACCTACATTGCATACTTAGGACAATGCGTCTTTGATATGATTAGAATCTTGAAAATTCTGAAGAAAAGTTGGAGAAGTAGACACACCCATTATATGGGCTGTGTTTAGTTCCCCCATTTCTCTCTCCAAAATTCACTATTCACCTATCATATCAAATCTTTTTGCCTTTTGTATGGAGCACTAAATGTAGGTAAATAAAAAAAACTAAACATAGTTTTGATGTACGACTGAAGAAGGCGAATCTTTAAGCCTGGTTAGGTCATGGTAGGACAACAAGTACAAACAAGCGAAAAAAAACCCGAAAATCTCTACGATGTCCGATGTGACATTTTTTCCCAAACTTCATCCATCTAAACACAGCCAGGGTCCACGTGCGCATAGAAATTGCGTCATGTCAATCTCCCCTTGCATATTATAAGCTGCGTCACAAACCATGTTGAGAAGAGCATGACGTAATGAACTCCCACTCTTCCTTGACAGGAAAGGGAGTCTCCCATAACTTGCAAAGTAAGCAACCACTCTCTAATAAAATGATGGATGGTCTATTTCCACGTCGATGTACTCGTTTCTAGTAAACCTGCCAAGAAAGTTATTTAGAGGTTGAAAATAATTTTCCTTCGGTTCAAGGTATGTTTAAACGGAGAGTAATTTGACAAAAAAAAGGAATCAGATTAGTAGCCAAATTATTGTTTATGTGATTTCAGTACAAATAATTGAACATCTCTCATTTGCAAATATACTCCTTATATGAAAACATATAGCTATTCCTAATATCATAAGCTGCAGCGGTGGATCAGAACTTTATCCATTGATGTCATTGAGTTATAATATTAATAAACTTTAGGATATTTTGTTGTAATACATTGATGGTATTATAGTGGTACTTGTACAAGGTTATTGATGTCACGTGACATCAATGGTTATATAGAGAGATGAATCCACCCTACAGATTTGACTAACGAGTTTAGGGAAGGATGAGAGATGATGTCGCCGAGGTCAAAACGACCAAATTACATCAAATGGCAATGTGTTACGTCAAATATGAAGAAATATGATGTCCGCCGCTAAAAGCGTCACTTTTAGGTGTCCTACAAACAAATTTCCGTGAGAAAAAAATATTTTTCTGGTGTTTAGCCAATTTGGTATTTCACAAAAAATGATCTTGTTTCTAGGGAAAAAATATAATTCCAAATTAGGCTGCGACTTGAGTGTTTTACAATGCGATGATCTGATTGATAAAATATTATCGTCACCACGAATGGCTGAAAAAAAAATAGATTTTGCTCATAATTTCCTTTTAAAGTGTTATGTTTCCCTTTATTTCGTAACCAGCATTTTGTGCTGAAAATATTTTGATAGTTAAGAACTGAAAAAAAATGAATGATGTGTTCAACATCCATAAATGCTAGTACTACTGTTAATTAAATTCTCCACTAGTGCATTAGTATCAGGCATCAACTACAACTACTATCTTGATCCGACGCATAAAGTTTCAACCAACCTATGAAACAGCACAGTTCAGGCCAATCAGGGAGGCAATCACCTTCCTAAAGTACCCAATCGTGGCGCAGACAGTCAATCGAACAAGCTACCCAGCACGAGCAAGCCACCCCACAAACCCAAACCCAGTGTACGCTACCACAAAGTCGAAACAACCCAACCCCCTGCCGAAGCCGAGTAGAGCTGCGGAGCCGGTTCAGACGGCCAGACCAACTGGGGAACGGACCGCAGGACGCGCCGCCCTCACAGTATGGCGGTGGAGCCGAATCAACGCCCAAACAACCCCGGAACCGCCGAAACTCGGGCATTTTGCACCAAAACCCCCGGAATCGCATAAAAATCTCGCGATTTTGCCCCGATCGCGGAGAAACCAAAACAAACTGGGGAGTAAAGCAAACCCCGCACGCCTCCCGTATATATCCACGCGTCCCCAAATTTGGGGACCCGATCGACCGACCGATCGATCAGTTTGCCCCCGTGCCGTGCCAAAAAGCGGTCAGGGAGCGCGCTGGCGTCCGTCATCGGCGACGGCTCTGGGGCTGCGACGGCGAGCGGGAGCGCGCCGATGGATCGCTGCCGGAAGCGGCCCGACTCCGACCCCGAGGGCTGCAGCGAGCGAGCCCCCGCCGATAAGCGCCCGTGCACGGCGGAACCCTCGACTTCCGCCGCCGCCGCCGTCGCTCCTCCGCCCCCCGCGCGCCAGGCTGAGCAGGGCGGCTCGGATATGGACACCTCGTCGTCCGGCCACCCCGTCGATGCTGATGCTGATGTCGACGCGGATGACGGGACGGTGATGGCGATGGCGACGGGGATGGGGATGAGGATGGAGATGGGGGGTCGTCGTGCGAGTCGGATGGGGATGGGAGCGAGGCCGCGCGGCAGCGGGAGCGCGGAAGTTCCAGCGGATGGTGGACGCGGTGGCAGACGAGGGCGCGGCGCAGGACGCGGTGGTGGCGGCGCTCATGGAGCTCTGCGAGAGTTGTCGTTCTGCGCGGAGGACGCCGAGGCTACTTCCCCACGGAGGCAGCCGCGCGGGCGTTGGTGCGGCGGGCCGGCGGCGGCGGCGGCGATGGCACGGCGGCTAACCCGGACGTGATTCTGCTGTCCGTGCGCGCCATCACGTACCTCTGCGACGCCATGCCGCGCGCGCAGGGGACGCCGTCGTCCGCCACGGCCTCCTCCCCGTGCTCTGCTCCCGGCTGCTAGCCATCGAGTACCTCGATGTAGCTGAGCAGGTAACCCAAAACATCGTACGGCCTGATCGGGCGATCACATTTACCTTGAGGCGCTTTATCCGGAACCCTTCTGTTGCGTATGTAGTGCTTGCAAGCTTTTTGAGAAGATATCACGGCGGCAGCCTACCCAGTGCTTGCAGGCGGGCATGATCAACGCTGTCCTGACATACATTGACTTCTTCGCTGCAAGTATCCAGGTTATAATCTTAAATAAATTACCTCTGAAACTGAGAATTGATCAATGAGTACGTTTGCTAATTTGATGCCCACTTCTGTGGTTCAGAGGGTTGCAGTGTCAGCTGTGGCAAATGCCTGCAAAAGGTCCCGGCAGATTGCTCCCAGTTTGTTCTGGATTCGGTCCCAACTCTGTGTAATCTTTTTGCAATCTGAGGACAAAATGGTAATGTTCTTCCCCATCTAACTGAGATCATTTTGGCATGTAAAGACTGCTCTGCTTTTGTTTCTGATTGTTGTCAATTTCCAGATAGTGGAGAAGGTCGCAGCTTGCTTAATAAGCATTGTGGACTCCTTTAGCAGTTCAGTTGATCTTGTCGACCAGCTCTGTCACCAGGGTGTTATAGAGAAGGTCCTACCTTCAATCCACACTGGTGGACTCACGGCCCATAGCCCATCGACATGCAGTGTATGTTTGCTCTACAACTTCTTGTATGTGTTCGATATGTGTTCAGGGAGCTGACTATTGTGTCTCGTGGTTGCAGAACCTGATTGGGCTTCTTGCTAAGCTAGCATGTACTTCACTTGTGGCAGTGAAGTCTCTATTTGAGCTCGGTGTTAGTAGCACAATAAAGGGGATTTTGGTCACTTCAGACATCTCCCATGGCATGCCATACTTGCCTCTTGAAAAACAAAACAATCAGGTTGGCCTTTTCACATCTTTACTTCCAGCCAGTAGTAGTAGATGTACATAGCAGATGTGTTCTGTTGCTCGCTGCTAACAATAATATTTTTTCTAACTTTCATGATGTATACTTTTCCTTTTAAGCAAAGGATCATGTCCCTTGACTCATGTGCATTCTGCAGTTTTTTTTCCATGTGACATTGATGTACTAGTATGGTTATATGAGCAAATGAAGTTTGGTGAAATGAAGATAATGTCAGAGGTTTTCCCTAGTAGTTATGCCAGAGTGCATGCCAACACTGTGTATTTCGCATGCCATATTTTTAGAGCACAAACTACATTTACAACTTCCTACAGTTTCACCAAATGGTGTTCGAGAAAACAATTTCACCAAATGCATTGCTTCTCTTATTAATTTCCTCTTTTTTATTTAGTCTGCTGACAATTTATTTGAAAATGGACATTTTTTTTTTTCTAGTACTCAGCTTTTCCACTTGATATACAAACGCAGGTATACAAGATCGTTTCTATTGTACAATATATTTTTCCAGGATTATAAATTTTAAGCAAAAATAATAGAAAAGAAGAAATGAGTATAGAAATCCTAGAAACTTGCTGTTTTGTTGGAACATCCCTGCTGGCAGTTTTGGGCCCTGAAACTTTGAAATTCTGCATCTTCCTACTCAACTGTTGGAATAGTATCTTTACTGATTGAGCTGATTGTGGCATCATGTCATTGTAAATGGGTAACTACAGGTGTTCTGTCCTTTTCACCTACTGCATCCTTGGATTACCCTTTCTGTGCAATTATCATTCTTAAAGTGTGGACTCTGATATGTTTACAAAAAGATTTTGATAATCTGACATTGTAATTTATAGGTAAATGAAGCTCTGAAACTAGCAAACCAGTTGATTCCTTCAGCAGCAAGGGATGTTGAAGACACCCAGATCATACTAGCAAAGAAAAAATAATTACGGATGAACCAAGGTTCTTGTGTCAATTCTCTAGGGATATTCTTCCTGTCTTGATCAAGGTATCTTAATAGCACTACAAACTTTCTCATAAGTCATAACAATGTTTGTGTTATGAAATATGGAAGTGAGCTTACTGTACAACCTGTGCAGGCGGTGAACTCTGGTGCCAATTCATACATTTGCTATGGCTGTGCTTCAATTGTTAACAATATTTGTTACTTCAGTAAACCAGAAATACTTCAAGAATTGCTCAAGGAAACAAACATAGCAAGGTATAAAATAACCTGTGAAAGGATTGCATTATTACAGTTCTTGAATGCAGTCATTGGCAAATAATTCCAAAATTGTTGATTCTGAATGGACATGTTTTTTTATTACCCGTGGCAGCTTCTTGGCTGGTTTATTGTCTAGAAAGGATCATCATGTGCTGACCTCGTCACTAAAGATGTCGAGATTCTCATGCAAAAGCTTCCTGATGCGTACCTTGGCTTCTTTATCAAGGAAGGTGTTGTCAATGCAGTTGAGGCGCTTCTTAATCAAGAGGATTGCTCCAAATCCACTCATATGCCTGATGACATGCAACAACCAGAGACTCAACCTGTCATACGAAATAAGACTACATGTTTCTGCTATGCATTTGATGCCCGTAGATCTGAAGCTGCGAAAAAGGACCTGTAGGATTGGGAAGGACAGTCTTTTACTTTTGCCAGGCATTTGAAAACAACCTACTTTACTAAGGATGTGGTAAGTTCTGAGATGGGGTTAACTGAGATTTTGCAGAAACTCAAAACTTGCTGTGCGGTTTTGAATGAGACCACAGACAAGTCATCAGAACAATGCAGTCTTCAAAGCGAAGAATACTTATCGAGCATTTTAAGTGAGGTGATGATGGAGCTTCATGGGGAGAAACAATGACAACCTTTGAATTCCTTGAGAGTGGATTGGTCAAATCTTTATCAAATTACCTCTCAAATGGTAAGTACCTCCAGGTGGACAATACGAATTGCAGTTCTGACCATTTTTTGGCTGTGATGAAAAAGATTTCAGTCATTTGCTCGGATGTCTTTCTCAAGAATGGGCCAAGGTTGGGGTGACATGCTCTTGACACTTTTAGTAAGGAAGCTGCAGAATGCTCTTACATCCCTTGACAACTTTCCAGTTATAATGAGCCACAACTATAAGCCAAGGAGCAGTATTTCTGATATACCTACGAGGCACTTTCGACAATTACTCCATGTATCCGAGTAAGATTCAAGAAAGATGAAGATGAAACTAACTTATCAAGCTATGATAGTGCTGTGAATGTGGAAATATCGTCATCATTGCATACCATTGAAGAATTTTTATGGCCCAAAGTTAGTATAGATGTCAATAATCAGAAGGCTGAATCACCGCCTAGTGGCACTGCTTTGGAAAGCAAATATGCTGATGATGACTCTCAGGAACGAGATTCCACAGCTAGTCAGAAGGCTGATTCACCATCAGAGGTATTATTCTACCCTTGTTTTTTTTTGACACCTCTCATCTAGATACAGCTGTTCGTACATAGACACACACCTCTACACCACACACACGCACACCTCACACACACCACCTGTATACAACCAGACCTACAACTATACACAGATACCAAGACGCGTCCTTGGAGAGATCACTAGAGTCATCGAGGCTCCGGCGATGGGCACGTCACAGTCCCATTGTGGCTCCACGCGTTGAGAGGCTCGTCTGAAATTATTATGGGAATAAATCCCGGTGAGAACACTAGTGTCAAACCTGAGGTTCGAACGCTGGTGGGCAGCTTGCTCACCTTCAACGCTTGCCAGCGGAGCTATTGCTCGTTCTCTACCCTTGCTATTAATACTTTATGAAGTGTGACTAATTGGTATTTCTTAAATATATGATTTTTTTTTCTTGAGCGATGTGGGAGCGCTGTGTCTTCATTAAGAAACGAGAGAAAAAAAACATGGGAGAGGGTATAGAACCTACTCCCAGAAACACACATCGGTTGCAGACTTGTCCCCCAAAATACAAATGACCACGATATAGAAACTCAAAACTAATCTGTAGGAGCAATGAGCAGCTCCTGGAGAGCAGAAGCACCTACACAGCACCAAAGGCTGCTCTCAGTACTCACCTCCTGTAAAACCACCTGCACATTGGGGCTTACACCCCTCAAACACACATGGATTTCGAGCCTTCCATATCTCCCGAGCAACCAATTTGTGTTTCTGGCACTGCTCTTCTAGATATTCTTGAACTCCATGATCATTTTCATGAATTTACATGTTTCTTAGGTTTCTATTCCAATTTTAGAGGCTGTTATAATTAAACAGAGAGGATAGAAGGACCCTTGTTCCGTATGTGGTTCGTATGCTGGTAGTTAAATGGAATGTATTAGTTCATTGTCTGCAGCCAGCTCTTATGTAGTTTATAATAATTTTGAAATTAAACAGATAGAATAAAAGTTCCTTTGTGCTGGAAATGGTTTTGTAGTATGTTGATTGTTCGATGGAATGAGTTCACACCTAATTGATTTATAACCGCTTAGAAGTGCATATCAAAGAGAAGTTGAGCAATGTTTATTTCTTACAAAGCATTCAAAGTATTTTGATAGCGATTTTTGCAGGCCTGGCTTGTGAAAATCAGAATCCACCTGTAGAAACATGTCTAAAGCAAGGAACTTCATCTTCTGGTGAGCATGTCTAAAAGTGTCTTTTGCATGCCATATTTTCCTCTCTGTGACCTGAAAACTCTTATAAATGTGCAACTGCAGGTCAAGCAGAAAGAAATACAACAATCTTGAGTGATTACACCGTACAAAAAAATTGGTATTTAGCTTAAATGGGAAAAGAGCTTGACCGATCTGTTACTCTGTATCAGTCAATCCTGCAGGATCAGATCAATGCAGGGTCTGACATAATTCTGGACATGCAGTTTTGGCGCAGTGTACATGACATAACTTTTCAGAGCTGCTAACCCAGAAGCAAATAGAACAGCTGTTAACCTAGAAGCAAATGATTCCCCTAGACATTCCTCTACTGCAGTGTCATTAATAAATGAGAATACAACTGGGTTTTCATGGCAGATGCTCCCATTCTTTTTCTAGTATGTTGCTTGGTAAACTTCCTTGCAAACTTGACAGATCAGGTCCTTTCGTATGACATATTGTTTATGTTACACATTTTAGAGGGATTAAACAGGTATTCCTTTCACCTCGTGTCTGATGAGAGAAACCGCTCTTTCGCCCATGGAAGGACAACTAACCTCGATGATCTGAAAGCTGAAGTTTTCTCGATTCCTCAGCAAGAGTTCGTCAGTGCCAAATTGACAGATAAATTGGAGCAACAAATGCATGATCCATTAGTTTCAAGGTCTTTCTGCCTGCCTTTATGGTGTACTGAACTGATGTCTGCATGCCCTTTCTTATTTTCATTTGAGGCGAGATGGAAGTATTTCCAGCTGACAGCATTTGGTTCTTTGAAAAATCATCATGGCCATATGATGGATGCAAGTGTTAACAGTGTTGCAGAAGGGGGTCTCCCCAACTCACGTAAAAGTTCAAAGTTGATCGATGATGATATACTGGTTTCAGCTGCAAAAATGATGAAGTCACATGCTAAGAGCAATGCTCTACTCGAAGTAGAATATAAAGAGGAAGTGGGCACTGGTTTAGGTCCTACAATGGAATTCTATACATTGATAAGTCATGAATTTCAGAAGTCTGGTCTAGGCATGTGGAGAGGGGAGCTTCCTTGTGAATCTGGTACCGATGGTGGTCATGTTTCTGGATTCGTGGTTGCCCCTAATGGACTTTTCCTAGACCTTGGTCTGCTTCTGCAGATTCTGCTTCCTTTCAAGAAGTGAGCGGCGATTCCACTTACTTGGACTGGTTGTTGCAAAAAGCAATTAAAGACAACAGAATTCTTGACATTCCATTTTCTAAAGCATTCTACAAGCTTATCCTTGGACAGGTAGCAAACTCTGCATCCTTCAATATGAATGATATTTGCTATTCTTACTTAGTGTGTCTATCTAAATCTTTTTTTCTCTCTGTTAGGAGCTTAATATATATGATATCCAGTCATTTGATTCTGAACTGGCCATATCCCTTGTGGAGTTTCAAGCGCTTGCTTGTCGGAGAAAATATGCAGGGTCAAATTTGACAAGGGATTGTGAGATTATATCAGATTTGACTTATCGAGGTTGTAGAATTGAGGATCTTGCTATTGAGTTTGCTCTCCCAGGGTATCCGGAATATGTGCTCTTGTCCGAAAAATCGTTCTGCCAGTGTAAGTCCTTCTGCCTTTCTTCTTAACAGACTACTAACCACCCCAAAAAAAACACACACACACACAAAAACCAAAAAAAAATTGATTGCTTGTGATATTGTTCAGTTGAATGTTGAGAATTTGGAAGAATATGTTCGCCATGTTGTTGATGCAACAGTTAAAAAGTGGAATTGCAAGACAGATGGAAGCTTTCAAGTCAGGATTTAATGAGGTATTTGCTCTACAATTCTGCAGTTCTCTGTTGATGCTTGTGTTCCTGTGTGTTCCATAAGCAATATATGTTAACCAAGTAGTGAACTTCAATTATTTCTTGTACTGATTTTATGCTCTGTCAATTTTCTTACCCTTCCACCTTTTTACCGTGTACAAGCATCTTATCTGGTGTCCTACTGTGAGTTTTAGATATATAATAAAAACATTAGTTGGCACCCCAAAATGGTAAAAGCTACTGCATTGGTCTTTATTCTTGTTTGCTGGTCCAGGTTTATTTTAGGGGTTAGTACCGTTCCTTGTGCTTCTGGTTGTTAGGAAACCTTACATGGAATCTACATGATAACACTTCCATGATCATTTTTCACCCAGAATATTCGTTTGACATGCTGACACTGTCTACTGCAGGTATTTCCACTGAAAAACTCCAGGTTTTTCTCAGAGGATGAGCTAGAGAGACTACTTTGTGGTGAACAAGATACATGGGATGTATGCATCTATCTTATGTTGGCATCTGTTCATGTTTTGTTATTATTATTTTTATATTTTTGTTGCTGATTTCTTGGTTTTGAATAGTTTGCGAAACTTGTGGATCACATCAAGTTTGATCATGGTTATACTTCCAGCAGCCCTCCTGTCATTAATGTAAGTTCTCTAGCCAAGATATTTTGTATTGCCAACATATGTTGTGATCCATTAATGGAGTATGTTAATCCAAAATGCATTGCAGTTGTTGGAAATCATACAAGATTTTGATCCCTTCAACGCAGAGCTTTCTTGCAATTTATAACGGGTTCACCTCGGCTTCCACCAGGTGGCTTGGCTGCACTAAATCCAAAGTTCACAGTTGTCCGAAAGGTCGGTTTTTGTTATAAATCTCACCTTTCTGTTTCAGTTCATTTGATCCATCTTTTGCTAACAGTGTGATGTAATAATAAGCAGCATAACAGCAATTGACATTGACCTGCCGAGCGTGATGACTTGTGCCAACTATCTTAAGTTACCTCCATACTCTTCAAAGGTTTGACCTTTCTGCATACCCTCTTATTGAAGTTTACTAATAAATATTTCATTATCCTTTATCCTTTTGAGATTGTACTTGCAACATATCAAGTGAATAGATTGAGATTGAATCATTTGTGAGATTGAACTCCTATAACAAATCAAGTTTAAGTAGATTGAAATTAAATGTCCATGTTCTAAGGGTATTCCACAAGGTCAAGGTCCCCACCCCCACCCCCACCCCCACCCAAGGCAACATAACCAAAACATTAAGCAGCCAACATAATAACTACCATAAAAGGCTAAACATTAAGCAAGTCAAGTTTTTCTTCTTTGTTCATTTATAGTAAAAAAATGTTGTGAACACTGAGTTTCCTCAGGCAACAATTTTCGCGTTTGATTTTTTAGCTATGCTTTGTTTGTTTCGGGCCATGAAAGTTTGTTTTTTTTCTGCAGGAAAATGAGGGAGAAACTCCTCTACGCAATTACAAGGGCCAGGGTCCTTCCACCTATCTTAACCGATAAGCGGTAATGACACGCCACATGCATAGGAGTTTCGCTTTGTAAGTATCTCGTAGGAAAGGAAAAGCACGGTGTAAATGTAGTGGTTCACTGCCTTAGCTGCTAGGTGGAGCTGATTTTAGGAGAAAAAGAAAATGCTACCCTTTGTACATACTAGGTTTTAGGTGTGTGGTCAAGCAGACCACTAGTGTGCCTAGTTCGCCACTCTTTTAGTCTTCTATCCAAAAAACTTGTACATATGCGTGCCCGCCTGATAGAAAGTGCCAGTGCTAGCTTTCTATGAAAACTCCATTGCTCATTGGTGTTTGCTTGCCTTCTGAAGCGTCGTTGTGTTACTTGTGGCAAAATATATGTGAATTATTCTTGGATTCATATGAACAATATCTGACCCGAGCGTGAGGAATTTATGCCATGGAAATAGGGACTGCCTGTGCCTTCTGCTTCGGTTTCTATAGTGGCCTGACCCTTGTCGATCATAATATCGGACATGTCTTGCTGGCACATGCCCTGTCTCTGTTGCTATCTTTTAGTTTTCAAAAGTTTCTTGTGGATGCTTATCTTTGGTTCTCAAAAGTTTCTTGTTGATGCGAGAGGTGGCACCCGAAGCCACCAGAGAACGGGTGACTCGGGGTCGCTTCCAGATGCAGCCAAGTCCTGCGTCCGTGCTGGTACTGTAGCCGTTGGCAATCATACGAATGTATGTGCTGGTCGAGTGTATCCCTGAAGGTGATATGGTTTAATATGCGCTGTTGCTTCGCCTAGAAGCCTTTGCATTGCAAATATAAGTGGCTCTGACCACTATCACTTTTAAACAAAAGGAGATAGGGATGTATCCTGTCCGAGGATAATACGCTTGTTTGCAGATGTCGCAACTTCTTGCCTTCAAAAGCGTCCTTTGATTGATATCTTATCAGAAATCATTTTTTGGTGTGATTTTTCAATAGCCCTCTACCGCTTTATGTTTTATTTATGATATGAATTACCTTTTGAGTAAAGTAGAACCCGTTCATTGGTTGTCTAAAAGCTTTGCAAGAAAATGAGTAAGAAATGTATAGGAAAGCTTTTGGAGCTCATAGGTTGTTGTCGTCGTATCTTATGATTAATGGAAGACCTAGCGACCGTCACTAGCAAATAGTAAAGTGAATAACTTTGTACCATTGCGGATCGTTTTTATGGTTGATAAGTCGTCTAATGTTTTATTTGTTGTAAGAGTAAAATAATATTGTACCATTGGTTGATAATCCAATATATTTTGGATGTGGGAGGTAAAAAATACTACTATATCATGCTATGTGAGTAATCTTTTTTTTTATTTAAATTGTTAATAAAGGCAGGTATAAGAAAAATTTAGGAATGGTTATATCCCATAAAGGTACTATATGTACCGACAAACATCGTTTTCACGAACAGGGCCGTTCAATTTGCTAACAAGGCGTAGTAAAAAAAAAGCAATCGTGTCCTACCTTGTATTGCGTTTTGGCCCAAATATATCTAGCCTGTAAAAAAAAATATCACATAAACGTGTTGTATTCTAAATGTATCTATTGACATATCACATGTGTTTCGTTCCTTACATGACAACGCGGCGCCGATTTGTTCATGAGGCATAAGACAAGTGTCGGTAATGCTTAAGGTATTGAGGCAAATGCCCATTCTCTAGAATATCAAACAATTCGGCAACCCAAACTTGTAACGAGCCATCAAATGAAGACCTATATTTTAAATTGAGGACTCTTCTTGCTTTTAGTTTTTTTATCTATTCTAACATGAGCCTCAAATCATCTTTCCTTTTCACATAATTCACCTATGTTTCATTAAGAGGAGAAAAAACAAATAAGTTACACGCCAAGAAGGTGGGAGCCCCTCTAGAGGCACAAGGTGAGGAGCCCTAAAATCATGGCTTTCAAATCTATTCTAATGGAAAAATGGTGGATGAGACTCATCATTAGGCCATATCCACCATCATTCCAATCAACTAAGCTATGTGAGGTGTAGATATTGTCGTATGAGACCCGCTCTCCCGAAGTCGATCATTTGGTCATATCCATCATCGTTCTAACCGAATGAGTTATGGGGGCATGAGTGGAGCGAGGAGCATCGAAAGCGGCACGGGAGGGAAGCCGTTGGGAGGTCGAAAGTGCCTCACCGAGAGGGAATGCAACACATTGAATGGGCCTCGACAAGGGGGAAGGAAGGGGACAAACACCGTGTCTTGAGGAAGGAAATAGGGTGGCGACATGGGAGGGGAGTCGGGATGAAAAGAATACGTAAGGGAGTGATGTGTGTGGGGAAGATTTTTCACGCTACGAGAGATAAAGAGAGGGCGAGAGATTCAAGTCCTCCATAAAGAAGTGAGTTGGTGTTGGGCGGGTGGATTTAGGTTAGGGAGATAGAGCTTAGGAAAAGATTTGGGAGCCTCAGTATAAAGTGTGGGCTCGGGTTGAGGCTTATTGAATTAAGTTTTTTTTAATCCGGTTGAATTGTATCGATTGCCGTACTATGTTAGTTCGCTATATCAACAAACTACACATAGTATGGGCTCGAGTTGAGGCTTGAATTAAGCTTTTTTAATTTTGGTTGAAAATGTATCGTTTAACGTACTATGTTAGTTCGCTAGTGTGACAACAAACTACACATCACACTACCTTCATACATGATTGCTCACATCCGGTTGAAGACATACTTGCTCATATAAGTCTACCTTATCTATCAAATGCAAACCTCATGAGTGACGGCGATCAATGTCACCTTCTTGTCCTGCTACACCGCCTTACAAGGATTATTTGTCTCATCCTAAAGAAGAACATATATGCATACCTTATCTTGCACACTAAAAAGAAGCATAAAATAGATTTGGAATGATAAATTTCAGTTCTTGCCTTGTCCTCAATTTAATCCGTTTTGATTGTTGATAAATGCCTTCAATTCGTTAAAAAAAAATCGGAACATATCTTTTGTCACAATTTGTATCATATAGTTGTACCAAAGATCATCGCAACAATTAATCTGAGGGGCCACACATAAGTGATGGCCTAGTTTATACCATTGTCTATTGTTAGACAAGTCACAAGTTGCTCTTGTAGGCTACCTGAATCATCTCGAATATATATTGCCAGGTTTAGTAAAAGATTTCTTTATAAAACATAACGAGTTTGACGTGATGATACAGCCAAACACCTTTCTTTTCTTTTTTATTAACCTCAAAAAATCGCATCGGCAATTAAAGAGCACAAGGGAATAGTAACTTGGAAAAGCCTTCTCTCCCGTCGGTCCTATTGGCGAACAGGACAAACCACCTACCTAAACACATGCCAAAATCCCCTGTTGAACACCAACCCCTGCGCCGGGTCCAGGGCGCGCCGGGTTGGTTGTCCTCCGCTGCCTCTGCACGGTACCCACGCGGCAGCCCCACGGCGTGCTATAAATAGTCCACGAACGGCCCGGATACCTCCACCTCGCATCGCACCTCCGTGGCCGCCTTCTCTTCTCCAGCGTCCGATCCTCCCACTCGCCTCCCTCACCGCAGCCTCTCTCGGCGCGGTCGCTTCCCCTCCGCCCTCTCTCTCCCCCGCGCGCTCTCGCTCGCCACCTCGCCTCCCTCCCTCCACGTCGCTCGCGCCCGCGCTACTATAGGTCAGTACGCCTCCTCCCTCTCCAAACCCCTCCGGTCGGCTTGCTGACTGAGATGGAGCTGATGGATCTAGGGTTTCGGTTGCGGTGGTGTTGGTGGTCCAGTGTGCGGTGAGGAGGGAGCGAGCTCATGGCGGACGGTCCGGCGAGCCCCGGTGGCGGTGGCGGCAGCCACGAGAGCGGCAGCCCCAGGGGCGGCGGAGGTGTGGTGGCGGGTGGCAGCGTCAGGGGAGCGGGGACAGGTTCCTCCCCATCGCCAACATCAGTCGCATCATGAAGAAGGCCATCCCGGCGAACGGGAAGATCGCCAAGGACGCCAAGGGAGACCGTGCAGGAGTGCGTCTCCGAGTTCATCTCCTTCATCACTAGCGAGTAAGTGCCTCCTCAGCCGCGGCTGACTTCTGCGAATTTGGAGTGGTGGCGTTTCGAGCTCTGATTTTTTTTTAAGCTTGGCGGTTTTGTGTTGACTTGTCCACGTCCACGTTTTTGTTCTGCTCTTTTGCAGAGCGAGTGACAAGTGCCAGAGGAGAAGAGGAAGACCATCAACGGCGACGACCTGCTGTGGGCCATGGCCACGTTGGGGTTCGAGGACTACATTGAACCGCTCAAAGGTGTACCTGCAGAAGTTTTGAGAGGTGCGTACCTATGAAGGTGTTGGGGACTTTTTGGGTTAATCAAATTTGGCAGGGTAATGTTGTGCAATCACCAATCTGTCACCTCGATTGTACATCTGATTAATTTTAAATAATCTTGTTGGTCATGAGCACGATTAGTGATAAATGAGCTACTCCACTCCTCTCCTGATGTTTCTGGGAGTACATATTTGTACTGCTTTGATATAAAGAGGCCCCCTGTTCCTATGTACTAGTAATTACTGCTGGGGTAAACTTATTCAGAAAGAGCTTCTTTCCCCTAAATAAGTTGGGTTCATAATAAGGTGACGGAAGTTTGACTTACTTTTATCCATTATACACTGAACAGTGATCAAAACCACTCATACTGTTCTTACATGGGTCTGAGTTAACACTGGTACTGGGAAAAGTATTATATCTACTCACAACCCTTTTGTCTGTTCTATGATGAAAAATTTACACAATATAATTCATAAGAGGTCCACTGTAGTAGATGGCAACTAGAACATCCCACTGTAGTGCAAGCTTTTAGTTACTTGAAAAACATACTTTTTTTTTTTGAAGGTCAGAAAAAACTATTCCACTCTTGGTCATATGATCTTGCTTAGGGTCCAGAGTTTATATAGTTGTATTTTTATATGCCCTATTTTATTGGTTGAATCATCTGTCTAATGAGGATTCTCTTTTGGTCTTCTTTGACTGGTGGATACCATCGCGGGATTTCAGATGGAGGTATGTGGTATTAAGCACCTCTATTTATAATATACTTTTTGAAGACATTGGTCTGTAAATGTTTTTATAATGTGCAATTTTGTTGTTACAATTGGTCCTGGGTAGTTTGAGCTTGGCTGGATCCTGTTTTCACCCTGACTCTGAAACACATGTGCACAGTTGAAGTGGTTCTTTGAAATGTCATGACCCATGGAGTACCAGCGATATCTTTCCAGAACCTAGTTTGATTCCCTACTGGCGACTCGAATTCCAAAATTAAAACCAAAACAATGAGTCACGCGTGGCTTCATTAGAAAAGTACTAGGTGAAATAAATGTATCAGAATCCCAGGTGCCTCACCACATACCTAACTACTTCGCGGTATGGTTGTTCAGTAGACTTGACCTCTTCACCCGATTCTGATTCAGATATATTACTATATAGCTCCACCCATCGTTTTACGAAGTTTCTTAGTGTAATGCTGGCACAGGGATCTGAACACTTCCTATAGGGTGTGTATGAGTAGCTTTTTCTTACTATCCATGATTTTGCTGCCAAGCTAGGGTTCTGAGATATAATATATAATAAATAAACCTTTACTCTGCTCTTTTTGATTCTTTGATAACCAACAGGGTGATAGTAAGTTAACTGCGTAAAAACCGGAGATGGCTCAATTAAAAAGGATGCCCTGGTCATGTGGGAGGAAGTAGCTCAGCTGCACAAGGGGTTAGTTTTCTTGGCCTTTCGTTGTCGCTCCTTTGATCACAACTGCAAAAGCTAACTGTTTCCTATTCTTGTTTAGATGGGGTCAACAAGGAGCATACAACCAAGGAATGGGTTATATGCAACCTCAGGTGATTGAAATTAAATTTTCTTGACAGTTGCTGTTTTGGTGTGTATTTGTGTTTATAAGCACACTGTATAGCTTTTGGGTCCATGCTGTAATTGTTTATGAGCTGGCTGAAAAACTTGAACATGTTGACTGGCAGATTAGCATCCTTTATAATTTTATCACAGATGTGCAAATCAGTTGACATGTTCCATTTGCCTAGCTGTAATGATTAATGACTAACAAGGTGCTCCTACAACAAATTGCTCCCATCTGTTTGTAATGACTATTGGAGGTGCCCCCCACTAACAATTTTCAGTGTTTGTTGCCACACATGATGATATATATTATGTTTTTTGTTCATCTATCAATGTTTGTCTTTGGTCATGCCGCAATTGCATCCTATGATTGCTGATAGCCTTCTTTCCTCCTCCAGTACCATAACGGAGATATCTCAAACTAATGAAGATCTGATCTTTTTCTGCGACAGCTGCTCTTCCCCAAGGTACAAGTCATGCCGTCCAATTGCTATATGCTGCTATTATATGCAGTATCTCATGTGTTGCATCATTTACGACACAGGTTGGTTTTGGTCGCAGTTATTTACCAAGATAATCTTGGCGTGTGACCATTAAAGAGTAACCAATCACCCCCGATAGGTCCAAGAACTGATGAGGCAGCTTGTTAGGTGTAAATCGCTTCCTGAGAAGTGAGAATAGTTTCGGTTATGGGCTAGCGTCGTTGTTGTATGTATATTATTAAGAATAACTTGATGATTGGCCTTTTGGCTGTCATTTGCTTACATGTATTTCTGTTGGGAAGCATAAATATTGTGTAATTTATGTTAAGTCACTAGTGTATTGAACTATAAGAAGAGCTGCTTTTAGATTTGTAACCATCTTTGGATGCCCGTGTATAATCGTGGGCGTGCATTACATATTTATTACTGTAGACCGTATCACCGTGTATTGTCGTATTTTCGTGGTCCCATCATTCCGTTTTTACGGTACCAACATTTGAGGCCCTCAAGGAACGTCCTTCCCAAGCCCAAAAACAAAAAACTTCGTGAGTCATTCTCTTCTAAATGGATTTGGGAGGCCTATTTTTGGTATGCTACAAGGAAATTAAAAAAATAGATGGTATTAAACAGACAAGAGGTCTAATTTGGGTGTCATTGTAGGAGATACTAGTTTTCATTCGACCACTCGACACCGCCAGTTGTGTGAAAAATGACTACTGTTTTGAGCACAAAACTCGTCTAAACATCTTATAAAATTTATGTGCCAACTCGTCCCCAACTGTGACCACTCACCAAGTAAAAACTCGTCTAAAACATCTTATAAAAATTTATGTGCCAATGATCTTGCCATACTTCTGCAACTGATATATCAGGTTACAGGATTTGAGAGTGTTGAGTTTTGTCTTGGCTCATCTTGTTTTAACTTATTCTCTTATAGAATACTATTAAATCAACTAAAATCAGCCGAACAACCCTTTGTGCATATTTGAAAAGAGCTGCTGAACTCAATCTGCAAATGAGTGTACCCCAATCAGTGTTCTAGCCAGAATCTTGTTCTAAAATACCCCCTTCCCATCTTGATATATATTTTTGAAAATGCAAATCTGCGTAGATATTTGCTCATATAATCCGGGTCGACAAAACATCGGCAGCCGGTGTGCATAGAGAAACCGCCAGTAGAAAACTGCGAAATTTTGGAGCTCAACAAAAATTCGACTCCGAAATTTTGAGCCTGACTTTTCTCTCACTCGTCTGCTGGCGGGACCCTAAACCCTAAACGCGCTGCCGCCGCGCCTGCGCCTCCCCCGCTCAGCCGCCGCCCCGTCGGATTCCGCATTGCCCGCCCGAGTCCGCCTCGGAGCCCTGCCTTCCTCGAGGGTGCAACGCCGGAGGGGTTTCCCGTCGGTGTGCGCCGTCTCCCTGCCTAGGAGCCCTGCCGTCATCCCGCCGGCACGTCATCCCTGTCGGGCCCGCGGCCCAATAGGGAGGACCGTTGAAGAAGCTCCTAGCAGTCGAGGAAGTGTGCCTCACCCGTGGCTGTGACCCGCAGCATCTACGGTTAGGGGTTCGTGCCCCTGGCTGGTAAGCTGCGTCTCATCCTCCCCTAACCTCATTTCGCGCCCCTGTGAATCTAGCATGTTGAGCTCTGAATTTTATTTTTCAACACTCAGTTGGTTAGTAGTAGGTTATTGTGATGTATGACCTGTCAGTAGTATGTTTGTGTGATACTCTTGCAGCTCATGCCCATGAATATTTATTCTCTGCTGTCAGTATTTAGCTCAAACCACTGAGGAATATGATTGTCCTGTGCAGTGCCATCTACTCTTTGGAGGCTCTTGTAGAAGTGGGAAGTCTATTTTGGTCAACTATGTGTACTCGCACCTTGAGTGAGTATGTAATTCTGAGGTCGTAACCAATTGGGAATTGGGTTTGCTTTTGCACATGATTTTGTAAAATAGGCGAGCTGAGTTTTGATAAACAACTAGCTTGATGAGTACTCAATTTTTATTTAAACCGCTGGATATTGTTATATTCCACTCTATTAATCTCTTTATTAATTTGTTCTTCTCTACTACAGCTTGATGAGTACCCAAACAATGGTGA
The DNA here is from genome assembly GCA_015847255.1 of Hyparrhenia diplandra. Taxonomy (NCBI): domain Eukaryota; kingdom Viridiplantae; phylum Streptophyta; class Magnoliopsida; order Poales; family Poaceae; genus Hyparrhenia; species Hyparrhenia diplandra. The sequence goes on from JADLZK010000946.1 coordinate 35,882, forward strand.
CAAGGCGGGTGGCCAAAAAAACAATGGTGACAAGGTGGGGTGCTCAACCAAACAATGGTGATGAGGCGGGTGCCCAAGGAAACAATGGTGACAAGGCGGGTGGCCAAGGATCAGACTCATGGCAGGACACCAGCAGCAGTAGTAGTGCTGGATCGCGGGCATAAGCCGTCCGACCGTGCCCTAGCATAGATAGGGCGCTCGCCGCGCCTTTAACTCCAAGAACTTTAACTATGATCCAACAGAGGATGAGGTACAATTTAACTGAACTCCCACGTATTTTGTATATATACCTAGGGGGTTGTTATTCATATCTACACCTATGTATTTGTGTATATATATGATTGGCCGTTTTTGTAGATAACTTCTCAATTTCGAACCAAACGGAGGAAGATGCATCGGGTTCCGCGCACCAGAGCTAAATGAGACCACCACCGAAGGTAGTAGGAACAGGAAACGTGGGGAACGAGGTCTAAAACAGGTGGGCCGGATCATACATATTATGTAGCAGAAGTTCCAAAGGAGAGCCCCTAGAACCTCTACGGTGTCAAGAAGTTTCGAACGCCATCGCTTCCTTGAAAGATATAGGGATAGTTTGACATCACAATCTCTAACTGGACGTTGGTGACGGCGCGATACAAAAAAGGAGTTGTGGAAAAAAGTTGAAACAGGTTTGTTTTTCAAAATGAGTCAAAGCTATCGCAGCGAGCACTTAACAGCGATTAGCAATCTCCCTCTAGATCAGTCAAAGGCAAGTAGAAGGTCAGCTCATGATGTCCATGTCCTGAAGCTGTAGTAGCATGGCATTAGGCCATTCTAGGAATAGTGTAGTGGTACATCCAGCCATATCCATGGCTGATCTGAGCTAGTACTAGGAGTAGGTAGTTGTGTGTAGTCACTATGCCTAGAGTACCTTAGTTGGTACTAGTAGATTGTATATATATGCTATGCAATGAAGTGGAGAAGGAAGTTCAATTGCCCACATTCAGTGTGTGTGTGCGTGTGTGTGTGTCTCATCTTCTACCTTGGTTCAGGGGAGAGAGAGAGAGGTGAGCTGAGGTGAGGGGTGATCTCACCTCGTGCTTGGTGCAGGTGCCAACATAACCCAGAGCCTCTACCTATTGTACAATCATTGATTAGCCAATAATCAGCCATCAGGGGCGATAATGAAGGATGCCTCGTCGGAACATAAAGGTAAACTTAAGTCTGTCAAAATGTTACGCCTCGTAATGAGACATCACAGTTGGACATGAAGAGTTTTATACCTGGAATAGCAATGAGACCAGAGCCCGTTCCATTAACAAAAAAAAAGGTTCCAACTCTGCCTCCTTTTTGAAACAATTTCACCTCTATTGTCAGTTGTCACCCTCTCTGCTACATGAAAATTGAGCTGTTCAAACAATAAAACCAGTGACTGCTTTGGTTTTTCTATTGTTACCCCTCTCTAGCTTGTCAACACACTTAGCCATTAAACAAACATTCATCACTCTTACATCTGAAAAACCTAATCCACCAAATTGATGTTTTGTTTTTCTAGATACGTAAGCTTTTTGCATGGAGTTGCTATATTTTAGGTGCCTGATTTTTTTAAGAATTTTCAAAAAACAACTAATGTAAGAGACAACTATTACTATCAAAAGGACAACTCACAAGAGACACAGAGCAAAAAATTTCTATAGCCAAACAATGACAAAATTGCATGTTGCCTGAACAATAATAAAGCTCAGCCACCTGAGATACAGTGTGAAGTTTACAAGTTATGTATGTAGGAGGTAATATATAATATAATAAGTGAAACTTATTAGTCCAGGGAACAATGACTTGTGAACAAATCAACACATACAGATAATAATATTAATTATAACAAAAACTTGAACAGCTAATTGAATCTTGCTCATGAAAACTATAAACCTTTTGCTGAAGATGACTTCCTGAATATTTCATGTTTTACATTGTGTGAACCCACTATCACAGTTCAACGTTACTGCATATGTTCTGATGAAGTGACCTTTAGGGCAGGCTCAGTGTGCCTTTAGGGGTGATTGGTTTTATTTTAACTTTTTTAAGAGATTCTCGTTGAACCTATGTTGATTCATATATTCCTTAATTTATGTGTGAACATGCATGTCAGGTTAATGATTTGGAAGATGGATATTGAAGTATCTGGAGGAATTCCAAAGGCTGAAAGTTTGTGGGAGGGTGAATGCTTTGTGTTTGACAAGCTCTTATCCTCGACCTCGGGTGGAGCATGTATTGGCCCCAAGGCACCCACAAACTTTTGTTATGGGTGTAAGCAGCAGTTAGTGATGAAGACATGGAATCACCTCAATGGGAATATGGTGTCTCTTGCCCATATTGTTTCACAATGAAGTCTGAGGAGGAGAAGGAAAGGGCTATGGCTCGGCGGCGGCAAAGTTCGAGACCTGGGGGAGTGATTGGTGGCCGTGATAAGGGCAGGAGTCTGAGAAGGCCTGTGCAGTCCATACACAGTTGCCCAAGTCAGCCTAACTTAATTGTTTATCTGAAACTTTTCAGATGATTGAAGTGTTGTCGACAAAGTGAGGGAATCCGCCAGGTTGACAGAGTAGAGACAAGCTGCATCGCCATATTTTGAAACAGTTGTGTCGGTATCATTTTGTTTTAACATTGCTAAGCCCTGAGCTGTTAAAGAATGTTCAATGTAGCACGGAACAAAATAAGTTATTATTTAACAAAAAATACGTTTACATGTGTTATTTTTGGTGAAACAACCTGAATGCCAGCTGTATGAAAATGAAGCTGCTGGCTTCGGTCGTGGTACTCCTAAGTCCCAGTTGCAAGGTGCAGCGGACTGCCAAGATGCGTTCCTTACTTACCGCTTGTGTATGTGACAGTTTCAGACATGCCGAGCTTATTCTAGATAGAATCTAGAGCATGCTCGGGAAGCCGGAAAGGTGCTCAGCTCCCGTGCTTGCAGCCAGACGAGTCTCGAAGCCGTGAGAAGTTTTGCCCACCCCATCAGAAACCAAGGCTTACATAAACTCAAAACTGAGCTCAGAGTGTTGTGGTGGGATATATCATTGCGCCAGTCCCTCTTGTGAGTTGTGAGAGCTTCTTGCCCGTAACCCACAAAATCGCGTCTGTGCCTTCAGAAATGGCGGCCGTTCCGTCCACCGCTCGCCTGTTAAGTCCCGCCGCCACACCGGCGGCCGCAGGGCAGGCCGTCGCTGCCGTCGCTGGCTGGACCGTGGCCGGCCTCACCACTGCCATCTGGCTCGTCCAGGTAAAGCCCCTGTCTAATCCATGTCTGTACTATGATTGTCATCGTCGTGGTGAAGTTTTCAGCTTTCTCTCGTGCGCAGCCCTTCGACTGGATGAAGAAGACGTTCTTTTGAGAAGCAAGAACTTGAGGAATCAAAGTAGAACCCTCTACTCGCGCAAGATGAACTGCTTCTTCTTTGCAGCTTGTTGACTCTGTGATGTATCTGTGTGAAGTGTGATGTATCCATGCAAAGGATGTGTAGACTACGCGATGTAAGCTTATTCTATAATCTCCTTTGTTCCCTTCTTACCTTGTAAACAAAAGTGAATTCTGAATCTCGGGGGCTTTTGGAGGATGTTGACATGTTTTGTTTTATTTTCCGCGTTCCAAATAAAAACTTTTCCAAAAACCGCCTTGATAACCTTGCATAGACCCACACTATAATATGAGATTGGTTTGGGGACGAGGATTAGATGGACCTGTTCCTGAATTTTAGGATGGGACCGACCCATCCCCTGTATTTGGTTCTGGAGGGATTCATAGGAATGGGGGATGACACCATTTGTGATACGGTTAGTAGAGATATCATCTACAGACTACAAGACTCATCTGACAATATGTGAACTCCACCTATCATTTTCTCTATCGACCCATTTTCCTTTTTTTTTAGTGGAGCCATCTCCATTTGGGAGTTTTCTTCTCTTCTTCAGCTTACAAGGCTGACAAGTTCAAACCAGCTGAGAGGAGAAGTAAGGAGGGCACCGGCTTGAGGAGGAAGAGAAAGGAAAAGGGCGCTTGGTGCTGGTGCTGCTGCTTTGCCCTGTTCGCTGCTGTCCAAAAACAGAGATCAAAGAGACAGGGAGAGGATGAGGGAGAAGAGGAATCAATTTTTTCTTCACTTCACTCAGATGACACGTGGCGTGAGAAGGATCAAGAGAGATACCACTCAATTTTCTTTCACTTCGCTCAAATGACACATGGGGTGGGGTGTGGGGGAGGGGGGGTAACGTGGCGTGGAGAAGGATCAAGAAGGAGAGATGCCACTCAATTTTCTTCACTTCTGCTCAAATGACACATGGGGGAGGGGGTGTGGGGGAGGGGGGTACGTGGCGTGGAGAAGGATCATGAGAGATGCCAAGGTGGAGGTGGCAGCTTCCCTGGTCCTGAAACCGTGCCGGGGGAGATTTGGGGAAACGAGTGTTTTGGGGCGTTTTTTATACCCTGTTCCCTTGAGCTTATCAGCTATAAGATTTTCTTCACGAGCAAATCAACGTATCAGCCGTAGCGTTCTCTCACGTCACGTTAAATCAACACCAGCCGTAGCCGGTTTGTCAGCCAAGAAACCATCAAGCGAACAGGGTAAGCTCTAACATGAGATGGGTAAAAATTAGAGCGGACTTTTAAACAACTGATCAAAGACTTTATTATAGTTCTAAAGCTTAGATCCAAACAGGCCATATTGATCATGACTCAATTACCGGCCATGTATTTTTTCAAATATATACATCAACCGGCGAGCAAGAAAAACATAGTAGCATTACAGTTCGCCAGAGCAACTACCCAGCTACCAGCGTACCAGCGAGACGAGAAAAACATAGAGAAAAGCAGATCAACCGGCGAGCAAGAAAACATAGTAGCATTACAGTTCGCCAGAGCAACTACCCAGCTACCAGCGAGACGAAAACATAGAGAGCAGAATCTACAGTTCCATTACATTTACCGTGAATACCAAAACGCAAAGGTCTCCTCTTTGGAATAAAATTGCTTAAAAGGGTACGTAAACAAATTCCATTACACTCAAACATGATCGAATGAAACATGCACACCCCAAAAAAAATTAAGCAAATAGTTACCAAGATTTGATGATCATTGAGCAGACAAAAATTGTCTAAAATAAAATTTCTACGTGATATGATAAAGATTCCAGAAAAACAGTTGGTTACAAATGACAAATAGTACAAGAATCATCTGAACCCTCCCAAGCCTAACCGTTAAATGCACGAATGAACATACCTTCCTATGGTATATATTTTAGGCCTTCACTGGTCACTAATCGACTGAGCACTGAATTGACATAGGAGGAAATTGTGTTTATAAACAAACCAACACGTGCGCGTCCAATACAACCAGATGAAGTTTATATAGCAAAAGGGCAGAGATGTAGATGCCCTGGTTACTAATACCTAATAACCTTATGATGCTAAAATTGATTTCCGTTTTTCTATACAGACTGCATCATCTAGACAAGAGAATCAGTTGAGCAGACTACGCCGATATCAACAGAAACTGACAGGAACACAAGGTTTGTTAAGTATTTTACTCACTCTAACCTGCCTGTACATCTAGTGCCTCAACCAATGCATCCTATGTCTTCTCCACCGCTGGAGCATCCTCATCTAGTAGCTTTAGCTGTGGCACCCACAACAGTTTTTCTGGCGCTTGGTGGTATTATTTGTATCTGCTGGAACAATGGTATCCTGCAGAGTCTTCTCAGCTGTAGTTGAATTCTCATGTGTCACAACTTTGTGGCATTCTCTACAGGTTTCTCAGCTGCCGAGATTTATCCTCTACGACCTTAACACATCTACCATTTCCTCAGCTGTTATATGCTTCAACTGGTGCTCCAGCTGTAGTTTGACCTTAAGCTGTGTGCCCAATAGCTTTATTTGCTATTTTCTCATCTGTAAGTTCTTACTGTAATTTCAACTTTGGTCTCCTCAGCTAGTGTATCAGCACCTGCTAAAATTTTCAGTTTTTCTCATCTGGTGCCTCAACTGTCCCACAGCACCGCTTCACTTGCCCTGGTCTCTTCAGCTAATTTGTCAGCATATTCCTTTTTTTCTCTATTTCTCCCTTCTAGATCGCCTGGTGCTTCCTCCTTAGTTTTCTCCTTCAACAGTCTCCTCAACTACTCCACAGCAGCAGCATTCTCTATATTCTCCTTGACTGGTACTGCTTGCCTCCCACAGTTTCATCAACCATGACGTGAGTGCTCAGTAGTTGCATCAGCCATAGACCTATCTTTCTGAGATTTGTCTTGCAACCTGCAAGTTGTCCACCTGATGCTTCAATTACAGCTTCCACTTGAACAGTCTGCTCAATACTGCCTTGTTCACCTGATACTTCAACAGTAATCTTGATTCCACTTCAACTTCTACTTGCTCAATTGCACCTTGTAATGAAGGTTCAGCAGGCAAAAATTCAGAGTGTGACTTTTGGATCTTCAGGTCCCCACTTTTTGTTCAGTTGCTGTCTCTCCCACTAGTTCCTCACCAGAGTTTTGACTTTGTAATAACTCAGGAGATACCATGTGCTCTTCTAGAACTTCATTCTAGCAATATCCTTTAGTATGATCTTGTGCAATGTCTGTTTGTATATTATCTGGAGCATTCTGAGGCAACTCTTTCATTATAGCATCAGAATGCTTAAGGTTTCTATCTCTGTGGGTAGATTCACTAATTGTGGCCAGCTTCCTTTTGAGTGTAAGCTTGCTCAACATAGCCAACTTGCTGAGATGGCTTCAGGCACAGATGCAGCTTGTGCCCCTTTTCGATTTGATTAACATGGCCACTACCTCGTGTCAATCTTTCCAGCTTTTCAAGCCTGTCAGCTTGACTGACAAATGCACTAGTCCAAGAGTTTCCACTTGAGATGTTTTGCTTCACAATCTCAACCTCTTTTCAGCCGACAGCTCTCCAGCAACTTCTACTTTATTTGTTTTTCTGCACCAGGTCCCTTCCATGGTATCCTTAGGAATTTCCCGGACTTAGTCGAACCTAAAGAAAAAGGCATGATCACATGGCAGAATTAAACATTTACTTTTGTGGAAGCTGTTGAGTAACTTTGTTAAATACTGGTCCATTTTTTTTTCTAAGACATTTTGTGTAAAAAGCAATTGGAAGTATGTTTTTGACTATCAAGTATCAACCACTCCAATAATATACCATCAACTGCTGCAAAAGCAAAACCAACTTGTGTTGAAACTATATGTGGAATGTGAAATCGTTGATACAACCTTTATGTCCCAAGCATGCATATAATTTGGAGTAAAATATTGGTAGAAAAAGTTATGAGGTTTGACTTTTTAAATCCTAACTAATAAGCAAACTAATATAATACCCCCATATTTTGAAAACAGAAGACTTAAGCCTGGAGATGTAAACTGAAAGAATGTTCACCTGAATCTCCACGTTTTCATCTTCAGGGCGTTTCACGGGGATTATTTGGTTGATAGTGTCTCTAGAGAAAATGGCATATTGACAAGGCGTAACTTCTTCGAAGTGAAGGTCCAAAAGTGCCATACTTGCCAGCAACACTAAAAGCCCTTTTTCAGCATCAGCACGTTTTTAAAAGACAACTTTAACAGTTTTTGTTTCCTTGTGTATTTCTGTCTCCTTCTTTCAGTGGCCCATAGCTTACTGAACATCTTAACAAGATCCAGTTCAGAAGGAATAGCAGCTGATCTTGTAAAGCTCAAACAAGTGCAGTGGGCTTCAACTCATCAACCATTTCTTCATCAACATGGATGATAGATCTTTCCATCACTTGTATCTGTTTCTAGGGAACTGGATCCCCAACTTCTGACAAAGGCATATGCATGTCTTGGGAGGCTCTCCGCCACGCCTTTGGCCTTGTAGTGGGACTCTCTTTTCTGAGGTCATGGTGGGTGATTATGCAAGCTCAATCCCGACCAGTAAAAGTCCTGCATATGGTCCGTTGTCTCTACCTTCAGGAGAAGGTAAAAACTTCTTTTCTCTTCCTCTCCCTCTCCTAGATGTACCTTTTATCAACGAGCTAGCTTCAGTAGTTGTAGAAACAATATAGTTTCTGTAATCACTGAAGTAACTGATTAGCATTGGTGAGAAACTATATCCATTCATTGGCTCTGTTGCAACCATGCATAGCTGTGATAGTAATTCCTTTGGGATCTGTAGTGTGATTTCTGTGCAAGGCGTCTCCTTTTTTATTTCGTTTCTCCAAGAAAAGTTCATCACCAGCATCATCACTAGAGATGTCAAATTCCCCATTCTCTCCTTCCAGCAGCGTGCATTATAGGCTGTTGGTTCATTCTGAACCTTCATAATGGATGAAGATCCTGGTCGGGGCTGGCTTTAGCATTTCGCCGAATACACTCACCAATCTTGGAAAGAGCTACCACCAGTTGAGCTGCTGATGACTTGAATCTTCAAATGAGTTGAAGTTTTCTTTTTTTCTTCTTTGTTCTGTAAGTTGTCATGTCATCAAAGTCCATACCACTTGTTTTCTCATTGAAGCTAGTATCATTGACCTGATTAGTTGTGCTTCTTTTCTCCAACACCTGGTCATTACCAGGTTTATGTTTCGAGGTCTCCCCGCCCCTTTTAGGCTTATCTAAGGGGCTTATCTTGGAGTAGGGCGCACTTCAACAATCACAGGCTCCTCGACCATAACATTCTGAGTGGATAAGGTGTCTGAACCATCCAGGCCATCCTCAACCCATGCATCACCAGTTTGAAATGATGCGAGTTCTGGACATCCCTTAGATCGATAGAAAGAAGTAAGTTGAGAACACGCTTATCACTAACTCAACAGATCACCTCCTTGGCCAGGAAATAGAGCTAACTCCTTAATATAATGAAGAAGGTTTTGTGGGCTGAAACAGTTTAAGATCTGGGACGACAACTGCAGAGCAAAGTAACTCCATCCTTGCTCCAGCATTATCAACGTGCTTAGGACATGCCATTATCAGCAAGCTCTTCTGGCAAACAAGAGCAGCTCATACCTGACAGTATCGCCTTGAGAGTTCTTCAAAGCGCGTTATTAACTGACCCACAAAGGCATCTGAAGTGCTCTGTTTCTCCATTTGTGAATAATTTGTTAGAAAGGCTTCAACTAGGATTCATCGCACCATGCAAAAAGTATTGTCACCAAAATAAGCTACCAAGTGGCTGCCTTTTTTTCTGATGCTTCAGTGCCAACTCAGATGCATCCGATGGATCAAAAATTTCACCAGGCCACCAAAAGGATGACTTTTCACTTTACCCCAGACAAGATCAGCAACTTGAAACCGCCTTTATCAAGAGGAGGCAAGCTGTATCTAGCACCCTGATGAACCTACTCGAGGCTAGCAGCCTCTAAGTTGCTGTCTGAGTCATTTTCCGCTGTCAGGAAGTTTCTGTTCTGTTGTTTCGCGGGAGCATTTGGAGATGAGTCATCCGGCTGGTCGCAGCAGGTGCTCCATCACCTTCATGTTCTTTGGGAGCTTCCCCTCTATCTCCCCAGGCACACTGTTCTGTATTTCGCATCAGAATGTGCTACACCATTATCACTTTCATTATTCTCCTTCTCCCAGGCTCGCATTTACATGATTTTCTTCAAGCTCGTTGGATTCTGAAAATGGAATAGGTGAATACAATTCAAGATGTTTAGTTAAAATGGAGCCATGACAAATCAATAGACAGCACACAAAACAAGCACAGGGCTCTGAGCAGTCTCCTTACCAGCTTCAGCATGTTCAGGGAGCAGCAGAGCCAGCAGCAGCAGCAGCCACATCTACCACCAGGACCGTCTTCCTCTCCCTCAGTCGGCAGACCACCAGCTCCCGCTTCTAGAGTCCCCTCCTCGCCACCGTTCACCGCCTCCACGCCCTCCATGCCCTCAAATCCGTGCCCCTTCGGCACCAACCATACCAGCCGACTCGGTGTCGTGAGCGGGTCGGTCACCGCCGCCATCTCCCTTCCTGAGCCACATCCATGGCCAGCGGGTCTTCCCTCCACTTTCACATCGGCGGGGGAAGGCAGGCACCTCGCCCTCAGCCTCCGTCATCGTGACGTCAGCGCCCTCAGCCACCCAGCTTCGTCGTCTCGCCACCCCGGGATCCGAGGCCGCGACGGCCCCTCGAGCTCATCTGCGCGAGGCCTCCCAGCGCCTCCCCGGACGAGGGAATCTGCAAGGACCGGAACAGCAGGGGCAGGAAATCAGCGAGGAATTTATTCGATCAGCGAGGCGCCGAAACCCTAGGAGCGGATCAGCGCGGGGGGAGCACGGAATTTACCTGCGCGAGCGCGGAGGGACGGACGAGACGGACGGGGACGGACGGGGTCGGGGTCGAGGGGCGCGCGCGTGGGAGGGCGGGGGAGGGGGAGAGCAGCTCCGGAGACGGCAGGCGAGGCGAGAGAGATAGATGCGGAGCCGGGGGGGGCCGAGCTGGGCGGAGGAGGTCAGGACTCGGGAAGGGGAGGAGAGTGTGCTGGTGCTGGTGCTGGTGCTCGGTTCCCGTGTCGTGTGTATCGCCGCGCTGGGCGCCCTTTGGTCCGAGCTCGGAAGCGGGAGTACGTGATTGGCGAGTTTGGGTTAAGGTGGTAGGATCTGTGATCTGATCTGTACTTTCTGTTATTTTTTCACTTTCCTTTCCTCTCGTCCACCACCTCACGGGGTATATATATCAAATGAGGGTAGAAAGCCATTTTTGACGCTTGTGCATGCCGATGTCATGCCAAAAATTTGCTCTCAAAATATTTATCAAATAAATACGGAGTGTTGATTTGGCCATTTCAAAAATAGTTTCAACTTCTGACTAGGTATATCTAAAACAAGTATTTTATCACTATAAGTTTGATTTATTTTAGACAGACGGAGAACATGATCTCAAATATGGAAATTTATTAGTTGAAGAGAGCTCGGCCAAATAAAAGTGTCGATTTTACCTCTTTTTATTTTGTTTATTACATGAGATCAACCTTATTTTCATTTGTGTAAGAAAAAAAACATGTATTTGAACTAAAACAATACCATAGAGGCTATCACCGAGAGCAGTTGTAAATCTATCTTAGATAAACTAGCTAAACTAGAGGAGAGTATGCATCAACCTCAAGATTGCTTTTACCAACCGATACACAAGAGCATTAAAAGCACCACAAAAGTCTACCTTTATAGCAAGATTACGGTACAAAACAATGACATATCCTCAACAGACGAATCAGCTAGATGGATCGGGGAGGAGAATCGATCACATATCTATTTGTTTTTGAAACGGACTCACATATATATTTGTTGGCCCAGCTCTGAGAAGAAGCGGGATAGCAAATGAGAGAAGCAGAGAGGAAGCCGATGAAAGTCAAGAAACAACGACATAAGGTGCTTTTGTAGGAAGCCACTATGAGCGATTTAATCCAAAGGATGAAGATCCAACGGACAAGGAATTTGAGTGATGTGGGTGTGGTTTTTGGGTCAGGGAGTTGTTGATATCTTTTAGAGTTAGATTTAGCATGAATCTCGCCAATCTTGTCATCTACGACTTTCTTTGTTTTTGATGATAAGTCATGTATTGTGCAAGCTTCAAACTCAGAACCATCTCTAATCTTTTTTCTTTTGGTCGATCTCAATGAGGAAATATGCAAGCAACTACTAAAACTTGGGCTTGATGGGTGTTCTTTGGACCGAATGGATTAGTTTCATCATGCTTTGGTTCGAGAATAACAAAAGATGGTTTCTTGATTTATTGTCCAGCAGTCACCAAAACAAAACTATTGTTGATGCAACAAAGGTACCTCGGGTCCACGACACAAAAGAACTCGGGTGCTCGGATCCACAAAACTAGAGGATACATCTACGGTTCTTATAGGGTCAGCAAGAGCACTTAGAACATCCAATAATCTGGGAGAGAAGGCGTAATAGTAGGATATCTTGGGTTGGAAGAAATGGGGGCTTGGGGATAAATATAACGTAGATGCATTGTTTGGAAGGGTGGAAATTTATCCTGTTAGAGGGAAACAGAGGAAACATTTACAACTGTCCTTAAAAAACATTTATAATACAAAAATCTGCATGAATCTAACTTCCTCTCTGATTCTACCAAAATTTGCATGAATCAGTTTGATAAACCTTTTGCTTTGAGCCAGAATATGTTGGATGATTTTGTACTGATTGAATGATTCTGTGAATAGTATTATGTGAGATAAATAAAGATGTTGAAGAAATAGAACTCGACGCCAGTCGTTTTCATAATAATAAAAAGTCACAACCGTTTACACAGGCTTGCCCAAATTGGCAGTCTACAGCCTCCAAGTGCCTTTTTGAAGTTGTATGAAGAGTTTGAAACAATTCAATGCATTCAGTTTCTCAATAATGATCACCCGAAACAGAGGAATAGAAACCTACGAGTTAGCTAAGTTTGCATGGTCTCTTTAGTCTTTACGATTTCTCAATCCCTCGTGTTTCACAGACATGCATGTATCTTCTATATGGTAAAAAGACTTCCAGCTTTGTCTCTAAAAAGAGTATGTGTAGTTATCATGGCGATGGGTTACAAGGCGTGCCGAGGTCGAGGACAACGATAAACACCAACCACGGTGGATTTGGTAGCAAGGTAACAGGCGGGAGGGTAGCCCATTGTGGGGCATCTCGGCCGTGGCCATCACGACAAGGAGAGAAAGTGAAAGAGAGCTTCGGATGAATAGCTATGGAATTTCTGTTCATCTATTCGTCGATGCGCAAAGTGTTTGATCCATACCAACATGCGTGTCATGTGAATGCAGTGATGTTTCTAACATTTTTGCAACTTTGGTGTCGCAAGTGCTGCGTTCTATTTTACACCTATTCATGGTGAACCTTTGTCCTGTTTTTCAACCTGTTTCATTACGAAGTGGCGGTGCTAACGGCTAGAACTCGAGAAATGGGGAAAAAAAAGGAAGGTGGTTTGACACCCGTGCAGAGGATCTTGACCACCTCTGAACCTGATCCCGTGGAGACGCAGACGGATGCCAAGGTAACAACACTAGAGTATGTATTGTTTTTTTTTTCCCCATCTCTCCACCAAAGTTTGTTGGACCCAAATCTCAAGAACTGGATTATTTCAGCAGGGAAGGACAAGGAGAGGCTGCCAAGCTGAGGAGACAAACCGAGCTTCAGAAGCTATGGCAATTCGGCAAATCAAACTCTTCAACGCTTCCCACCTCGGCGGCGCTGGATGTGGAGGCTCATCATCAGGCTCAATTGCCACAATCACAGCGCCTGGTAGCAATAAGCAACATGCCGAGGGATATCACCGCCGAAAAGGTGCAGTTTTTGGAGACGAAGAGATGCGAGGGAAAGCAACTGGTGTCACCAGCTTCAAAGGCAACCATCGCCCGCCCCACCGTCGTCTCACCGACGTGACGGTGGTTTGCCTCAAAGGAGGACATCGCTGCCACCAGGATCCAGGCGGCTTGTAGGGGCCATCCTATATGCACATGAACTTCCTTCCCATTTGTTGTTGGAACTGTCATCTGGCGCTGCCAGTAAAGTATAAAACATTTTTTGATTGCAGGCAAAGGGGACCACAAGAGGAAGAATGGTTAGGTTGAGGTTGTTGGTTAACGAGGGGTTCGCCGTTAAGCGCCAAACCGAGAAGCATTGTACTACATGCAGATGATGACAAGGATTCAGACTCAGATGATACTCGAGGAGGCTCAAGACTGAGGGAGGATGACAAAGAAGGCTCTCAACATTCAGACCAAGGTTAAACAGAGCCTGGACAAAATAAAAGGATGCAGTAATCAATGCATTCATGATTTTTGAATTTGATGCAATCATTTCAAAGCTCATTGTGTTTTACAATGGGATTGAACCCATCAACTGACCTCCATGTTAACAGAGTGGTGACGGCTGGGACCATAGCGTGCAGTCAAGGAGCAGATGGAAGCCGTGCTGAAGATAAAACAGGAAAGCCGCTTCAAGGCGGCAAGGCGCCATGTCATACGCATTTTCTCAACAGGTATATTCATAAACGATCACGCGGAAGCCAGCCAGCGTTTTCTATCTCAACTTCGTCTGTTTTGATCCCCGGCCTTGCAGTGAGGAACAGGAACACCTCTTTCCGCACGAGCTGCGCATGCGCCTGCTCCGATGTTCATGAACCCCCGGCAATCCGAACTGGGGCTGGAGCTGGACGGAGCGCTGGATGCGAGGCCATGGAGGACCAGACGGCGGCGGCACCGCCGGACACTGGCCGTGTCGCGTCGTCAAAGAGTGGCAGAAGCCGGCTGCCACGAGTGGCCGTCTCGGTCCAGATACCCCGACGGCAACCACTACGCCAAGGGCAAGTCGTCCTTCCGCCCACCGAACTGGCCGTCGTCGCTCGTCCCCGTCGACGCCCCCGCTACGGTCGTCGTCGTCGTTTGATCTCTCATCAGGGAGGGACAGCCACGCTCGCGGAGCCCAAGGGCGGCCCATCACTCCCACGCTACGACGACGAGCGGCCTCCAGCACGCCAAGAGCCTGCCGCCAGATCGACGCCCGCGGAGCAGCCAGGAACTCTCGGTGAACAGCCGCGCCGTGCCGTGCCGGCCCTGGGGAGGCAGCAGCCCGCTCCACGGTTCTAGCGGTGGCATGCAGCTGGAGCGTCGCCCGCGGAGCAGCCAGGAACTCTCGGTAAACAGCCCCGCGCCGCCTCCGTGCCGGCGAGCCCCAGGGAAGCAGCAGCCCGCTCCACGGTTCTAGCAATGGCATGCCGTTCGAGCGTCGCCCGCGCAGCCAGGAGCGCGGGATGAGCAGCAGCAGCCCACGCCTGGGCGCAACAAGGACGCCCCGCTGCGGCGCACGACGAGCCTGCGCGCGGAGCTCCCGAGGAGGCTGAGCCTGGGGAGCGCCATGGCGGCTGCGTCGTCCATGGAGCGACGAGGAGCGCGCCAGACCCCCGAGCTACATGCACTCGACAAAGTCCGTGAAGGCCAAGGTTGCCAGAAGCCCGAGCCCGTCGGCGGCATTGGCCACTTCTTCTGACATGTTTGACGCTCAGCGGCCTGCCTGCTTACAAATGCCTCCCTCACCGACACCGTCTTCAGCCAGAAGCGTTGCCCTGCCGTTCGCCGACAAGGCGGAGTGCCTCCTCGTCGCCGAGCAAGGTGGCGCTGGAGAGGGGTAAAAGGCGGCACTCGCAGCGGAATCCGGTAGTCCCAGGATGTCGCTGTCTTGATGAGTGAAGCTATAAGACCAAGAAGGAGATGGAACAAGAACAAATCAATCATGTGTCACACTTTGTTTTTTTTTTTGTGTGTGTTTTCGACTAGTTACGAATCAGGTGGTGTTTTTATGTGTTTGTGTGTATGTTTTAGGACGATATAAGCAAAGCGGTGTGAATTAGATGACTGTATGGTCACGTACATGGGAATCTTGAGTGTGGATGGAATGGAACCTTTTTTAGCAAAAGGAACGAATTCCTCTGCAATAGATCTGTACACAACAATTTCTTGAAGAGTTTTTCCTCCGGCTCGTATACCGTACAAGAAAAATAGGGCGATGTTGTCCATTGGGCCGGCCCATATACTACTCGCGAGTCACCAGGATAGGGCTTCTAGAACCAGCCGGCTCGCTACTATAAAACGTGCTACGCCTGTGATGGCGCTTCCATAACCCTATCCCACTCGCGCCCACCGCCGCCGCCGCCGCCGCAACCGCCACGACGACGGAGATGGATGCTTCGTCGACCTGATCTCTCTCCCGTCGTGGAGTTTAATCTTGCTGTCGTAGCGCTTTTTTGTTTAGCTTCGATTTCGATTTGTTTTTCGCCTCTTCTTTCGGCTCCAAGAGAACGTTCCACTCTTGGCGGCCTTGTTCTGGGGGCGCAGAACGAACCTCGCCGCGGGGGGCTCCAGCTTACGGTCCCGGCCGCCGTGTCATCGGCGCCGGGATACCTGCGGCACACACATTTTTTTGCACCAAAACGCCGAGCGATCTGCCGGTGATCGCACTTTCAATTTGATTTGTGTTTGTTTTACCGTTGCCACGCACATCGTGCCGATGCGTCACCCCATTGTTTGCGTGCGAAGTTGTTGATCGTGCTGTCGACTGCGGCCCTCGCCGGAAGAAGGCGGCGTGGCTGTGCTGTGCGGTACCATTACACTAAAACTTTGAACTAACCAAATGATTGAAGGGACGAACAGCATTGTGGAATTCTGGCATGATTCACCAATTGTAGCTTTGCAAATTGTTAAAATGTAAGGAAAAAACCGCCATCAGAGCGTTGGTACAACTGCGTCGCATGGACTTGAATATAAAATATTTTGTGGTAAATAAAAGAGGTAAAACGGCAAGGCAAATTATTTAAAATGTAAGGAAAAAAAAAAAACCGCCATCAGAGCGTTGGTACAACTGCGTCGCATGGACTTGAATATAAAATATTTTGTGGTAAATAAAAGAGGTAAAACGGCAAGGAACATATGAGGTAATGAAGAACACACTCATTGTCCGGCTGACGTTGATATAGATAAGGGATTAGTAAATAGGCGTTGGCTCTTTTTTTTTTCACTTCGAATACTTTCAATTTCAACCGGCTCTTTGTACTACTAAATCTCTTTAGGGCTTCTCCATAGGAAGGTAGAGACAAGAGCTATGTGCTAAATCTCTTTAGGGCTTCTCCAAGGAAGGTAGACAAGAGCTAAACCAAATAGGTAATGGTCATGATATCCGCATTGGGACGATAGAAGAAAATGTTATGGAAGGGAATGTAGCTATTGACTTTGCGGTCACTCATGGTTGATACACATAATATACATGTATAATATGGACAAAAGACTATCCTATAGCCAAAATGACAATAAATACCCATCAAAGCAAAAAATAAAAAAAACTAAAGTACATGGTATCCGAAAGCAGATGATAAAAAAAAACCTAAAGTAGATGATATCCTATTGCAAGGGTAGTCTTAAGAATTTAGAAGAGGGTGACAAAGGATGCACCTATGGTGAACTAGTTATTGTTCGTACAATGGTCTTAAGAATTCAAAGAGGATAATTATTTGAAACCATACAAGTAGTAAGCTCACCCAAGATGAGTGCTCTCAGGCTAATCTAGATACTTCGGTTAGCATAGCAGGACATCAATGAGTTTTGCCACCCAATGTGGGGGATGGAGCAACAAAAGAATGAAAATAGGATAAGGTAGCAATGAGACGAGCTTTATTTAAATAGGTGTCAACCTTATGCGTTCTCAGCCCTTTGTCTTAAGTTTCATTAAATATCTTTCTCAATGCCCACAGAAGGAGTATAACTCTGGTAGATCCAAGTGACCATAAACCTAAAGTTGTAAACGATCAAATCACTCTTCCACTTGTACTATTATGTAGCATTTGGTGTGAATGTGAAATAGTAAATTGTAGGTCATAGATATGGCATTTGTGAAGATTACAATATAATCTATGGTAAAAAATTTATATTGGCCTCCTTGAATTTTCATTTAGAGCAATAAAAATCAAGTCATATACTTAATATGAAGACTTGGTTGACAGTTGGACTGCTATATGAGCCTTTGGTAAGCATCTAACATCAGATCTCTCTCTCTCTCTCTCTCTCTCTCTCTCGTCGATAATGACATCTAATTTTTGCGACCATTGGCATGGCCATCCTCCAACTTTAGGGGGTTTGTCTCTTTGGAATTTGCAATGGTGTTGCGTTTCAATGGCAAAATTGTTGGCTAAGATACATGCTATCAACTTATATGTTGAAGTGCCATATGCTGTCTTACAATGTGTCCCTCATGATACAGGCTTGTGGTCCAAATATTTGAAAAATAAAAACAAGTATGGGGGTTGAGAATAGAGTGAAGGCAAAGAGGTGTAAACATATCGTATTTCAAAGTGGGAATGTGCAAAGGATATGATCTTCAAAACAACGGCTCATCCAGTTTTTGGGATCTCGGTGGTTCCAAAACTTCTACACCTTTTGGGGCAAGGCTAATATTAACAAATGGGGAATGTTAGGGCCGATATGTATAACCCATGCATCGGGTAGTAGAAGGAAGGAAAGCATCAACAGTCAGATATGGATAAACAAAAATAGCCAACATGCTTCTCTTATCTCTGTTCCTTCTCTAGTCCTCTTTGTCCTGTACCTAGATGGCTAGCCCTCCTCCTGCTTGCTACTCCCTCCATACTCATAAAACTTACAAAAGTTTTAAGCCAAACATTGAGAATATAAATCATCAATAACTCGTAAATGTTGAGTTTGCAAATGTGAAAACTATATGATTAGATTTGTCTTGAAAAATATTTTCATAAAAGTATACATATATTTTTTTCATAAATAATTTTAGAATAACAATAGGTCAAAGTTATGTTTTAAGCCGGTGTTGTTGTGCTAGCGTCATGTTTTATGAGTACGGAGAGATTACTTTTTTCTGAATTCTATCTCAGCTAGTATATCCAATTGTTTATTGCATGTTATAAGGAAGTGATTGGGCCACTATAGCAAAAACAGAATTGTCGCTCTGATTTTTAATGCCACATTTTGCTCTGTTTCAGTAGCGCAAGCCCTGGGTTCTGAATGTCAAATTGGTTCTGATTCGGAGCGAGACACGGCCATGAAGCGTCCCGGCTGGCAAACAAAAACAACCATGCAACGGCCACGGGCTGGATCGAACGATGAGATGAGCTGTTGTCGTGCAGCCGTGCCTCCGTTCCCGGGTCGCTTCAAGTTGATGCGTGGTCTGCACGTCCCAACCCCCTCGTTTTGGAGCGCTCCCTCGGTCCACTCCACGTCCACCCGCGCCAAACTTAGCCTCCCTCTCCTCCCGCCTCCCCTCCATCGGTGTCCTCCCCGGTCCCCCTCTCTGGGAAGGCTCTTGGATCCCTCGATCTCCAAGGCCTTCCTTCCTACCATTGCCATCACTGTCGCCATCGACCAACTCCCCCGTTGTGGTGGCCCCGAACGCCCCTCTCCGGTCGCCTGAGCAAGCCCACCACTGGTCGGTCGGTCGGTCACGGTCCCCGTTCCGCGCCGGTCCGTCGAGTTCCATCATTTGGTGCGCGGCGAGCCCGGGCATGGCGTTCCACGAATTGGAGACGCCGCGACCGTGCTGAGACGTCACGCCGGGGCATGGTCGGGCGCGCAGTGACGGCGGCCGGCGGCTCGTCCGTCCGTGCGTGCCCTGCGTTCTTGCCCTCGTCGAGTCGTCGCTCTCGCGCCCTGCGCCCCGCCCCCGCCCCAGCGCCCACAAGGTCGCAGCCACGGGAGGCCCGGAGGGAAAAGGAAGATGAGCTGCTTTCCGTGCTTCGGCGGCGGAAAGGGCAACGATGACGACGCCGACGCGGAGAGCCCGGGCGCCCCGGCATCCAACATGACGCCACCGCGACGGTGCAGGCGCCCGCCTCCTACTTCTCAGCTCCCGCGGCCGCGGCTCCAGCAGCCGCGGCGGCGCCCAACCCCGGTGGCGGCGGTGAGAAAGAGCTCTATGCTTCCATCGGTTTCTTGAATGTCGCGACTCTAATGGCCAACGAATTTGATTTCGCCCAATCAATGCAGCGAGCCACGCGCACAAGGCTTCCGCCGCCGACGACGCCTCGCTGCGGCTCGCCATCACGGGGCAGGCATTCGCGTTCCGCAGCTCGCCGCGGCCACGGACCATTTCACGCCGTACAACCTCGTCGGAGAAGGCGGCTTCTTCCGGGTCTACAAGGGCCGGCTAGAGAAAAAGCGGCCAGGTACGTACGCCAACTGCCACGTCTGTCTCACGCGTCCGTCCATGCGTGCAGTGCAGTGCAGTGCATCTTTCTGAATTACGCACATTACGCAAATTGGGTGATCATATGCATGGTGCTGCTTGGCTCCAGACCGTGGCCATCAAGCAGCTGGACAAGCATGGGTTCCAGGACAACACGGCGTTCTGACCGGGGTCGCCAAGCTCAGCCAGCTCCACCACGAGAACCTCGTCGATATCATTGGCTACTGCGCCGACGGAGACCAGCGGCTTCTGGTGTACGAGTCCGTGCCCGCCGGCACCTTAGAAGACCACCTGTTCGGTACGTACGCGCTGGCTCCTGCTGCAGCTAGAATTTTTACTTGTCGCATCGCTGCTAAATAAGCTGCTGCTTGCAGATCTACCGGCGGACAAGAGGCCGATGGACTGGTGCACGAGGATGAAGGTGGCGCACGGCGCGGCGCAGGGGCTGGAGTACCTGCACGAGACGGCGAACCCGCCGGTGGTGTACGGGGAATTCAAGGCCTCCCACATACTTCTGGACGAGAAGTCCACGCCCAAGCTCTCCGACTTCGGGCTCGCGGAGCTCGGCAAGGCGGGGGAGGCAGCATGCCGGTGGCGTCGCCCATGATGGGCTCCTTCGGCTGCTGCGCGCCGGAGTACGACCGGTCCGCAGGCCACCATGAAGTCCGACGTCTACAGCTTCGGGGTGGTGCTCGTGCAGCTCATCTCCAGGGGAGGGCCGTCGACACCAGCAAGCCGGTGGACGAGCAGAATATTGTCACCTGGGTAAGTACTATTCTGTGTCGTTGGCACGGATTTCTGGTTTCTGAAGATTTACTGACATTTTTTCAGCCTTCATTTTGTATGGATATACAATTGCATTCGCCTCGTGACAAAGTTGCTTTCTGAACTTGGTTTAACTGCATTTACCATGACCTTAAACACTGCAATGGCATCTGCACGACGCATTTTCAGGCGTTGCCAATGTTCAAAGACCAGAAGAGATACCATGAGCTGGTTGACCCACTCATAAAGAAGGAGTACCCTGCCAAAGCGTTGAACCAGGTGGTGGCCATGGCTGCCATGTGCTTGCAGGGAAGAGGACTGCGTGCGACCACTGATGGCCGACGTCGTCATGACGCTGGGCTTCCTCACGGCGATGCCGCCGGATCCACCGGCCCCTGCCGCTCCACCTCCCGAAGCCGCCGCCCCGGAGCCGACGAAGAAAGACAAAGACTCGGATCATTCAGACTCGTCGTCGTCTTCTTCGGACGACGAAGAGGAGGAAGAGGAGGAGGAGGAGGAAGAGCAATGATAGGCAGGTGTGTTCGAACATGGAAGGCCACGCAGATGAAGTAACTTCGTGCACTTAGCATGTAAGGAGCTCGATATGTGGACGGTGGACCGTGGATTATTAATCCTTGGGGTTACTTGGTGGTTGTGGCAGTGTAAATTGGGGGTGTTTATAACTGAGTATGTTTTTTGTTGCGATGACACGAAACATCGAAAATGTGATGCTTGTGAGTTATACATGCTGATGGGGTCACATTTTGGCAATTAATATGTTTTTCGTATATGGTCATATACATACATAGGAAATCCATGACTTAGGGTGTTCTTCTCTAAGGCCGTCCCCAACGCACCAAAGTGGCGTCTGCGCCTTAGTGTCCATGTCAGCCGCAGATTTCCATGTCACCGGGTAGTGTTCAGATATTAGAGATCACCGCTTCATCGACAAAAAGAAGCAAGCAACAAATGGGCGTAGCGTTGCGGTGGGAGTGGTGGTCAGCGTCGTGACCACATCTTTTATTATTGGCTTTTCTCCGGCAGACGTCACTATCTCGTCTTTTCTCCTGGGCAGCGGTAGACCGTGGGGACTGAGCTAACAGCTACGTTGGAAGCATTGTGGTTTTAATTCATTGGTTCATGCGATGGACATGACTTTTTTGGCCGGGCTAACACTGCTATATGCCCCGGTTGGCCATGCCCTAAGAGGGTTGGCTGTGTGCCACACAGACGCCAAGCAGCAGGTGTGTGTGCTGGTTGGCAGCCTCCTCACGGAGGATGACTACAAGGAAGCGGGCACTTCGGATGCCTGCTCACAACGCCAACCATCTCAAGAGCTACGTGGGACACCAATGCATGACACTCCTCTTCGGATGAGGCAGGCTGTTATCGTAGGTGAGGAGACTCGAGCAACTAGTTTTGAGCCAGCCAAGCACACGTCGGGTACCTCTATGCCGCCATGGGACACTAATCCAGACGACTAGGCAACACTCGACCCTTCTACAGCTACGAAGGACATTTGGACGGACACCCATGTCAAACCCAACTCCAACGGCGCAACACCCACGTGACACGAGGCTGCTCGATGTCTAGCACAATTTGTTGATAAAGGTGTAGGTGACAGAAGGTCGCCCTTACTTGCCACTCCACTACGACATAAGGCAACAACCTTGAGGCCACTGCCAAATAGGAGCACGAGCAGACAGATTGCTGCTCATCCACTGGCGTACATACCGGCCTTTTCAAGCGGGGCGAGTGAGGTACTCCTCAGGTAGAGACTAGGCATAGCATTGTCGGTTGCTCCTCAGGTAGAGACTAGGCACAACGTTGTCGGTTACTTTAGCTTCTGTGTCCAAGGTAACATTCGATGCCATACACACTGGGATCTTGACGTCGAGCCAGGTGGATGCTCTAGACGAGTTTTTCCCATCGGTCAACGGGGTCGCTAGAATGTTCTTCGCAAAAGCCCCGTAGGACATTGTGACGTTCGTACTTTTGGTTGTTCCATTATGTAATATCGGTCTTTTGAAACATTCTCGCCAAAGTTGATCCACTCTTAGATGTAAGACCACCTAGCACGCTTGATGCACGTCGTTTGTGCGGATAAACTCTTCTTCTTAATTGCAATGATATCTTTTTGCGTATTGGAAAAGAAAAAGAGTTCTCTTTGTGTGGATTTAATACCTCAACCCTAATGCTCGTGGTTTTTATAACTTGGTTGTATACGTGTCTAAACAAATCAAGCATACAATAATTAGGTTACCATATAAATTTCATCACAACCGAAAAAAATAGTAATGACAATTATAAATTATTCTAATTAATTATAGAAAAGCGTAGATCTAAATCTATAACAAATACTCTGTACTAGAGTATAACTGGAGTCAAACAAAATTGGATTTTCATTTCATGTTTTCTATGATCTTCATATGAATTTTGAAAAGATTTAGCCAAAATAAATAGAAAAAAAAGATAAAACCGCCTTAAAAACATTTAAGAGGTAAAAAAGCACGGTTTGAAAACTTGAGAAAGCTGTTTGCTCGGTTTACGGTCAGTAAAAACCGTCTTTTGCAAAAGTTATAGGGAGGGAAAACTAAACCTTTTCATACTCTTAATAACCCTAACAGCACACAGCTTTGACAGCCGCCGCTGCATCTTTCTGCTGCCTCCCCACTCGCGCTCGGCACGGAGGCGACGGAGGCGGCTCTCAGGCTCGGGCCCTCAGCGACGTCGGGGGCAGTTCCAGGCTCGGCGTCGGCGTCTCCCCTCCGCCTCTCGCCAGCCGCCCGCGCCCTCGCCTCCGTCCTCCGCACACCGGCCGGCGACCCTGCGTACGCACCTCCCTCTCCTCTCCCGCTCCCCTCCCGCCTCCGCTGTACCGTAGACGGTGCACGGCCCCTGCGGCTCCACACCAAGGCGGTCGCGCCGCTTTAGGAGCGCTTTATGCCCAATAGCGAAGCGCTACCCGTCCGCTTAACCCTGATCCTATACCGATGAAATTGGGGAAGATAAGTTCTTTCTTGGCCAAATAATATACCCTTTTAAAGTAAAGGACACTGTAGCACATATGACCCAAATTGAGAGGATTTTTTTATGAAGTAAGCTGCACCATAATTCTATTGTTGGATTTTACATTATAGGCAGGGGGCAGTGTCGCAGTGATGGACTAGACGACTAGTAGCCCTTGGGAAAACTAAGCTAACCCTAGACTTCGAAAAATCAAAAAGGCTAACTGTTTGTCTTATGCAAATGGACGGAGAATGCCTATGAATGGAGAATTTTCCTATGAATTTGCAGATTGAGGATCAGGGCTGCACAGAGTGGTAGAAAAAGCTCAGGCAAGTGGCAATTGCTTGCTGGAACTTTGGATTTAGGGGGAGGGAGGGAAGTGTTTATATTTGAGTATTAAACTTATATATGTCTTCTTATGCAATGTAGAATTGTTAGTTGGGCTATTAGCATAAAGCTGTATTTTTCTTGCATTCGAAAGTGATGAGTGTTTCCCAGCCCAGCCCAGGATAAATTCAGTTTCTGCTAGTCTTAGACGATCCGCAAACTATATCATATTAGTTTATTTGGCTGTGACATGAGTTTTTTTTTGTTATATTACTGAAAAATAATTGAAACTAAGGTGCTGTTTATTTAGTGTTGCTAAGGCTGTGTTTGGTTTGGGGGCCAAATGGGTTGGGTTGGAGCCGACCCACTTATCTGGGTTGGAGTGAACCCATGTCTTGTTTGGTTACAGGGATGGGTCCAACCCAGTTTTGTGTTTGGTTGAAGGATATATTGGGTTGGAGTGATTCCATTCCTTGTTTGGTTTGAGGGTTGAGGGTTGGCAAAGAATATGATCACCTCTTTGGTGAGATTACCACACACTGCAAATATCTTCAATTCTAATGAAGTTCAAACCATATCCATGACAGGAAAATAATATGAAATCACATGTTATACAAAATTGCATACAATAATTCACATAAGTTAACCAAAGTCATTATAATAATTAGATAGTATTACACATCAAGTTCAAGCCTTAATTAGCATTACATAACTTCAAGCCTTACATAACATTAGTTCAAGGCATTACATAAAGTTCCAGCCTCACTAATGGTTTAAGTTCAAGGCATTACACGAAAGTACCAAAAAGAAACATGCCACTTGTCCAACATCACCCTACACTCCAGGAAACTTGTCACTAATGAACATTGAAAACCAATGAAGCTGGTTCTCATATGGGAGGTTACAGAAAGATCTAGCAATAACAGGATTGGAACACAAATGAAGATGGTATGCAGATACGTGCACTGAATTGAAACCAGGAAAGGTATTTAGGATCTGAAATAGATTGTCTGGCACCTCATTTTCTGGTTTGCTAGCACTTCTTATAGCTTCAGCAATGTTGTCACCTACAGTTTTGAATACAGAAATCAGTCCCTCTTCCTCAAGGTCAATAACCTTGGCCTTCTTCTTTGGTCTAGCAGCAGCTGATGGTCTAGTAGCTGATGATGTCGCCCCTTGATGGTCTACTCCAGTAACATCTTCCTCCTCATCTTGGCTATCGGCCTCATCATCTGTTCTACCCAGAGATGCATTCGAGTCCTTTGCAAAGTTTCCTGTAGCCATGCTATTGCCAAATATTGCATCCATCTCTTTATAGTGCATGATGGGCTTGTTTAAGAATTCAGCATCAGACTTATGATCCTAGAATATAGGATAGGTTGTAGTAAATATATGAGAATTCAGCAGCAAATTGTAGTAAATATATGAGAATTCAGCAGCAAATTGTAGTCAAAAATATGACAATTCAGCAGCAAATTGTAGTCAAAATATGACAATTCAGCAGCAAATTGTAGTCAAAATATGACAATTCAGCAGCAATTTGTACACACAAATTAATTAACATTGTTATTTTGCGGTCTGCCCACATTTGATCTGCTAGCTGTTGCCTGAAATTGACCTGAGCAGCATGGTCATTTGTTTTGCCCAATGCGTGTTGTAGCAGGGATAATGCTAGGCAAAGGAATGTTCTCTTCAAAATTTCATCCAGCCCATCTTGTATGACCCAATTGTGAATGATGCAGCAAGCACAAACAATATCTACTTGAGTTGGAAAAGGGAAGAACGGGATAGCATCATCAAGAACTTTGAATCTTCGCTTTAGGAACCCAAAAGCACGCTCCACACCCACACGAAGAGATTTGTGCCGATAGTTGAATAATTCCTTCTCATTTTGCACCGTATTATTAGGTCCCCACTCTTTCAAGTGATATCGAACACCACTAAAAGGGGGCAAAAATCCTGGTTTGCTCCATATCCAGCATCAACTAGGTAGAATTTTCCTATTTGATGGACAGATTGGTCATATGTCTATATACAAAAAAATTGTATGGACTAGTTGAGAGGGTGCTAATCTATTACCTTGTGGAACACTCTAAGGCCATTCTCACGTTCTAAAGCATCTCTTAACACTAGAGCATCATGCCAGCCCTCCCAACCAGCCAAGACATAGGTGAATCAGAGATCAAAATCTACGGCTGCCATTACATTTTGTGTGGCAAATTTTTTCCTACCACAACGAAAGGCATCTTCAAGATCCTTAGGTACAGTTGCTCACATGTGTACCATCAATTATTCCAATACAATCCTATTGTTCAACAAGTACATATTAGGGACCATATGAATATAGATCTCTAAAGAACAAAAAACAAGTATAAGCCTCACACCTTGAAGTAAGGATCCCATCTATAGTTTCCTGCAATTTTGCTTGGTGTCTCCATAGACGGGGCCTGATTAGTTCCCTCTTAGCTCACCAATAGCACGCAATACTTTATTGAAGTAGCGGCTCACTGTTTCTCCTGATCTATCAAAATTAGTTCCAACTAACCTATTCCTAAGGTTATGGTCCCACAGTGTTTAGAAACATACCCACTTGTTGCTCAACACACAGGTGGATAGTATCTTCCAGTAAACCACGATCTCTAAAAAGTTGGCAAAACCGGAAATACTTGTCTCTGTTAAGTCTTAACATGTTCAGACAAGTTGTATCATCCTTCCAAATTTTATTGTTCAGATATTCAAGTCTAATCCTATCCCTTTCCACCATAGGCCCATAAGGAATACCAATCCTTCTTGCACCACGCTATGCGTTTCTAGTCTGAATAATCAAGGCCATCATTGACAATAAAATGTGTGCAGCAGCAGCAAAAAGTTACGATCTTTGTCCTCTTATCCATCTACAATAGAAGATTGACATTGGTTCTAAAAAATGTCTAGACCACACAAGATGAAACAATTTTTGTTCAAGAAATAACACAAGATGAACCATGAGTTGCAATTTCTACCAACAAAAATACAGGCAAGTTCTGCTCACTTTACTGGATGGTAAAACATTTTAACTAGGCACCTGCTGCTTGTAAGCTGTGAAGTCACCACTTAATACTGAGCACTAGTCTTGTTGCTTGCCTGCATTTCATTTCAACGTAACTGTTGAATTTTGTTTCGTTATTTTGGTTTCTATTTTAGCTTTGGTTATTTAACAGCCCTACATAAGAGTGATGTTTATCCATTAACCATAGAAATCCTAACTAGTAATTCAGTTGTTACTTTCAACACATATCATTTGTTCAACCACTCTCTGTTTGGTTAACACTTCTTAGAATTTTATCTACTATCGGTATTTATTTTACTGCTACTCAAGAAAAAAAAAGGAATGCGGATGTATGTCACACGCTAGGTTTCTTACCTTGGTTGCGGGGGGACGGATGACCGATCGTGGAGGCTTGTGTGCAGGCCGACACAAGAGCAGGGGGGATGGAGGACCGACCGGGAGGAGAGGGATGACCGTCTTGTGGAGGTTCGCAGGGCGGCCGGGCGGGAGGGAGTCCGAGACGGTGATCATGGGCGGCTGGAGGTAGCCCGAGACGGCGGCAGCAGAGGGAGCTCGAGATGGCGGTGGCGGCCGGAAGCCGGGCTGGCGCCGGACTGACGAAGCGCAGCGCGGGGGGCGCCGGCCGTCGGCTGTCGTCGCGAGGGTGACCGCGACGGGCGTCACGGAGAAGGAGCGGAGGGATGCGGGTCGGGCGCGGGATTCTTTTCAGAGGAATACAATCGACGCATCTAGACAGGATATTCCTTAGGAGGTCGAACCCAACCCAGGTCGTTTTTCATCCAAACACGGGTTCACCTGGGTCCAACCCGCACCAACCCACGCCAACCCTCAATCCAAACACAGCCTAACTTGCTATTCAGGCCCATATTGACCTGGCGAAAGCACAAGTTGTTTTCATAAAAGAGGGCTCTTTTTAGGCATTTTTAGTTTTTCTTACTGTTTTTAGCCTTAAAAGGCTTCTTTTTAGGCCAGTCACAGGTTTCCACGCACCTAACTCATATTACTGCCAACTTAACAAAATGACAAGAAGTCTTTACCCTATGACGACTTATCAGTTCTAGAAACTACACAAATTCTACCAAACTCTTAACCAAATTATAGCAACTCAAGCCGTATCCTGAGTAAGCAAAACGAAAGCATGAGAATTGAGACCACAATGATCCTTGTACGCATAGTACATAGGCTTGTCCACAGTCCACCAAACCAATCAGAAAAATCTTGACCAAAGCCTCAATCTAAAATTCAATTCCCCCCTCCTACATGTGAAACAGAACTACAAAAGGCCCCAATCGTCTTCAACTGCAACGGCACTGTCCCAGTATCTTCCCTCTTGGTGTGAATGGAAGTACAGTGCCTGTCTTTTCTGCTCCATATTCTTGCATCGCCTGGTTCTCACCCTATTTTAGACCTGCCCAGTGATGTAAAAATGAAGAAGCTGTACACAATGTGAGTCAGTGATCTTATTGCTTTCTTTTCAACCCACATTGTCCCCACCTCCATGTGAAACAGAACTAAAAAAGCCCCCAGACATCTTCAACTGCAATGGCACTGTCCCAGTATCTGCCCTCTTGGTGCGAATGGAAGTATAGTGCCAGTCTTTTCTGCTCCATATTCCTGCATCGCCTGGTTCTCACCCTATTTTTAGACCTGTCCACTGATGCAAAAATGAAGAAGCCGTACAATGTCAGTTGGTGATCTTATTGCTTTCTTTTCAACACACGTTGTTTGTGGTTTTTATATAAAGCCTGGTAGATTGCTGCCAAACCAACCATATGAAACTGTTTATTATTTGGCTATAAATTTATATCCGAGACCAAATTTGTTGAAAGAATGGAGGCGACAAAGGGCCCCAATCACATATGCAGTGGTACACATTGTTTTCTAGCTATATTATGGAAAAGTAGTTCTTGCAGCCTATGGCA
The DNA here is from genome assembly GCA_015847255.1 of Hyparrhenia diplandra. Taxonomy (NCBI): domain Eukaryota; kingdom Viridiplantae; phylum Streptophyta; class Magnoliopsida; order Poales; family Poaceae; genus Hyparrhenia; species Hyparrhenia diplandra. The sequence continues at coordinate 64,644 of JADLZK010000946.1, forward strand.
CTCAAAACAACCAATTGTCCACCTCTATTTGGTTGTTGTGATGTTAATCTATATGTCATATGCTAAAAGACCATTTTGTGAGAGGTAGCAGTATATATACATGCACTGTGAATATTAGGAAACATATAGATATTTTTTCCAATTCTGCACATTGCTGCTTTGGAGCATTTGACATCCTAGTTTATTAATAATAAGTGCTAACATACGCTTCTCACCAGTTTTCTATCTTTCAGATTTGAGACAACATGCCTAAGATAAAGACAAGCCGTGTGAAATATCCTGAAGGATGGGAGCTTATTGAGCCAACCCTTCGGGATCTGGAGGCCAAAATGAGGGAAGGTATAAACTTAAGTTGCATTATATGTATATTTTTTTCATACATATTCTCTCTGATAGGAATAGTAATGTGACTTCTCTTGCAGCTGAAAATGATCCACATGATGGGAAGAGGAAATGTGAAGCTCTTTGGCCCATCTTCCGTATTTCTCATCAAAAGAGTCGCTACATATATGATCTTTACTATCGAAGGAAGGAAATATCAAAAGAGTTATATGAGTTTTGCTTAGACCAAGGTTATGCAGATCGTAATCTGATTGCAAAGTGGAAAAAGGTTTGTGAGCATTCGCAATAGTACTAAACTACTTATGCTTTATTTTGATGCTTTTACAAAACTGTCTGGAATGCTACTTTCCCGCGTATAATTTGTCATTGAACTTTGATGGTGTAACTATTTCTAGTTTTCTTAGAACTTATCTAGGCCATATCTTCATCATCTGAACAAGTAAAAACATAGCAAGTATAATCTTTTTGTCTGGATGCATCCTTTTTTAATTAAAGAAGAGCATGACCCATGCAATTGTGGGTGTCCTTTTTGCTTTCCAAACGGCCCAAACCCATGATTGTAGAAATCGAAAGGTACTTTATGGCTTGACCCATGCAATTGTGGGTGTACTTTTGTGTGTGTGTCCAGTTTTTCATGTGGAAATTTTGAATGGTACAATCTTTTTATTGATTCCATCATTAGGGGCATGCTCAGATACCTTTCCTTCTCTCACTATTGCCTTTTGCTCCATATCCTGAACCACATCTTTATCTGTATAGCTACTGTCAATCTGCTGTGTTTAGGCTCAGATTCTTTGGATTCTATAACCGAATTCTTTGGATCGCTACTAATGATTTTTCTCTTGAGTCCTTTTGCAGCCAGGTTATGAGCGCCTCTGCTGCCTTCGCTGCATACAGACACGAGACCACAACTTCGCAACCACCTGCGTCTGCAGAGTGCCCAAGCACCTCAGGGAGGAAAAGGTGATAGAATGTGTCCACTGCGGATGCAGGGGCTGTGCCAGCGGTGATTAAAGTTGCTAACCTGTGTAACCTCAAAACTATTGAAATGTGCCATTATATTTGAGCCCGTATGCTGTGAACAAGCACCATATAATCAGGTGGCCAGCAGTGATTAAAGTTCCCATCTCTTGGCTGCAAAATAATGTCGGACTAATTGCTCGAGGTGGCTTGTTGTATTGACGATATCTGTTGAGGACAAGTACTGGATAATCAGTTTATTTCAACCTGTGAAATGTATTGTAAAATGCCAAAATCAAAAGTTCAATAAATTTAAGCGATTACTTCCAGGGTACTTGTTTACAAATACTGGTGACTGCTCCATCATGGGCATTATTTGCAATTTCTGACAAATGATTTGCCCCATCATGAGCAGGGCTGGACAATATGTTTGTTTGATAGCTTATTTCAAAATTGCTTTGATTGTTGTACTTGATTTGATTTTCAGAATCAAAACTAGTTGATCTTGAATGAAATTTAGTCTTGACTTGGCTCCTTCAGTCTGGTTTGCAGTTGAGGGATTAATAACCAAGGTGAATAGAATATCAAATTGATCTTACAAACAACATATTGTGAGACTATAATCATGTTCGGCCAATGGTTTTGCTGCTGCCAACGGGGCGTATTTTCTGACAGCACCGCCATACTGTAGGGCACACGCAGCCTTTCTCTTTCCCTCGAGTCCTTTGCGGTGGTTCCCCTCCCTCTTCATAACCGGCGACGTCCTATGCGATCTCAACCTATTGGCCATCATCGCATATTCGCCGGCTGGCTCCGCCCATCTCGGCTGAGAACTGAGGCGCAGACCTCGGCACCTCCTCATCCCTTTCACCTAAGGCTCACACTCTACGCCGCCGCATCGTCGGCCTCGCCGCTCTCCACCGTGCTGCTCCCAACTCTACGAACTACGAAGCCATCCCCGCCGCCTCCGCAAACCGCTCCGAGCCTCCGACACATCCATCCCCAGCCATACCGCTTCCCTCCCTTCCGGCCTTCCTACTTTCGTCACGCTCCGCATCCGCAACTGTCATCCTCCGCTCCGACGCGGGAGCTGCAGGCGCCCCCGTTGACAACACCTCGAACCCAACCCCCCGCAACGAGCCCGAAAGGGGTTCCGTTTCCTTCGCACATCTCATCGCTTTCCGCGGAGGGAAAACTTTTTTCAGTCAATCATATATATAATTATTATATAAAAAAAATTCGACGGACGGCTTTAGGCACCCGTTCGGCCCCGAATTTCCCCTCTGCTTCTAGTTCGTCTACGCATCTGATCCATTCCCCCTCCTCGACGCGGATCGAATCGCGACCGTGTGGCGGCGGCTGTGGTGATTGACTGGTGGTTAGGGTTGGAGCTCCAGGAGGATGGCGAGCCACGGCGCCGGGGCGGCCGCTGGATCTGACGCCCCGCACGCTGAGGTACCGAATTGACTCGAAACATGTTTATGTTTTTTTTTTTGGTTACAATTGTAAGTTTAGCTTTAGCTTAGTTAATCTCCACAGAACATGTTGGGTTGGCTTGTGCTGTGGACGCGGTCTAATCAGGAGTCGCTAAGCGCATGATATGTGCTAATTATTATTTGTTTACAGAGAAAATCTTTTGCCTAGTTATCATGCAATTTCCTGTACTATGTTTTTTGGGGAGGGGAAGAGGGGTATATTTATCTTTATCAACTATATACATACTGATTAATTGATTAATTAATTAATTAATTAAGAGTTGTATTTGTATCATTTTTACATTCCTGATGTGTTATTCTGTCAGTATTTGACAGTCATGAGTGCCTTGCTATGCTTTGGCTTCTTGTTTGAATTGTTATGTAGCGTAGAATCTTATGGAAGTCTAGTTACATCATTGTTTTATTGATGATTTTTCACTGGTCGTCATTTGACTACTGTTAACCCCCTCTGAAATCGCCATTTAAATTAGAGAATATATATATACTGTGAATACTGTGAATGACCACTTTATTTGGCAATGGCAGGTTGTCAGTACGGGACAGACAAATCCATCTCCTTATCCTTCCAGTCATCATTCATGGCCCTCTGCAACCGGGTCAGCAACGGTTTAGTGGAACAATACAGTGGACAAACTTAACCAAGATACGGTTTACTATGATCCACAAAGGGATGTATCGGGTCGCGGGAGGGAATCAAAATGTAGGAAGTAGTGCGCCTCATGTTTCCCAGTCGAAAGTGCAGGGGATGACAGATGCAGCTCATTCTCATGTGTCTTACTCTACTTCAGCCCAACATGTCTATAATCCTGTTGAATATGCCAACTACTATTATAGCTACCCACAAGCGGCAAATGATTCTTCTGTCCAGCAAGGAGCAAACCAACATCCAGGTGCAGCTTATCAGCCTCTTACTTCATTTCAAAATTCAGGGTCTTACATTGATCCTACAAGTAACACATATTACAATGCTGGGGGTCATCAGACTGTGCCAGGATATGGAAGCAGCAGCTACTATTATCAGAACAACACATGGAATGATGGAAGCACAGGAAATAATTTTGCTCAATCATACCAAAACTACTCATCAGCTGATACAAATGCACAACAGAGTTCTACTTCAGTGCCTGCCAATTCTTTACCATTATCAGCAGCAGTATAACCAGTGGCCATACTATTACAATCAATCTGTGCCAAGTGCTTCTAGCAATCCAGTTGCTGGGAACAGTACTATAGATAGCTTAGCTGTTAACACCCCTTCTGGCTATTCCTATCCTAGTAGCCAGCCTCCTCCACCAGGAACAACATCATGGAAGAGTAATTCAGTTGCTTCTGTTGCACCTCCTGTACAGGTATTGTACCTCCTTTTTTCGCCATAAAATTGCTAAGTCATGTGCATAGCTTTCTTCATGATATCTGGAGCAATGATTTCTCAGAAATTTTGGGTTCCTTGTATCTGTTTGCTGTTTCAATTCATTTTTCAATACTCGGCAGGAGAACATCTTTTCTGCCATCCATTCTTGACACCTCTCTCTCTCTCTCTCTGTAATTGTAACTCTTCTATTAGGTGTTTGTTTGTGTTTGCCATTGTGTTCTGTTGGATTATTAAGGTACCAAGTTCGACTGAATAAAAGCTTACCACATATCGATCACTGCAAGCGGTAGAGTGACAAATGATCGCACCCTTAAATATATATCATTGCTATTCACACACATTGACTTGTATTTTGTGATACTGAAAATAACAAGTGTAAAAATGAACAAGCATGTGTGATACTGAAAATAACAAGTGTAAAAAAGTATGATAAAAATGGAAGACAGAATCAAAACTGTGTCAGGCCGTCAGCTTAAGGACAAAGACCAAATTACCCGAACAAGAATCTCGAACCAAAAACTGATTGTGGTGGCTATTTGAATTTAGTCAAGTGGTATTGATAATCAGGTAGTGGCTGTTGGTTATTAAAAACACATTGCTTGTTCAACACGTCACTGATATTACTTGGTATAAATTTCCATCATCTCAGTGCAACCACCATATTTGACACAAGATTCATAAAACATGTACCCGTTATATGATATACTGTATAAGATGGGAAGTTGGCATTGTAAGGTGTTTCTATTTAACAACAGCAAGGTTTGTGGTCTGATTCTGGGGCCCTATGTGCCATGATGATACGGCATGGGCGGGCAGCATGGTGAGGAGAACGCAGGGGGAGAGTGCAGGATAGGCTGGGACTGAGAGAGAACGGAGAGGATAGCAGGGAACAGGAGGCAGGCCATGGTCGACGGCGGCGGCTCTGTTGTCGCTGCCAAAGAGCAAAACCCACGCCTGACCGGGAAGGTTTATTTCTCTTTGTTGAAAATTACAATCCAATCTAAGTGCCTTTTTTATATATATATTAGGTGCACTTCCAAAAATAACAAAAACTGCTATTTGTAACAGTAGATCTTATTTCATTTCCTCAAGAATCCCTGGCTGGGGCAGCCACTTGTCGGTTGTCGCGTGGCCCTAGCCATGGCTTGGGCCTGTCTGACACCTTTGAATGGCCTAGTGCTGATCCCTGCTACCAAATTGATACGATTGTGGGGCGGGCAGCACGGTGAGGAGAATGCAGGAGACTCTGGGACTGAGAGAGAAAGGAGAGGATAGCAGGGAACCGGAGGCAGGTCAGCAAAACCATGCCTGACTGGGAAGGTTTATTTCTTTTCGATGAAAATTACAATTCAATCTAGGTGCCCTTTATATAATTAGGTGCACTTCTAAAAATAACAATCTCCTATTATCATTCTAACACTAGATCATATTTCCTTCCCGCAATCCCTGGCTCGTGCAGCGGCTTTGTTGGCGTGGCCCTACCCATGGCTCAGGCCTGTCTGAGATCATCTGCTGCTTTTTTTGTTCCAAAGTTGTTAAACTCTGGTGTAAGCGCTTTAAATGGTAAGAAGAATATCTATAATTTCGTTGCTTTTTATAAGTAATGAAATTTAGGTTCTCCGTTATTGGAAAAAATAACCCTACTTTTTAGGATAGGAAATCTTTTTAATTCTTGCATGCTGCTACATACTTGGACATGAATAACGACGAATTTTAGTTGAAGTGGAGGAATGCTTAAAACATATCCCTCAGTTCCAAATTGTTTAGTTCACTTTTGGCTTTTCTAGATTCATTTGATTTACTATGTATCTAGACATAGTGTATAACTAGGTGCATAGCAAAATCAATGTATCTAGAAAAGCCAAAGTGAACTACAATTTGAAACGGAGGGAGTAAATAAGATGCGGTTATCCTATACTGAGGCAGTTTCCTCACTGTTAGGCTGGCATATGAACTTTTATTTTTCCTATGAACTGACCCAGTCCAGTGATGGAACTTTAGATAAGATCATCCAGGGGCTAAACTAAGGAAACCTATTTTTCCTATTTTTGTTTGCATCAATGGACAGAATCATTTTTTCCTTATGTTCTTTGTTTAGTAAGGTAGGAATAGGATTATCCTTGCCTTTGCCTCCAAGAAGTGTTGCCCTTGACCGTGTTCCATTTTTGAGATCAAGTGTTGTCTTATGAGTTGTCAGTACATGTACCTATTGGTTCATGGTTTAGGTGCATTTGTTAAGCTTGCTTCTTTTCATTCTCTTTTACATCAATATTATGCATTTTCTGAAGCATAGACTCTACTTTCCATTCCATATGATGATTTGTGACAATTCTTATGTGCTCTGTAGCATTTTCTTTACATTTATTCATTAGATGAACAATAATCTAAATTTCACCACTCTCCAGGTTCCAGGTGTTCCAGGACATCAAAATCAATATTCCAACCAGGCAGAAAGCCATTATAATCAGGGGCCAGGTGTCCAATGGTCTCAAAACCATTATGCCTTCCAGACACAGCCATACCCTCAGAAGACTAATTCCAATCATCCGGCACTAAGCAACCTTGAAGATCAACAAAGGACTGTAGATTCTAATGGTCCAAACACAAATATTTCGTCGAATCATGTTTCTGAAAATTTTAAACCAAACTTGCAGGGTTCCGTGACAATGGATACTTCCAGTGAAAGCAAAATACAGGTTCCTACAAATCCTCGAATTGCCCCAGGTTTCTCTATGGTGATACCAAAGAATGAGAAGAAAAATTCTGGACTTGAATTATCAAATAAACCTGCCTATGTTAGTGTCTCTATGCCGACGAATGATGCTAAAGCAACTCAAGTTGGTCCTGATGCTGTAATGTTCTTCTCTCTTCTTTACATAGGCTTTGACACTACGTAAAGTAATGGGATTTACGAAAAGCTGGAATTACATCTTGGTTGACTATCGTCCTGATTTTCATGATTAAATTTGTAGTGTCTGTAAGAGTAAATCACTTAATTCTTTGGTAAATACTAAATAATGATAAGAAAGTGCAGCTGTGCTTATGTGTTATGTGACTTATGTCTATAAATAAACATTATAGGCAAACAAGATGTGTCGGTACTTGCATATTAACCATGCTTTTTTCATTTATATCCTGTTTAGAGAGCGATGCCCTTTTCACTCCGTAACTATGCTATGAGGAACCTCAATCGTTGCAAGACTGATGCCCAGAGGGCAGTCTGCCGAAGCATAATGGAGGAGGTAAATCTTTACTTTTATTCTTTATTTCCTGTCTTTATTAGCTGCTCATGATAACATCTCCTTGACAAAATGGAACGCTTTGTTTTTAGTCATGGATGCCCTTACCCTGGTCCATAAGGCTATGGTAGCTGAAGTCCCCTGACATCTTTTAGTAATGTGGTCAACACTTAACAGTACAGGGTTGTTTCAGCTGTAATAATAGTTGAATCACTCACTCAAACTCTGCTTGATCTCCTGCACACACCTTCTGTAGAGTACTAGTGCATACTCTCATGAGATGGAACTAAAAAAAAAACTGATATAGGGAAGAAATAGAAGTAGTTTTGCAGTGTACCCATGTTACTCGTGTCCTTTTCTGCTATGTATATTTCATCACTGATTTAAGGCTTCTTAAATATAAATACACATCTAATGACCCACTATCTCCTATTGTGAATGTGCAACCATGTCTCACAGCCAGGAGACCACTATCCCAACTTATGCATCTATCCTACATGATCCCTACTAATTCTAGCACTACATTCATGATCTGTGGCTTTCTCCATTTGACACAAGAGCCAACTAACAAGTAACAACTACTGCATGCATGCACATGAGCCAAACCCTTGCACATGACAAAACACAACTAGCTGATCATACACCACACACATGATGTCATGATACTTGCGCTGTTGTGTGCAAAAACTTTAAATGTGTACAAACTTTAAAACAAGTTAGTCAATATTAGCTTCCAACATCAGTGACTATGAATGCTACCATCGCAACTGATTTCAAATTTCTAGCCAGAGTGTCAAACTTGCTCTAGTAATGGGTGCAATGCATACGCTGCTGCTTCAGTGTTTCTTAGTTCAAAATTCCTTGCTACATAGTTTTGATTTGTTTAATTGATAAAGAGACTCTGTAATCTCAGTTGTTTATTTATTTATTTATTTATTTTTCTTTAATTTCAGGTCACTAAAAAGCTATTGCTGACGGAACCGTTCTTACTAAGAACTGGGACACTGAACCACTATTTCCTTTGCCTGAAAGTGTTGTGGGCGTAACTGGAACAAGGTGTGTACATTGCTTTTCAACTTTCCTCCCCTGACAAACTAAGGATCTTGACTGTTTACACCTTAAGCACCTTGATTGATGCAAACTTCAGTACACAATGGACAACCATCCCTAGTATAATTTACTCCATCTAATCCGCTATGTTTGTCCAAGACCTTTGAGAAAACTTTCACAATATTTGTCTATTGAGAATATTAAGAGTGTAGTTATTGCACGCATGATGGCCATCCAGGGTCCAGGCCATTAACCTGTAACTTCAAGATTTGTTCTGACGGGGAAACTTTAAGAGCGCTGTTCATCCTCTGTTGAGCCATCTTCTCCAGGGCGTTTGGCTCCACATCCGGTGATCTCCATCAACTCCAGGTTAGGGTTTTGGGTTGGGTCTCGGGTTTAGCGGATTTTGGTGGCCTCTGGCTGTGGAGGGATGGCAGCAGTGGTGGTGGGTGGGACAGTCTAGGGAAGGGATGGAGGCAGGGGCGTTGTATTTGGGGGTGGTTAGTGCTAGGTGTGGTGGAGCCGGTATGGGCAGTGGAGGAGACAGGGGGGTACGGAATCAGGGAGGGAGGCGGTGGAGGGTGTGCACTGTGCACACATGGGGTTGGGACAGACCGACAGAGTAGGCGCTGCTGGATCAGAATGCTGATGCCTCCATTACCCTCCCATCGACTTCTATTGTATCTTTTGGACACCTAGGATGTCCAGGATGTGTGTCGGGTGGGCACACAAACTAGGTTGTTTCCGCTCACTACAATTAAATATTTGAAAGAAAGTAGTGCTTGACTGGTTGTATCATATTACTTAATAAGGTATGGGTGATCATTTCACATTCTTTTTTACTTGGAACTAGTACTACATTGGTTAGTGTGCATGGTGTGCTGTGGATAAACCTAGTGGTACGGTGGGCACAATGAGTTTTCAGATCACACCCTCTCAACGTGCTGAATTTTGATTTATTTGTTTTATCTGAGCTGAAACCATGTTAATACAAAATGTGCCAGCACACTGGTGGTCCTCACGCCAATTTTGGTTGTCAACGCCCTGTTAAAACCACCAGTCTAAGCAGTGTAGAAAAGGCGCCATTCCACGCTTGCCTGGACGAACCTATGCACTGGGTGATTGGGTACCGCATCGTCTAGGCGGGGTAGGTGGGTACCTAGGCAGCAGCCAACTGTTGGTGGTGAAAGGAGGCCAGATCCGCCAAGGCAGGGACGTGTGGGGTGACACGGAGGTAATGGTGGGTGTGAGCGGAGTTCGGGAGGGAGAGAACAGAGCCCAGGAGGGAGGGGGTAAGGTGTCGATTGGGGGTAGCACGGACTTGGCTGTTAAATGGGCCTTCTCTTCTTTCTCCCCAATATTGACCACTTATCTCCTTTTTTTCTCTTTCAAGTATAGAATGTATCAGCCACCGCCTAGGCACGCTAGGCGCGATTAGGCTCTAGGTGGAGGGTGAACGCCTAGCTCCTTTTGCAACCTTGAGTCTAAGATAGTATAGTAGTGTTCTTTGTAGTAAGGCCAGTCTCAATGGGGGTTTCATAGGCGTTTCATGCACATTAAATTGGGTGCCGCATCAGCAAAAGTCCACTTTTTGCATGAAACGCTGAGGAGAGAGAGAAGGGAAAAGTTTCATCTTGGTGAAACTCTCTTGGACGAATACTATCTCGAGTCATGAAATTAAATGCCTATGAAATCACAGAATAAAACTCTCCATTAAGAATAGGGGTTTCATCTAAGTTTCATTTCATTTTATATGACATGGGAGTCTTGGAAACAACGTAATGAAACTCACCATTGTGACTGGCCTAACTATCATCATGGACTAACTGTCAGTCGCTGGATGACCTTAATATACTTCATGTCATGGACTTCCACACTTAAGACAACTTCTGTTAATGCGATTCAACCAATTTTCATAATTTAACCCCTTTTTAATACTAGTGTGGTACAACAGAGAGGCTAAAGAAGCTATTGCATACTCTGGTAGAGGGGAGAGTTCCTCAACAAGTGGTTATCCATCAAATCTACTTCCTATTTTAAAGCATTTGCCCTAGTCCATGTTGTTCCTTGCACTATCTTTACTTTGATTTTATTTATCAGATACAGAGCAGTCCTGATAATTTCTTGTTTTCTCTCGTCATGTTTCCTATGCAGCAGTGTAAACAATTTAAGCCCCTTCTCATCGGTATCTACCCCAAGGAAGCGTGTGAAAAGTAGATGGGAGCCTGTTGTGGATGAAAATGTTACCAATAAGGTGGAACAAATAGCAAAAGGACTGATCAGCAGTAATGTCCACAGTACTTTGGACCCTAAAACTAGAACGGTAAGCATTAATCTGTTGGCCATACTGGTGGAACAGACTTCTAAGTATCCACAATGAAATGCTTTTATCACTAGACTTGGTATTCCAAACTTGTTTTTTTGCTCGTCATAATATTAGCCAAATCCTGTGCAGGGTAGCAGTTGGGATCATGGGAAATTTCTCCAGCCTCATCAAGTACCTTCAAATAATAAAGTCAATCAGAGGCCTGCCAAGAAGCAAAAAATGGGTGGTAATTTGACTCAAATACAGAATGGAAGTGCTTCAAGTGACAGTGAGAAGGAACATGATCTAACCAAATATTATGCCAGTGCAACTGCACTAGCAAACTCGCCTGAGGAAAAGAAACGTAGGGAGCATAGATCCAAGCGTTTTGAAAAGAATAAAGATTCATCATCAAAATCAAGAAATACTTCTGCAAATAATGATGCTATGGCTCTTGCAAGAAGGGCAATTTCATCTTTTCGTAATAGAACCTATGAAGAAGGCACATTGGCTGTTGAGGATATGGATTGGGATGCACTGACAGTCAAAGGAACATGTCAGGAAATTGAGAAAGACTATCTACGACTTACGGACGTACCTGAGCCTGCCAAAGTAACGACACTCACCAATTGTCTTACTCTACTCTAGATTCAAAGGGTCACTGATGTTGACCCACTAAGTTGATAGTTTCTGCTTGATCCTTCTACTGTTTGCTTGACTCTGAGTATTTCATTTGCAGGTAAGGCCAGAAGATGTCCTGGAGAAGGCCCTTACAATGGTTGAAACATCACAAAAGAATTATTTTTACAAGTGTGGTCAACTAAAATCTATCCGCCAAGATCTTACAGTTCAGAGAATCCAGAATGAACTGACTGTAAAGGTTGTTTCCAGTTCTACATGGCATCCTGCATTCTATAGCGCATTTAGTAGAGAAACAAATACTGTCTATTTTACTTACTACTGTCAACTAATTAAGAAGACATTACTCTCCGTTCCAAAAAGAGTTCACATCTCGCTTTTTTGAGGAGTCAACTAATCCCAAGTTTGACAAATTATATACAAAAAATTACTATATTTATGATACAGAATAAGTGTCATCAAATTAATCATGTAATATATTATTTTCTATGAATCTAGTTGAACTTGAATTTGATTGACTCCTCAAAAAGCAAGCTGTGCATTCTTTTTGGGATTGGGGGAGACGGTACACTTGATAATATTCATGTGCAGCCTTAGTTTAGTAATCTGCTACGATGTCATAACAATTAGATAGCTTATTTTCAGGTATATGAAACCCATGCCCGACTAGCTATGCAAGCTGGTGATTTACCTGAATTTAACCAGGTAATGATTTCTTTCTACTTGATTAGCATTTTTGAAATAGAAATATAAAATATTTGTACAAATGAACTAGAATGTTGATCCTTTTGTACCTGCTCAATCCCAATTTAGTTTATAAATAGGTTTGGCTTTGCTTTTCTATTGGCTTACTCAAATGTTATTATAATATAATAGTTACAGGGTTGTGTAAACTGGTTTATTTCTGGTCTTGGTCATTCTGATCACTGCTAATCTGCTACTGAATCAGGAAAGCTGAATGCCATTAAAAATTGTTGCTCATAGAACTCTCAGTTGGAAAATACAACCCAGAACGCTAGAAATCTACACTGGTGCTTCATGATTGTCATCTTATTAACTATTTCTGTGTCAATAACTATTGCAGTGCCAGTCACAACTGAAGAGGCTATATGCACAAGGAATCAAGGGTTGCTATTTTGAATTTTCTGCTTACAATTTGTTGTGTGTCATGCTACACTCTAATAATAAACGAGACTTGCTGTCATCAATTGCAAGGTATTATGTTGTAATTGTAATTGATATCTTTTTTTTTGTTTCAGCCTATCAAAAGAAGTGGATTGTAATTTTTTTTTTATTTCAGCCTATCAAAAGAAGTGGATTGTAATTTTTTTTTATTTCAGCCTATCAAAAGAAGTGGATTGTAATTGATATCTTTTCTTTTTTCAGCTTATCAAAAGAGGCCAAACAAGATGCAGCTGTTAAGCATGCCCTTGCAGTTCATGCTTCTGTTTCATCTGGCAATTATGTTCTATTTTTCAAATTATATAAGAAGGCTTCAATTTGAACTCATGTCTCATGGGTAAAGAGCAATCACTTAAATTGTACTTTTTCTTGGAAGAGGTTTCTGGTGCTGTAACCATTCTCATTAACAGATCTCTATGTGGAGCGGATGCGATTTGAAGCGATGAAATGCATGTCTAAGTCATATCGCCCAACTCTACCTATGGGATATGTAGCACAGATTTTGGGGTTCTTGAGAACAGAGACTGAAGGCTGTGCAATCGATGGGGATGATGGATTAAAAGAATGCGAAAAATGGTTGAAAGCGCATGGGACAGTTCTTTCAGAAGATAACAGTGGGGAATTGCAGATAGATATGAAGGTATCGACTCCCTCAGTATTTTTTTTGGGTGCTATTTAAGTACAGTTAAATCTCATCTATCTAAAGACAATAGGAGGGTGCTAACGGTTTGGCGGTGAATCTCCAGTTAGGATAAATAGACATGTTTCCTTGAGTAAAGCACTACACAGCTCCAGTAAAACGATCTGCTTGATCTTGATTATGCTAACATGCACGCTCTGATAGTTGGATTCCTTCTCTGACTCCTGTCAGTTCGCAAGAATTATTTAACAGTGGTGATAAAGTATTTTTCTGAAAATACTACTAGCAATAATAACCTGTCATCATTCAATCTAGTTGCCTTCTATACATTTAACGTGCAAGTTTTATTTTTCTTTCTTGTATATTTCTGCACAGGCTTCTTCTTCTACACTTTACATGCCAGAGCCAGAGGACGCGGTTGCACATGGTGATGCTTCACTTGCTGTTGAAAACTTTTTGGCACGGACTGAAGGACATGGTAAAAGGTGCAGCAGCGATGGACCAACGGTGGATACTCCATAGTAGTATTGGTGCTCCTGTGGCAGTCATGCTGAATTGCTGAGGTGTGGACGTACTGCACTTGCAGCTGTGGCAGTCGTGCTGAGGTGTGGACGCACTGCACTTCTCCCATAGAAATTACAACAGCGGGGGCATGAAATGGAGCTGCCCAACGATGCTCGTGGAGCAGCTAGAGAGTCGGAACAACTGAACAAGGATGTGGTCATCTGGTTCTGGCATTTGCTCTAACTGATCCAGTCATCGACATTTACTCAAATTGATCCAATCATCTAGACTTGCACCAGTATGACCTTTATTGAGAAGTCATTACCTGGACCTCAGCAAGTTTTTTGTGTCGTGGTGGTGTTGTAGTTGGTTTACTCACCCGGGTTACCCCTAACTTGGCATTAAGTGTACAAAATATTGTGAAAAGCAACGACAGGTTTGAAGCATACACATGTTTTCCGGGGGGTCATTTTTCTGGCTGCCCCTTTCTCTGTGAAGATTGTAAAGGATTTTTTTTTCACATATAAATTTGTTTTCCTATCCCGTAGAAATATATATGCTAATACCCTTATAATATCTCGAGACAAACTGTATACTGATATTCTGATACTAAATACTTCATACGTACTGTGATAGACTGAAATGACTTGTTATACATTATGATTTTGTCTGCCGAGTGCACTGGTCAGGTCTTGTTTTTTCTAGTCAAGATAAAACTGCCAATGTTCAGCCGTGCGCTAGCAGACGGAGCCCTCCTGAATCCTGATGATTAGTTTCTGCTTGTTTCAGTTTATTCGCTCACATAACACTGTTAAAACAGTCAAGATCAGTCAGGCGAGCAGTGCAACCATCCTGAATCCTGATGTATAAGGCCAGGCGAGCTGGCAATGTTAGGCGCCGACCAGTTGGAGTGTAACATCGCGCCGACCACTCCTTTGGTGGGCTGGCCCAAGGCCTGCCGGGGAGCGACGATGCGAGGGCGACGGCGGGTTCGGCCGGCGGTGAGCGAGGCGGGGGGGTGTCGCCGAGCCGGGCGAGCAGGACCCAATCGGTCGGGTATGGGTAGGCGGCGGGGGAGCGGGAGGTCGTCCATGGCGGCGGTGTTCGACCTCGGAGCGGCGGCGAGAATGGTGGCTAGGGTTTCAGCGGGGGAGAAGAAGAAATGGGGAAGGGGAGTAGGCAAACGCCGCCGCCGGCGGGGGGACAGAGGTGGTGGCGGCGGGGACAAGTGCGTCGGGAGGAAGAAGATGAAGGAGGCGCCGTGGTGGGCCTAAAGGTGGTCGGCGCCTAACACCCCAGGCGAGCAGGGCATGCCTGGTTTCATAGGGAAGCCAAGCCCCTTGGCAGTTCGCACGGTGAGCTGCATCCCAGCCCAGGTGCCATGCGACTTGGCCAGCCTTCCATCTCCACCCCAGGCCTCCAAAGCCCAACGTGGTTGTTGCCTGGCCCAGGACAACCTTTGCCAGCTCCGAAACCAAACAGAAACAAGACAAGGGCAGCAGGCCTTGTACGTCACGATCTGCGTACTGCTTGTCCCGCCACCCGAGGCCGGTGAGACGTCCCGACTCCACGCCGCTGCCGACTCCCGACTCCGAATACCGCTGCCGCCGGAGACGAGCGCCGCCACTGCTTGCACCAATCCAGGTACGCTGCCCCCCTATCTCCTCCTCCTCGTTCCCCATCTTGCTTTGCTTGGGTGCCTCGTCATTGCCTCCCCCATCTCCTTGGCCTCCTCCCCATCTCTCTGTCCTCTTGTCCAATCATCCCCTTCTTGCTAGGGTTTTGAGTTTTCTACAAGCACCAGTTGCATCTCTCCACCCTCGTCCCCTTCCTCCACAGACCGTGCTGGCCTACTGAACCAACCATTAGAGATGGTTTTGTGAGTTCTTGATATGTTCTTGGATGCGTTGTGCTCCAAGGTGAACAAAACTCACTTCGGAATCTGGTGTCTTCAAGGTGAAGGAAACTGAATTACCTGCTTGATCTTCTGGTATTTAGTACTTAACTGTTATTTGTTCTTGGATATTAGACTTAACAAACCACCCCAACATTGATGATTTTGCTCATTTGACAAAGGAAAATACTGTGTGGTAACAGCTACATCCCTTTATCAGTTCTGTGAATGTGTCATTTTCCACCTGCAGTAATCCAAATGTTGTCTGCTATAATGTTTTTGTGAATGTATCATTTATTTATTTCACCCTTGGCAGTATCATGTACACATGTCATGCACTCATGCTTCTTGTGCCACAATCTTTCATATTGCAAGTGTTGAGCATTGTATTTTTCTAATTAAATCTTTTGGTAAGTTGCAATCGTATGAACATGATGTGTATGCACTAATGCCGTTCAAAATAAACCCTGACATATGACCTATATGTAGGTTGATCCAGGCAGCATGTATATGTGCATTTTGTCGTATAAACTATTTGAATTATTCATGCAGCTCTAAGTTATTCGTTCCTTGAGAAGAAAATAAATACAGTAATAAAACATCGAGAGCAACACTGTGGTGTTTCTTGCCACAGAACCATTCCATGTCAATCCAAGTCATCCCGAATAATTAACTTCGGCAGTGGTTTAAACCCTCACGGTGGAAGGGGATGGGTGGCAGGGAGGGATCAACACAATCCTCCCATGGGTCATTTCTCTCAAGAACGTAACCCCCACATGCCAAACGAAGCCTTAAGTGTTTTTTTATCTCTCTCTGGCTGATTGTACTGTTGATACAAGGGGGTCAGGTCAATCCTTTTTTTCCTATAAAACACTCTATAAGTAGGTGTGCAACATTGCTGCTGCTGGGTTATCGACACATTGGACGTTGAGCATAAATGTACAAATCAGAACTTTAGCAGGTCATAGGACAAAACTTTGCCCCTGTTGATGCCATCAGGTTAATAAATTTCTCTGTATCAATCAGATACCACAGCTAAGGAAATTTTCACAAATTCACATCCCCCAGTTGCACTTTGAAATTGCAATGCGCTTTGTAATTCATTGTATCAAGAATAGTCACATGGTAATTCACTAGAGATACACGATAAATTTAACTGTGTTCTGTTTCTACCATTGGACAAACTGATGAAATCTCTCTGGTTTCTATTCAGGGCTTGAAGTGGACGCTACTGCTGCAGCCATGAGCACCATGAAGTTTTGCCGCGAGTGGTATGCACCCTTCTACATCGATCATCTTCCTCTCCCTTGCATTAGATTGGTCATACAGTTAATTGATTTTGGATGGACGTGCAGCAACAACATCCTGTACCCCAAGGAAGACAGAGACAGGCGCACCCTATTCTTAGATGTCGCAACTGTGAGCACCAGGTACAGCTCAGTCAACCTCTATCCTTGTTCCACCAACAAATCCAATCCAATCTTTTTGCTGTACCCCTCATCAATGCATCACTACAAGAATGGTGTTTGGGCACAGCACTTGGATGATGGGGTTCGAATGAGCACTAAAAATGGGTGCTGTTCCTTTTTTTCCCAAATTCCAAGATTTTGGTAGGGTCATGCCAATGCTATGTGTGCCCTTCATTTGCATCTCTGGCTACTTAATTCCCTTATTTATTTCATGTATGCATAGCACAAATTAAACATAACTGTAACAGGAATACGATTATCCTGTCCACTTCGCCCCCAAAAAAGATTATCTTGTCCACACCGAAAAGTATTACACTTGTCCTATGATTTTATTTGTATCTGTGTTTAATGAATGGTGAATTGAATAATTTGGCATCTAAGTTAACAGTACTATTCCTGGTCCGATTCAGGAGGTCTCTGACAATAACTGCGTCTATCGGAATGAGGTGCACCACACTGCTGGGGGAGCGAACTCAGGTCTTGCAGGATGTAGCTTCTGACCCAACTCTTCCCAGAACCAAGACTGTCCGCTGCACTGCCTGTGGGCATGGAGAGGCTGTTTTCTTCCAGGTTTTTCTCTTGGTTTGCCTGGTCGCATTTTTATGGGTTTCATTTTCATGTGATATTTCTATGCAATCTGAATGACTTGTTAAACGAAATAGTATGCAAAAATTCTGCACCGTGTTAAGGTTAACGTTGGATATTGCATCCCCCCTTTTTTTGGCAGTACCTGTCCTATATATGGAAGCCTGCATCTATATCCCCGACATGAACATATCCTAATTCACAAGTCAGGAGTCAGTTCCCAAGAAAATGTGGCCTTATATTATTGTTTTGTGCCAGAATAAGGGTTCTCTTTTGTGTCTCTTTGCATGTCTCTCTTTCTGTATTCTTCAAAATTACTGCATCTGCAGTTAAGCGCTATTTATATTTCAATAGCAATTGATGGCACTGGTCCTGCTTAAATGTTTTGAGACAATCTTAAGCGTTTTCATCACTTGCAGGCCACGGCAAGAGGGGAGGAGGGATGACCCTGTTCTTCGTGTGCTGCAGCCCAGACTGTGGTAATCGATGGAGGGAATGATGCAATGAAATTTTGGCGAGAATAGTTGTTCCATCATAGCTTGGAACTGAACTTGTTTTGTGATTTGTTGGAACTATGTATTTTGGCGTCCTGGAAGATCTCAAGAATAATGAGGGAATGTTTTTCCAATATTTTACTTATTCATTATTCAGAATGTCATACGTGGCTGCATTATATAGTTTCAATATGCCTGCTATAAGTATATTGTGCTTGTACTTTAGGCCACTGCATAGCTGCGATTTGACCCTGGGTCTTAGACAAGGTTGTTGCACGCCTGTGCCATCAAAGATTTTATTCTGACATATTTATAACACAATACAAGAGCGAGGAGCCTCAGTACTTTCTCCTTTGCATTCGTTGCTTTTGATTAGGCCCACTCATCAATGAGATCCTGCCTTGATTCTACCCTTAATTTTTCGGGAGTTTTCGGATTCCTGTTTGTGTAGTACAGTACTAGAAGTTGTTAGTGGCTTGAAACTGAATCATCCAACCTGTGTTGTCAATCAGCAACCAGCAATGCCAAAAGAAAAGCTGGACAGTGATGCACTACCAATGCAAAGCAGTGTGTCCCAGCCATTTCACATGCTCAGCTAGTCAGCTAGTTTTCCTGCCTCAATCATGCCATTGTGTGTATGTGTGACCATAGTTTACCATGAGACAACGCTAGTATCTGACCAAGACTCTACACGCATGTAAAGGTTTGCAGCAAAGTATTGCAGAATTCAAAAGATTTAGGACAAGGTAGGCAGGAAAAGGAACGAAGTCAAATGTGCCAAAGTGACTAAGACGGCTCACCACAAAATGTGCCGAAACAGGAGTCGGTGCTGCTGATGGCATTGCAAGCAAGAAAAATTCGAGAACATGGTGGTATAAGCTAAGTAATCTGTGTTTCATCAGTAAAATACTAAAATCTACAAGAACAAAACGACTTCACATCCCATCGGTACATACAACACTATGATTTGAAGTATGATCAAGATCACAGGGGGTGAAGATCAAGTGAACGTGGTATTCATGGAGACTCTTGTGAACCATAGCTGCATCTCTTTCATAGCTCGAATTCCTCTTCTCGGAGCACCATCTCCGCAGCCTCTTCCTCATCTTCATCGAGAGAGAAGTAGTGGCTCTTCTCGGCCGGCCTGAATGTGTAGAACATGAAGAGGTAGAAGGCCAGTGTGGCCATCTCTTCTGCCAAGATGCTCACCCACCGGTACTTGTAGCTGGCAACCGTCTTGAGCGCATACACGACGATCCTAGTGAAGTAGAGGTAGCCAATCACGACGACGTAGAACTGCCGGAACAGTGTGAGCTTGGAGAGGTTCCTCGCCGCCTTGCCGTCGGTCTTGGACGTCTCCCTGAGCGACCGGATGGACCAGACGACCGGGAAGAGCACCGCGCAGCAGCACGCGACGTCCACCAAGATGAAGATCTGATTCCACGTCACCCACCCCTCCATGAAGGGCCCCGTCTCCCCAATGACGGCGGCGGCGATGTTGGCGGTGACCTGGAGCGGGATCACGGCCATGAGCACCTTCTTCTCCCGGTCCTGCAGGACGGGCTTCAAGAACGACCACCCCGTGCCGACCAGCGCGATCACCGCGAAGAGGACGACACCCTTGACGAGCTGGAAGAGGTAGAAGGCCACATCCCAGCCGTGCGGCGTCCCGGTGACGCGGATGTAGTGCTGGTCCTCGGCCGCGGAGAGGCAGTAGAGCAGGCGCGCGACGAGGAGGCCCGACATGAGGTGGTGGATCTGGTGCGCCGACACGCGGTCGCGGGAGAGGGTGAGGTACCCCCAGGCGGCCAGGAACGCGGCGTAGCAGAAGGCGAAGAAGCCGTAGATGGCCGGCAGGGGCGCCTGGCCGACGGGGAGGTAGTCCTTGGAGCCGTCGGAGTTGACGTTGTACATCTCGGTGCGGACGGTCATGGAGACGAGCGCCTCCGGGGCGCAGTTGGCGAAGAAGAGGGTGTACTCGTCGGGGCGGGTGACCGGGAAGGACTTGTTGAAGCGGCCGCCCTTGAGGTTCTTGAAGGTGAAGAGCTTCTTCACGTAGGGGCTGTCGAGCACGCACCCGGTACCGGAGCCGGAGCCGCCGTCGGGGTCCTCGCCGCCGCCGTTGGTCGCCGCGGCGCGCTTCTCCCTTGTGGGCCCCTCCCGCGCCTCGTCGATGGCGTGGAGGAGGGACTCGTCGGACAGGAGGAAGAAGCCGAGCTGCGCGTTGTCTGGCCTCGCGACGGGGAGGAGACGGCGGCGCCAGAGACGATGATCCGGACCGCGCCGGACTTGGAGAAGCCGAATTTCTCGAACATGATAGACGGGCGCGGGTCCTCCCTGAAGGACTCCTTCCTGATCTCGGCCGCCGGGGGACGCCAGGGCTCCCGCGACGACGACGACGGCGAGCAGAAGAAGGCGGCGCGCCGGCGCGGCCATGGGGGAAGCGAGCGAGATCTGTGGAGGCGGCGGCGCGGGGGCGTAGGTGGAGGAAGAGGGCGAAATGAGTGGGATTGTGTCGGTTATGGATGAAGCGTCGGAATCGGAAGGAAATCGTTTTGTGGTAGGTGTGGGGGTTCGGATGCACTTTGAGATTGGTGCTAGTGTGGTGGTGTTTGACACTTTTGACTTCGTTGGTCGGGTTGGTGTTTGGCAGCTGACCGGAAACTGGAAAGGAGAGTGACCTGCGTCGGCGTCGTCCAGCTCCAGCTGCTCGGCTCCAAGTACCAACAATTAATCTCAGGCATTTCAAAATGGGACGTTTAACATTCGATTAGATCGAATTGAGGTTATTCCTTTTTGATAAATTTTAGTTTTGATAAGTCAACCACGGTCATTGATTTTGGCTCAATAGCCGAATGTTCGAAATACATTTGGTCACCATTTTATAAGTTACATTTTACATTGCCGCAGCAATAACCGAGCACCAAGCGTCTCCTATTTGCCTGTCCTTCTTTGGCGGCCGCGCTTTCCAAAGCATCGCCTCGTTCCTGCACGCCGAAATGAGCATGCTCCGATCATCCCTGAAAACCGCATTGTTGCGCCTCTTCCAGATATGCAAGCAGCAAAGCATGAGAAACGTGCTGAAGTGCTTGCTAGGGATGTGAGGCGGATGCACAATCTCCCGCAGCTTCTGAATAGGCCAGTCCTGCTGGGTCGGGATTTGCATAGCATCCCAGAACTGAGTCGCCGCATTGCAGCCAAAGATAATGTGAGCAGGAGTCTCTTCCGTAGCGTGGCAAATGTCACAAGAGGCATCAGCGACAATCCCTTTCTTGGTCAAGTTGGTCTTGCACTGAATTCTGTCTTGTGAGAGGAGCCAGGGGAAGAACCGGACTCTTGGCGGCGCTCTGTTCTTCCCAGATAAAGGACGCCCATAGATCATCATCAGAGTTTGCCATCCTAAGGGTCTTGTAGAGCATGGCAGAATCAAGGTCTCCGTTTTTTTTAGACAGTGGACTGAGGCGCCGGTCTTTCTGATTGCTAAAAGTCTATTGCGAGAGCAAAAGGTCCACCTGTTCGAGTTGTTGCCTTGTTGCCATAGACTGTCGAGGCATCAAGCTTGTGTGGATCGCACCTTGCATTGCTTGTCGTACTGTAATCTCTTTCAGACCGCAATGGCTAAAGAGCTCAGGAACCTGTCCACCATCGGATCCTCCCCAGTCCACACATCGTACCAGAAGGAGGTAGAGGTACCATCGACGATGATCACTGTGGTGACTGCTCTGTAGATCGGTAGATGTAGCCTCAACATGTCCCAGTGCTGCTCGAACAGATTGCCTGTCAGCCATGCCACATTTGCGTTTTCTCGAACCCAAATAGCCCATGATAACGGTTGACTTGAGTGCAGTTTGTGGATCAGTTTCAGTAGTAGACAAGTGTTTTTTAATGTTGTAGACGAGTGCTATGAATCCGCAGATCCTTAAGACCAAGACCACCGGCCTCCTTGGTGTCTCAGACATGTTCCCAAGCAACAAGGTTGCTTGTGCCTGAAGCTTGTTGTTTTCCTGTCCACAAAAACGCCCTGCGTCTTCGATCAATTTGTTCGACCACACCCGGGGGGATTTGCAGCGCACACATGGCATAGGTCAGTTGACTGTCAAGAACAGAATTCACCAGAGTATCTCGTTCCATGTGGTTTAGGACACTGGCCTGCCACCCTGATAGACACTTATTTGTTTTGGCAATCTGTGGAGCAAAAGCGTTGAGCCTCAATTTTGTGCTGGACAAAGGCAAACCAAGATAGGTTTGGGGGGAAGCCTTCTCTCGTGCACCCTAGCACAGAGATGCAGTTGGTAATTGTGTCTCACCCTGCTAATGGGTTGTAACCCAACCTCTACCCACACCAATCCACATCTGAGCAGACAACTTTTTGTCACCAGACCAAACTAATCCAAACACAGTGGCAACCAAACTGTCGTGGGAGTTGCTGTTCAGTAGTGATTATCCATTTGCCAACCCACGGGTCCAATCCATTTGATAACCATTTCTTAACCTGTGTGCCCTACAGATGAAAGGAAGTGAGCGGGAGCAAGCTAAATAACAGGTGGGCCGCTCAGCAGACGTAGGGAAGCAAAGCTAAATAGATTAATTTTTAAAAAGTAACGGCAGCAAAGCTAACGATAGCCAAAGAGAACGGATTATACAATTCTAAATTCTAAATTAGGTGAAAGAAGACTTTGACAAATTAAGAAACAAAAATTACAGCTCCAAACAAATTAGGAAACTAGATAATAGTTTATACATCAAGTTTTTCTCTCGGGAATAATACTAATGAAAAAAAAACCCCTCCAAATCGTTGGCTTCAAGTACTACTGCCGTACACATACAGTCAGACAGAACACAGAAGAACCTCCTTATATACAGACATTGAAATGGACAGTGTGAAGCACCGATAGTATACAGGGATCAAACACTGATGCAATGAAGTTATAACCTCCAATAAGATTGTACAAAGCTCAAATCTCAGAACATGTCACATATATTTACCAAAAAAAAACATTTGAGGATTAATTGAGCCTCCATAGCTCCATATATTACAAAAATTGGTAAGCTCCATATATTACAAAAATTGGTAACATTTATTTTCCAAAGTTATCTGATGGAAGGAGAAGTAGGAGTCATAGAAGTTGAACATTGCAATGAAGACAAGAACAGATGGTAGAGGAGCAACTTGAGACCACTGAACCGAAAGTGCAGACCTGTGTGTCTTTGAAAGTGACATATGCAACTTGAGACCACTCATCTCCACATGTTCAATATCTCCTGTAAAGGAAAAGAACTCTTTAATGCTTTGCGCAGTTGCACTAAGAGGGACATTGGTGACATTTCAAATAAAAATCAGACGAGAAGCATTCAAAAAAAAAAAAAAATATTTTTTTTCTATCATATCCGCAAGCATAGCTTAGTAAATACTACCATTCCAACGCTTTTAAAGCTTATGAGTTAAATACTACCGTATCAGCAACAATAAAAATTCAAATCAGCAACCATTTGAATCATATGGCAGCAATGGTCATGGTCATGCAGTAGCTATTTGTCCAGTAAAAGGTATTAGATAAAAAATGTATGTCAATGACTACACCAGATCATAAAAACAATTAACTATTTGTCCAATAAACAATGTATGGCACAGGAGGTGATATACACTGAAGTGAAAGCTCCAAATTCTAGAAAAGGTCAACTCCAATCTCATTTTTGCAACTGGAATGTATGAACTTTCAAAAGAGAACCTTTTACCTTTCATGGCTACAGATTGTTGCCAACACTTTCTAGCTGAAGGCCCCACCAGTTCAGCTAACTCCACCTATTCAACAGGATTTTTGTAAAAACATAACAAAGCTATATTTTGTAACCTAAACTTGATCGATCGTTCGATCGTGTTTGTAAAACTGATGGTTCACCGGTCTCTAAGTGTGTGAATGTGTCGAAAACATGTGACTTATAATTAATGTCAAGTTGTGATGCATGTTCAAGATTTGTGTAAATATTCTCTAATTTTATTATTTAATATGTGGTTTAAATCATAATTTATAATTTTATAATATTTTTGAATTATTTTTTATTAATCCTAAATTAATTAACCGTGGCGGTTAAATTACAAAACCCGCCATGGTTAATACATTAACCATGGTGGGCAAATAAAGAAGACCTTTTTGTTAAATAACCGCCACGGTTAATCGATTTTCCGTGGCGGCGGTGAAACCGCCATCGTTAGTCGTTTGATTAACCGTGACCCTAGCTGCGTAGTGGTTTCAATGCCCGCCACGGAAAAAAAAAAAAAATCCGCCCACGGAAAATCGTTTCAGTAGTAGTGTATGGAATTACTCCACTAAATCTATCAAGCATTGCCCTTGCTTTACTAGGTGCCAAATTTCTTCCGATTCTCTATTTCCTTTCTTTTTGGCATTTTTTTTCTGCTCTTTTCAGAGCTCATCCTACAAAATAGAGTATACACCAAAACTCATGGAATTGATTAGTAATAATAATCTTTTATATTATTTATCCATGTTTTAATAGGAAAGTAATACTTAATTTTAGACATTATCTACCATCAGCAGCCCCCTAGGGGGCATCGCCCCCTACGGCAGAAGCCTTCCCAAATCTAAGCCTGCCCGGCGCCCGATGGGAGGATGGTCATCCTCTTGTGGCCTAGGACGGCCCCGGATAAGCATCGAGCCATTGATGATGTTTTGAAATAAGCTCTCTTCACATTTATCCAATTTCTCATTCCAAATTCAGATGCGCCTTGTCATCTTTGCTTCATGAGATGTCCATCGTTTTTTTTTTTTTTGCCTCCAAATGGCATGCCATGACATGCATCGAATGGTTTGGGCAAACAAAACAGATGGATTGTGTCTACATGAAAAAAAAGAGTAACAAGCAAGATATGACTAGTCGAGGTAAATCATTGCTTCCTAGTAGAAAAAGTCTAGATAATAACCCCCAACCTATTAGGGGTGGGGGGGTTAGACTACTTTACCCCCATGAACTATAAAACCGGTTGTTTTACCCCGTCAACTTTGCAAAACCGGTCATATTACATATAGCCCCCAACTTGTGTGACTTCCCCTGGGAGGGGGGCCACCGCCCCCTGCGGCAGAGTCCCTCCCAAATCTAGAGCTTGCCCGGCGCCCGATGGGAAGATGGTCATCCTCTTGCGAAGATGGAGGAAGTTCGGGTTCCACATCCAAACCCAATAGAGAAAGACATCAGTGGCCTAGGCCGACCCCGGATAAGCATCAAGCCATTGATGTTCATGGACAAGCGCTTGCCCTTCCAGAACCCCAATCCCCCTGCATGGACATTTGCTCGAGCATGAGCTGGGCAGAGTGGAGTGTGGACAACGTCACAACAACTCATGGCGCACACCTTATCCCAAACAGGATCATTCAACACCTCAGGACTGTATAGCTTAGAGGCCAGAGGACGGGGTCGAGAGGGGGGCGAGGTACTTTGCAGATCGTGGGGCGCCGCTGGTCGACGCAGCCACCCGACGGCGCCTCAGCTCTAGAGCCGCAGTAATGGCCGCCGCGCTCGACCCGACGCCATTAGTAACCTTGGAGGAAGCACATCCAGCTCGCCGCAGCGCTAGGCTCGCCCGGATCCACTCCACTGATATTGCCCCGACAGGCAGACACATCGGCTTCGCGGATCACCTATTCTTGAATCGTAACAACAGCTGTTCCAAGTTGCCCCAGAGCCCCATCCTCATCGTCGCTGTAGCTCCAATCCAGCAGCTCTCTGGTGGTGCTTCTTCGCCTGCGAGCTCTTTCTCCAGTGCAGCGTGCGGACTAGCGGGGCCATCTCCTTCCACTCGAAGCATGAGATCTTCCTCCCAATAAAGTTACATTTTGAATTAATTTAGTAGTTACAGTAGTTCAATTGTACTTATATTTGTTGATCAGCTGTAATTCATGGGTTTCATTGATGTAATTTTGTTTAATTGACCTTGTTATACTTTTCTTGTATGTGTTTTTCCAGGTTATGAATTTGATAATACCACATTGTTTGTTTGATTGATTATTGGCCTCCAGGACATGTCATGTGACAACTGATGACTGTCTAGGGACTGGGTGGGATTGTGAAATGTGAAATGGTTGCCTGTAATCCTAATTTTCTTGAGTCTGAATGTTGGTCTCAAGATGTTTTTGCTGATTATATGTATCATATCAGTGATTATATGTGTGTCCTATCTAGAGTTGTATGTGTTGATGTGGACCTTGAGTACAGTCTAGGAAGTGTTTGGTAGGATAGCAGTAGTTAGTGGCAGAGGAGCATGGTGGCAAGGTATGACACCTTGTTTTTTTCCTGATAATCAAATTCTTTAAATTCCCAGATTATTCTCGTTCAATTTTGCTAGTCTGGTGTCATGGATATGCATTAAGAACTTACCATTTGATGGTAGAGGAATTTAGGAAAATAAAATCTTCTACATCGGAATTGGAGGGGGCAAATATTTTAGAAAATCAGGTGTCTGCGCTACAAATAAAAAGTTTAATTGTGTGAAGATCACCAACCTCGCCACACCTTGATGTTTATCCGTCCTCCGAGTTTAAATATATTGTTTGAATGCAGTATTCTAGTTCATATGAGAGGAATATGGCTCTATTATTTTCATAGCTCTTCTATAATCCAGAGAGGAATATGGCCAATTAGTTGCTGCTGCACGCTGGTAATTTCGGCTCTGATGTTTGTCTTTTTGCTTTATGAGGCCAATTAGTTGCTGCTGCACGCTGGTAATTTCGGCCCTGATATTTGTCTTTTGCCTTATGATGGTCCTTAAAACGTGTTGATTGAACTAGTCATTCCTTAAGGATAGAGTGTCTGTGGGAATTGGCTGAAGAGCCTGAGCCTAGCTCACCATCAAGATGTCGTTCTGGAACTAACGAGTACTTATTTCATTGCAATCAAGTACTCAACAACTGTGTTCGTCATTCGATCGAATCGCGTTTTCAGGAGTACAGTGGCAAATGTGGGCACCTCACCTGTTCGGCAGAGCTTTCCTTTTCAGATTGTGTGCCCGCCCTTGCATTATTGGTACGCTATCTCGCGGCCTCAGGCGGTCGGCTTTCGAAAGTTCCCGCTTGTAGCCAGCCAATCCAGTCCCCATCAAGTCATGAACCATCTATCCTGATCCAGCTAGTTTTTTTCGCGTGACATGCAGCAGCAACATCCCTGGCCACATGACATGGTACCACGACAGCCACCACACTACCACCACCATCGGATGATTCTGCCTTCACCTGGAAGCACCGATCGAGCGAGGTCGCGCGTAAGCACACGGTTGCTTCAAGGCACCCACCGCAGTTTCTGACGGGCGCGGCCGCCGCGTGTAGTAATGCCGGAAACGGGACGGAAATGACCTGCGCGCGTACGGAATGACCGAGCCGTGAAAGCAACCGCCTCTCACCATTTTTTTTTCTGGGTGGGTCAGGAGGTCAGGCATATTCGCACGGACTATACCGGAAATATGCCATTTCTTGACAACGGGAGAAACCGAACCGTGCAGGGCAAAGATATCTGCACGCCGTTTATCCTTGTCCTCGTCATCGCACACGCCGCATACACATGCACCAAGGGGACGACGACTTGTAGGCTTGCGACGACGACTTGTAGGCTTGACCAGGGCCTCTCTGGCCTCTCGCCTCTGCGGGTGTGGTTTAGATAAAAAAGATACTTAGCCTCACAAAAAAAGATAATTAGCCTCACAAACAGAGCCTTAGCTTTCTGGATTGAAACATGTATCCAAAGAGGTAATAGTTAGTTGCAAATAATTAGATAATTAGACCCAAAAAGGTCTAGCTCATAGTTTAGCTCAACTGTTAATCGAAATACCAAACTAACAACTATTCACTAGTTAAATGAAACTAATTAAAAGCAACTAGTATGCGTTGTCGACTTGATCCAGTAGCAGCTAAATGGATCTAATTGGGACCTATACTACCGTATGAAATGAAATTGGACTATTGGAGGGTGACATTGTCATTTCGGCCAAACAATAAATATGAGTAGCTAGATGCAGCTCGCTCCACTTAAACAGCGTTTTTAGAAACCATAAGGCGAATGACTATGAAATTTTAACAACAACACCATATGATAGTGGTCTATTGCCCCATAATATCCATCGCCGTTCATTAAGGTCTCTATTGGACATAAAATCATGTAATGGGGTTTTCTATAGAAATAATGGGGCAACAAACCACTATCATATTATTCATTTCGCCTTTGGGCTACAAATAAATGGATAGTTTTAGTGGATGTTTTACTAAAGTGTCCGTGAGCCCAAATTTTCGTTTTCATGATGTCCCCACAGCAAATTGCCCCATAAATATGAGTAGCTAGATGCAGCTCGCTCCACAGCAGCTTCACTATATCCATCGCTGCAGTACCAGTAATTAATAATAACAACGTAATTAAAGTAGGGAACATCATGTTTTCATGTCGTGAGCTTAACTACCAAAGTCACGAGCGTGCGACGTGTCAGTGGGCCCCACGTCGCGGCGTAAATTTCACCGGGCCCACCGCAGCAGCGTCACATGATCGGAATTTCCACGGTCTTTTCAGGGCTCCTTTAAAACCCGTGAAAGAGAAAATTCGCCACGCATCGCCAGAATGCCACCTGCATGTAGCGGCATTTTAATCCGGTCCCCGAGCTATCAACCACCCGCATTCAATCTAGCCGATGGCACGTGGGCCCGGACGCTCACGTGGCCCACATGTAAGCGAGCCAACCGTCCAGCCGGCTCGCCAGGCGCGGGTGGGAGATGTCCCATGTGCGCTGCTCGTCAAGGCTCGCCTGCGCCGCTGCGCGTGCGAATGGAGGTGGGAGGGGATCACCTATATAAATTCCTCCCCAACGGCCGGCTGTCCCCAAATCCAATTCCGACCTCGCCATCGACGACGGAGGCGGCTGGCGGCGTCGGCGGGCGGGGGCGGAGCGGGCGGCGCCTCTGAAGTTTTCAGAAGCTTGTGTCCGACGGCCGAGCCCAAAATAAGACGGCCGGATTAGGCCGAGTCCAATCGCGCGCACGGTTTGGCTGTGAGTCCCAGCTACCTCTCCGTCGCTGGGATCCGATTCGATTTCGTCGACAATCCCCATTTCTCCGGTGAGAATTCGGGCTCCTTTTATTATTTGCGTCTAGATTCCGCTGATGTTCGCTCTCAAATTAGTCTGTCTTTATTATCCTTTAAATTTTTTATTAGGACTTTTGTAGAATTTGCTCCGCTTGGGAGCTGCAGCCGCTGCCGCTCTCCTTGCTCGGTGTTACCCCCAATCGACAGAATAATTTAGCTAATCCATCAGTTAGGGTCTGGGAATGCTCCACCATACTTTAAATTTCATAGAAACTTTGTTCGAATACTCTGGAACTTGCCTACGAGCTGTATTTTTATAGATTTTATATTGCCTAAATGCTGGGAAGCTGCTGAGAAAGCAATTCCACGCATCGGGCAACTAGGGTTTGAAAATCCTTTTTGTTTGTAGAGTTTCTGGTTTTCCCCTACTGAAATTCCTTCGTTGGTATCCATCAATTACAGAATCGATGAGGAAATTGCACGAATCGAGCAACCAAGGTCTGGACTGACGAGTGTTTGGTACTTGGTGATCGAGGAGTGCTACTGCAGATATGAACGTGGTGGGAAGGGTTGGGTCCGTGCTCTCGCAGGGAGTCTACTCCGTTGCAACCCCCTTCCACCCGTTTGGTGGTGCGGTTGACATCATCGCAGTTGAGCAGCCTGATGGTTCGTACCGCACCACACCATGGTATGTCCGGTTTGGGAAGTTCCAGGGCGTGCTCAAGGGTGCTGAGAAGGTCGTCACCATCACAGTCAATGGCGTAGAAGCCAACTTTCACATGCAGCTTGACAACTCCGGCCAAGCCTATTTCATGCGTGAGCTTGCGCCTGGTGGTCAAGATTCTGGAACAAGTTCAGAAGAAGAAGCTGTCAATGAGCCTGAACCTCCAGCACGTAGTAAGAGTGATGGGGACCTTTACATTGGTCCTAGTGACAGACTGGGTAGCCAAGAGCTAGATGTGGAGCATCAAGAGAAGCAAACTAGAGATGAGTTTGAGTCATATGATGGTTATGGTAGGTTAGAGGAATCAGAAGATTTGACAACCCAAGCTGATGGGGGAGGAAATTCAGAGGTGGTTCTAGTTAGTGTGGATGGACATGTGCTCACTGCGCCTATTTCTAAAACAGAGGAGGGTATGGAGGATGTGCAGTTAAGTGACCCTCAGTTCCATTTGGGACCTGGGCAGAGCTCTAGTGGGGACTTCACACGCAGTGGTGAAGTCTGGGATGCTGGCATTTTAGATGATTTATACATATCACAGGAAAAGGTAAAGTTTAATTCTGGACATCAGTCAGAGGTTTTAATAGAGAATGGAGATGTACCAGTTGAGAAGGATGAGTCACATCACATCTCAGTTGACAAAGACGAAGCACATGTGTCGGTCAATGATGATGAAGTTCATGCTGTGTCTACAAATGATGATGAAGCTCATGCTGTGTCTACAAATGAAAATGATGAGGTTCAGGATGTGTCAAAGTCAAGGAACAGCGATATGGTTTGTCAAACCATGACCAGTGAAGGTGAGTCTCATGCTATTTTAGGGGACATAGATGATGAGTCACATCACATCTCAATCGACAAAGACGAAGCACATGTGTCGTCAAATGAAGATGGAGTTCATGCTGTGTCGTCAAATGAAGATGGAGTTCATGCTGTTTCTACAAATGAGGGTGAAGCTCATGCTGTGCCTACAAATGAAGACGTGATTCAGGATGTGTCAAGGTCAGGGAGCAGTGATGTGGTTTATCAAACCATGACCAGTGAAGTTGAGTCTTGTGGTAATTTAGGGGACAAAGATGTGGGCTATCAAACCTTGACCAGGGAGGATGACTCTTCTGGTATTTCAGGGGACAATGTTGTGGGTTATCAACCCTTGACCTCTGAACATAAAGCTCGTGATACACTAGAGAACAATGATGAGGATCAACTACCCTTGACCAATGAAGATGAATCTTGTGATGTGCCACTGCTTGAAAAAGCCAAGGATTGCAACTCCCCAACTAACAAGGATGAGGTTTGTGATCTCAATAATGAGGATACTGAGTTGGAGGATACTGGTGCTAGTTTTGGTAAAAATGAGGCTTTCCAGAGCTGCTTGGATCTGACATCACAAATAGATGACGGGGATTCAGGAAATGAACTATTTTCTCCTGGATCTGATTATCAGAGGGATTCTGAGCTTAGTCTGGGTAACTGTTCTGTTGCTGAAACAGATCTGGAGGAAGTTGAAACTAAAACTGCTTACTGTGGTCAGTATGGCCCCTTACAGAAGGGAGTGGATGTTTCAACATTTACCTCAGAAGTTGATAAGATTCAAAACAAAGAGAGTTCTTCTCCTGAAGGAGATTCTCATGGTAGGGACAAGGAAATTGCCTCTGAAACTGAGGCTGCTGAATCTGATGGTTTGAAGGCATCCATGGTTACCAGTGGTAAAGACAAACTGGGGAGCATTCCAGAGCACCCAGAAGTTGAAGAAGAACAGAATAAAGAAGAGCATTCTCGATCACAGAAGGGCTTGGGTAAGCACGTGTCAGGTTTCATATTATTCCTGTTTCGGTGTTTCCTAAAGCTAAAGGTAACTTCTCATTATTCTGCTTTGATGTGCAGTTGCAGAGGTTGAGATTTCTCTTTGTGGGAACATGTTACGGCCAGGAATGGGTCGAGAATCTGCCGAGGAAGCGTTTCAACAGCATCTTGTCCATGAGGAGGATTTCAAATCATCTGGGTCGACAATAATAAAAATGCAAACCTTATTGTCAAAGTTGACAATAATTATTTCCCCTGGAGTAAAGTTTCTCATGTTATTCTTGGGAAGGCTGTATTTGGTTCAAAGTTCTCCATAGAACCCACTGATGCTATTCCGGTTGAACATCAGGAAACACCCAATTCAAGAGAAGACTCTCTTAGAATGTCTCCATCAAGCCGGAGATGGAGGCTTTGGCTCAATCCCTTTAGGATAACAAGATCCCTTCAACGTAGTAACAGTGATTCTTCTGAAGATATTTTCCTTGACTCAGAGTCTGTTTTGAGTCCAATGGATGAGCAAACTCTAGAGAACAGCAAAAGCCTTTCACCTAGGAAGCAATTCGTACGAACTTTGATTCCCACAAGTGAACAGGTAGCATCTTTAAATCTGAAGGAGGGCCAAAATTTGGTGACCTTCAGCTTCTCCACCAGAGTTCTTGGGAAGCAGCAGGTTTATACCTCTATTTCTTACCTATTTCATACTTCTGATTTAGGATTGTGTAATAAATTTTAATCTTTTGTTAGGTTGATGCACATATTTACTTGTGGAAATGGAACGCTAAAATTGTGATATCTGATGTGGATGGCACCATAACGAGGTAATGTTCTTAGCTTATCCATTCTTGTATGCTTCTACCGCCCTTTGCTTGAGTACCTTACAAACATCAGTTGGTATAATGGGCTTTCTGGTTAAGTATAGACTACTTCAGATTTATGCTTTGGTGAAAATATCAGGAAGTTAAATGGTTTACTTACCTTCATCTGGTGGATGTAATGTAAGGGGCCATGCCTTGTTTGATTACTAGCAATTTAGTCCTTTTATTTCTCATTAAGTTGGACTATCCCATGGCCTGTTGTTTGTTGGTTTCTGAATTTCCAACAATCCCTTCATATCTGAAAAACTGAAACTATCATCTAGCAAATCAAGGTGCCTGGGACTATACACTATAGCACAACTGACTAAATCCAACATCATGTTGTAGGAAATTTTGTTTGCCACATCTTCCTTTGCAGTGGGTTGTTGATACACATGCTTTCTGCTGTGATGGCCAAAAGTGTTAAATGTGGTTACTTAATGTTACATTTTCAGGTCTGATGTGTTGGGTCAGGTTATGCCTTTGGTTGGGCGAGATTGGAGTCACTCTGGTGTTGCTCGACTTTTTTCAGCAATAAAGGTTTGACGATTTTCTTAAAGATTCTATTTTCTGTTTTTATTGCCTTTGTGGGGTTGTGCTTATGTCTAGGGTACTTTTATTTCTCAACCAGGAAAACGGTTATCAACTACTATTCCTTAGTGCTAGAGCAATTGTTCAGGCATATCTCACGAAGAACTTCCTCTTCAATCTTAAACAGGTAAAATAACAATTTTCTAGCACATTGTTTTCTAATCTTTACTGATATAAGCATTTGTGGGGGTATGGCAAAAGGCAAAGTGGTCTTGCTTGAATTTCACATAATTTCAATATGCCTGCAGGCAAACTTCATCCAGTTTATAAGTGACGTTTTCCTCCAATTTTGCAGGATGGGAAAGCACTACCCAATGGACCTGTTGTAATTTCACCTGATGGCTTGTTTCCTTCACTCTACCGAGAAGGTAACATTTTGTTGGCAGTTAGTTGTATCCTGACATATTTGTTCACTATTGACTTAGGCCAATTTGATTTGCCATATCAATTGACTGTTCTTTTCCTAGCATGATCAGCAGTAATTCGCTTTTTGGCTTCGTAGAAAATCAGCTGTTAATGGCTTGAATAATGCTTTGTTACTGATTTTAAGCATGACCTAACATTCCTGTTTTTTCTGTTTTTCTTAGTTTTCTTAGAAGAGCCCCACATGAATTCAAGATTGCATGTCTGGAGGTATTTTTCTTTTCCAATTTTTAGTTTTATGCTCTGGCACAATTCTTTTCTAAAACTCTGCAGCAGTACTATGATTGGTGTGTTAAATTCATGGAAGTTTTGTTGTCTGGCAGGACATTAAGGCACTCTTCCCTTCTGATTACAATCCATTTTATGCTGGGTTTGGCAACAGAGACACTGACGAGCTCAGTTACAAGAAGATGGGAATACCTAAAGGCAAGATTTTTATCATCAACCCAAAGGTATCTCTATTACACGACATCGTAAACATTAGTATTGTGTTTAACTGTTTATATAAGCCTGTTAAATCACGTCCCATGGGGTTGCAGGGTGAAGTGGCTGTCAACAGTTCTGTTGATGTGAAGTCTTATACCTCCTTACATACCCTTGTCAATGACATGTTTCCACCAACAACTCTGGTTGAGCAGGTCAGTTGTAATTCATATCTGCTAAATAGAATAGTATTTTGTTTCTTCCTTAGGCATAGACTGGAATTATGTTCTACTAAGAACATATCTACATCATTGAACACCTAATAGAACAATCACATACATCGGTTGGATCTAGAAGACTTAATGGTTTCCAACTTTCCATCAGTTTTCTTTTTAGCTGCATTTTGTCTCGAAATGCCACATGATAGGTTACTAACTACACATGTCTTTAAAAATTTGCTAATCGTTAGATAACAACTCCATAGTACATGAATACTGCAATCAGTCCCCAATCCTTGTGGCATCTATGTCAAACACTCAATTACTCAAAAGCTACATGGGACAATGCATGCTCATATAATTTTCTTGTGCTGAGTATCGGTAATGTTGTGCAGGAAGACTACAATAACTGGAATTACTGGAAGGTGCCGTTGCCAGATGTTGATTTGTAGTGTAGTTTTGACAGAAACAGCCTTAGATACCAGTAGATCCTGCAAAAGCCTAGCAGTCGAGCTTCCTGTACACTAATTTCAGTCACCACGACAGGGGTAGGTCCAATCTGTAAATCATCTCAAGAGTTCCTGGATGTATGTTTTTTGATAACCAATGGCACAACGAAAGGTTGCCACTTTCTTGCCTTCGACAGAGCTTTCACATGATCACACGTCTTTTAGGTAGTGATCTGATTGTCTTTGTCGAACTTGTTGTACCCAGAGGTTTGTGTCCTACCCTTTAAATTCATTAGAGAACTTCTCCTGAGCCTGTCATTCTCGAAGCTATTTTGTTCTTGTAACAGTATATCCTTAGGTGTCAAAAATAGCTGTACATTGTATATCAGCACATGGAAGAGAATTGCTAGGCATATCTACTTAATCTTTAACCCCTTCTTTTTTGTGCTCTTTTTGTGCTCGAATAGTTGCATCTGCTAATTGCTAATTGCATATCTGCCTGGGAGGTGCAGTGGAGTGTCTGTCCAGGATTCAGATTGAATGATGAAATGGTTTGCCTTTCAAAAGAAAAAGATGAAATGGTTCAATCTCCACACACTTCACTCTGGCTATTTGTTAAATTCTGAACAGGTTAAGAAACATTTACGCTGTTCAGGGGCGAATGGGGGATGCATGAGGGGTTGAGGGCAATGTTGGCCGAATGGGAGAGTACAGATTCTTGTGTTTATTATTTGTGGCTTCTTCAGAGTTCAGAAGCCTGGACGATGAAGGCATCACTGAGTTTTCTTGCGTTCTCCGTTTTTCAGATGTCTTTTGTGGATCATACCAAGCATTAGAATAATTTTCATTTTTTTTTTCCTTACAAAAACTTAAAGCAAATCCAGCCAATACTAAGAGGGTATGCTTGAATCCTAAAATTAGTAGTTCGTTACTAAAAATTAGTTAATGACCTGTTTGGATTTCCAGCTAATAAATTAGCTAATGTTTTTTATATATATATCACCTAGATAACAATTGGATCTCCGTTTTTGTTAGCTGATTTTTCTTAGAAAACTGCTAACACAACAAACAAATAGTTAACTGGATTGAGGTGAAAAATCAGGTGGAACTACATTCACTGCTAACGCAACAAACAAATAGTTAACTGGATTGAGGTGACAAATCAGGAGAAACTACATTGAGGTAATTCTTATCTCTAGTGAAAAGAAAGGATCGCTATAAACATTAGCCATGGCTTATCAGCCATAGCTAACACAAAGTTCCTAGCGATTCTAAAGAGAATGAAAACTTATTCTCTCGATCTGAAAATATACATCCATGGATGTTAATGGGCACAAAATGAAAAGCAAACCCGGCTTTCTATTTCAGCCTGACTCTTGGATAGATGCCATGGGTCAAAGGCTGCAGTTGTGATCGGAGAGCTGCCTGTGCTATAGTATAGTCCATTCATGTCCGACCAGAAGCGCCATACGAAGGAACACCGAATGACCAACGCCGAACGGCTGAACGGTCTGTCAAATTTCTCGGCGAACCATACCGACCTGCTGCCCACTCACCACTCCGCGTCCATGGCTAGGCGGGGCTGGGGCAGCAGGGCCCCAAGTCCCCAGGGCTGCTGGTGAGCGGGGAGGAAACGCAGAGAGAGCCTTGCCCGCTTGCCGCTTCCATCGTCGCGCAGAGGGGGGCAAAGCAACGCCTCGAGCGTTGAGAGTTGAGACCGCCCCGCCCCTTCTTTAGGGAGCCACGTTATGGATGCGCCGAAGGAGCGGCCCGGCTGTCGTCTGCCCGCCCAGCCACGGCCGCGCGGTCGCGTGTGCGCGTGTGCGCGCGTACAATTTTGCTGCTTGCGGTCGTGTGCGCGTCCCAAGCGTCGTTGTTGCTTTGCAGCGCTTGGGTTGGGGTGCTCTGTGCTGTGCTCCTCCTTCCATCGATCAGACGACGTTCAGATCAGCGGAAGGCAAGTGCAGCCGGCATCTTTCCGGGCTTTTGTTTCTGGTACTTGCAGGCAGCTTTGGTTGCCTGAGACACCGACTCAGACTTATTACGCTGTCGGATGTTCTTGTTCTCTTGCGCGTCAGAATGTAAAGCTTCTGTATATTTATGCCTCTTGTTGTCCAGACTCCAACGCACTATTCTGTAATTTGATGCGTGTGGTTCTCCAACAGATTCTTGGAACCTGAAAAAATGCTACTAGTAATTAGTAGCCAACAATCGATATAGTAAAAAAGATGGTATGTAGAATGTATTCCCACCGTCCAATAAAGAAGGCAATTCTAAGGCGCAAGAGGCCTGAAATATTTTCTATAAACCTAATTAGATTGAAGAAAGTTTGATTTAGTTCAAAACTAGAAAGTTATTCTTTTTTGGAATTGCCACAAACATGTCGATAATTACATGTTTTCACGAAAACAGTTTGGACAATTACTTTATTACTGGACGGATGGAGTAACATCTGACTCAGATGCCTTCCCCACTACCTCTACCTATAGGAAAAGGTCTTGGTTGAAATTTCAAGGTCGAAATGGCATATTGCACTTTTCGTGTTACTTTTCCTCTCTGCCTTCCCTTTATTGAAAAAAAATTCTCAAGATTACGGCACATAAGAGTGAGCCTACATGTTCTTGTAGCAGCTAGGGAGATAGTAGCTATCTATCTAGATTCTTTGCTTAACATTCTACTAATAGTATATTCTTATTTTAGAGATTAAGATTATTACTAGATCGGCAATTCTTGAAGCAAGAATCTTGCAGAGGTGCCAACCACCGCCGACCGCGCAGGAGCAGCCGCTGCGGCGTCGCAAGTTGGTACGCCATTCCACCCTGCAACTCACCGCAATTCCGGAGTTGGGCGGAGGGGCTGACCTCGACCTAACCTGCATCCTCCCAATTTTCAACTGCCTGACTCAGCAGCAATTAGACAGCCTTGGCAGACGATCGAATAATTCCATGGATCACACAGCACAGCACAGCATGACGACCTGATTGGAAGGACGACGCTAATCAGCCAGATTAGCAGCTGATGGACTACTGGAGGACACTCCAGTAGTACTAGCAGGGAATATTATACAGCAATAGAAGTGCAAAGTCAATAGTTTCAAAAAAGCAAAAAGAAATGAAAGAAGTGCAAAGTCAAAGGGCGTTGTAGTTTATAACCTGTGGCGAAATGGCAACTTGACAAATATGTTTTATGCGTCTATACGTCGCGTACTTAGCTGTAGGCGAGGGACTATACGGTTTTGCCGAAATTCGTGGCTGTTGGATTTGCTA
Source organism: Hyparrhenia diplandra (assembly GCA_015847255.1). Lineage (NCBI taxonomy): Eukaryota > Viridiplantae > Streptophyta > Magnoliopsida > Poales > Poaceae > Hyparrhenia > Hyparrhenia diplandra. Next base: position 102,639 of record JADLZK010000946.1, read on the forward strand.
GTTGCTACTGGCCTACTGCTACCGTGTATGTCAGCATGTGACGTGTGGTAACGTCCTAATGTTGCTGAAGAAACGACGTTGCTGAAGAAACAAGGGAGAGCTGACCTGCAGTAGTAGCCAAGTAGAGTAGGCAGAGTCATGCAGTCTGTTTGGCTCATGATATGATTTTTTAATGCTATTTTATTATGAGAGAAAAATAATATACCATGACTGATAAGTCAGATTGTTTTGTTGTAAGAGGAAAAAATATTATTATGGAACTATAGTTAGCCTTCAAAGTAGAAGCTAGTAGAAGAGTTGATTTTTATGGTTTTTGGTTTTTGTCTTACTTAGCCTCCAACGAGAAGATCGGTCTTCGGCTGTAACCGAACTGAGCACCGAACAAACCGAGGATCCAACAAAACCGAGCACTTTCCTAAGTCGACTCTACGCGGGCACACACACGCTTTCCCTTCCCCTCGTCCCTTTCCCTTCCCACTTTCCCTTCCCTCGATACACTCAACCCAATTCTCTTCCCACAAGGCACTTGAATCTTTTCCCTTTTCCCTTTACATTCAGAAAAGCAATCGTGCACGGCCGGGGTGGGATGGGCAGTACAGGTGGAGCCATGCCACCGCGAAGCTAGGTTGCTTGGTGGGGGCTTGTCTACGACGGGGTAGGGTCGTCGACGGCGGTTGGAGCGGTGGCCAGGGTGGAGCGGCTCATCAAGACGGTAGGATCTGACGCCCAAAGAGTGTATTGATGCAAAAAATGATCCAGATCACCACACTAGCGGGCTTTGGTTGCCCAAAGAGGTTGCCTTCACTGTACAACGTAGCAGGAGACGCAACGTAACAGGCCAAACCGATCTATAGATCGATAGAGCCAATGTGGAGCTCTTTCTCGGCTGAGAAGACTCTCAAACCACTCTTGGAAGGATCCGTCAGAGAGGAGCACATGGGGGATCTCCTAGACCAGTAAGGTCGCCTAGGATGCCAACAAATCTCGTGGAGAGAGGTGCCGAACAGCAGGAGGAGTCAAGAGAGGAGGATTAGGGTAAAAGGAGTTGATATATTGATTTTTGTGTCAATTGGTGGATGGATCTCGATCTACCATAATCCTCTTGTATATATATTGAGGGAGGTGTTCTTATCCTAGTATGAAAGATTTCCAATACATAATATACAATTTTTTCATGACTAAAACTTACCAAAACACAATTTAGGATCAAATCGGTTTGAAGTCTAGGCGAAGTCAGCTAAGCCGACTTTCACGGGTTCAACAGGGCACCACACTGACTGAGAAAGGGGGTAGGCTTAGCTGACATTAACGATCGGCTAAACCAACTTGGCATGCGAGGTTGGCTAAGCCAATAGGTAGGGTCAGCTTAGCTAACAGGGCAGCTCGCTGTGGCTTGTTGTCTTCTCCGCTCTTTTTCACTCTATTTTGTCGCAACTTGTGACCCTAAACGTGCTCAAGGTACTTATAACTTACTCATGGTTTGGTGCCCAAAATCACCTGGGACATTTTTTAGTGTCAACCGGGTTGCTGGGTAGCTCTTCGGCTACAGCGCGGTGACCGGGCGGTGTCAGGAACAGCGAGCGGGCGTGGCTGCGCAGGCCAGCGGTGGGGATCTGCAAGCGAGGTCGCCAATCGGCAGTTGCCTCTCTTCTGTGCTGTGTTCGTCGGTTTGTTCGGTGCAAACGGAAAACCGAACAGAAGAAATGGGAACACCGAACTGTTCGGTTTCTCCTTATGTGACAGACCGATCGGTTTGTGTTTTACGGAAACTAAAGTTTCTGAGAACCGATAAAACGGAACCGACGGTTAAAACCGTACTGTACAAGCTGAATCCCGAGCGGTTGCTCATTGACAACGACTGACGAGTGAGTGATGTCGCCTCCGGTTGAATGGGCTGACACACAGGCACGTCAGTGGTATCGATGCCTTAAACAAACGCGCACGTATATAGGTGTACACGGCTCACTTTGGTCGCTGCTGCGTGCCCTCGTTCCATTTCGGGGCACGAGCTGGCGAGGGATCCGCTGGCGAGCTGCTACCCATTTCGAATTCAAAACTTGACCGTAGCAAGCTGCAATGAGCATCCACCAGAGATTTGAGCAAAATTTTAGTAAAGCACGCACGGATCCAGGCGTCCGTCCATCAACCCAAGAATGAATCCCAGCACAGATCCTGCGTATCATCGTCCGTACCGCTCGAAACTCGCCCAGGCACGAGTTGGAACTCCAAACGATCATTGCCACTATCCCACAGCGATCCAATAACAATTTCTACTACGAGTACCAACAGTAGCACTAGTTGTACTGTGTCTGTACGTGTCTGATATGAAATGGCACGAGGTAGCCCTAGCCATGGAAAGACGAGAAGCATGCTACTCCTACTAGCACGCAGTCTGTACCGCCGCAGAGGGAAGGCGTTCAAAAAAGCAAAAGAGCTGCACCCCATAATCAGCACCTCGCGGAGAGCAGACGGCAGTGGCGCCACCAAAGCCGGGTTTTCATCAGAAAAGAAGGCGCCAAAGCCAGGGATGGAGCAATGATAGGGAGAGGGACACCCGGACAGCGACGCCCAGCAGGCCGCCACAGTTGCGAGTTGGCTTCGTGCCGCCGGGACACGAACAAGAAGCTGATCATGCGGGGAGATGGTTGTTGGTAGGGCCCCTGTAAAGCACCAGCGTGAGCGTTTTATTCCAGGCCAGTTTATAAACCCCCATCGATTCCTCTACCACCGCCGAATCATCCTAGGGCGCGGCGCAGCACGGCACGGCACACCACCCACCACAGGTCAGGAAAACGTACGCAAGAGCAATGGCAGGAAGGCGAGAGGAGGGGACGATGATGGACAAGTGCAGCGGCAGCGGCAGGTGGAAGAGGAGGAGGAGGATTACATCGACATGGACCTGAGCTCTGCAGCTGCGGCGGCCGGGGGTGGCGAGGGAGTTCGAGTTCATGTCGGCGCCGCTGGACCGGTGGGGGGAGCCGCTGGCGTCGCCGGCGGACGAGCTCTTCTACAAGGGCAAGTTGCTGCCGCTGCACCTGCCGCCGCGCATCCAGATGGTGGAGGAGCTCCTGGACGGCCGCTGCAGGGCCGCCGGCAGCAGGGAGCTTCTCCACCACCACCACGGCATCAGCATCAGCACCGCCCCGGCGACGCCGTACGAGTCGTGCAACGCGTCGCCGGCCAACTCGTGCTACGTCAGCGGGGAGCTCAACGTCGAGGAGTACTTCCAGGAGTACGCGGCGGCGGCCGGCCTGGCGTTGGCGGCCGACGACGCCGCGCACGCCGGGGAGAGGAAGCCGTGGTCCAGGAAGCTCAGGTTCATGAGGCAGCTCAACCTGGGACTCAGGCTCAAGGCGTCCAAGGCGTACCTCAAGACCATCTTCGCCGCCAATAAGCCGGGGAACCCGGACGATCTTGGCTCGGCGACGGCGAGGGGAGCAAGGGAGGAGCTGCTCGCCCATGGTCATGCCCATGGCCACCCCAGGGCATGGAGGAAGAACCCGTTCGCCCAGATCAGAAGCAACAGGTGCATCGCCTCCCACAGCGACGTCGGCGGTGGCAGCAGCCGCGCCGCACCCGCCGGAGGGCGGTGCAAGGAGCGCGAGCACGGGCACAGACGGTCCTTCTCCAGCGTCATCGTCCGGTACTCTTCGTCGAACAAGACGTCCCCTGTCCCAGCGGCGCTGGCGTCGTCGTCGTTCTCGTGCTCGTCGTCGTCGTCGTCGAGCTCGTCGTCAGCCTCCTCGTCGGTCGGACCTCGAGCGAGTCCGACGGCGCGGCGCCGGCGCTGAGGAGGAGCAGCAGCGCGAGCTCCGAGGTGGAGAACCCCATCCAGGGGCTCATCGCCTACTGCAAGAAGTCTCAGCAGCTGGCCTCCGTCAGGAAGAGCGCCAGCGACGCCGGCTTCCGGTTCCTGTCGTCGGCGGCGTCCAAGATCGCTGCCGAGTCCGACTCCGACGGCCTTGATGAGCTCACCGAGATTTGCAGAGGATGATGATGTGGTAGTGCCATGAATCCTGATGATGATTGTACAATGATGATGCAAATGCGTTCTGGAGATTTTGTGAAAAAAACTAAAGTCTGTGGTGTTACCCCTGTGTCATGATGATATTGTTCAAATGAATGACATCTGAACTTTGAACATTGACTGTTTCTACTACATTACAGTACGTGTCTTTGTACAGTCCATTACTCTATACAACAGCTGTAGAAATTTCCACGGACTAGTAAAATCAATAGCATGTCTTGCTTCCATTACATCACTTTAGAATTGTCTCTGATAGACAAGGGTACTCTGTCTTCTCGAAAAAGAATAAGTATTCATGGGCTCAAATTCAGATAAGTATGCTGCAGTAAGAAAACATGCATGCTTGTCACAACGTCAGAGTCATGATTTGCTGAAGGAAGCCAGAGCGAATCTACTTGTCTGCATATGTTCACTTCAAGCAAGCCTAGAACCCTAGATCGATCCACAAAAATGTACTCATCTCTGATTTCTGAACACTGGCAACTCAAAGTAGCTCCTACACAAGACGATGGACAATCAAAGGTTTGTGATAACATCTAACATATGTCTATGAAAAACATAGTAGACCATCTCAAATGTTGCCCTTACTAATCCCATTCCCATCCTACCACAGTACCATGTGCATCAAAGAGATGTAAAATACAGAAAAACATCTGTTCACTTTTAGAACAGGAGCAGCATTGTTTTTCAGGGAACACTTAGTGGCCGACACACAAAACTTGCAATCTAAAAAGGGTACAGTCTCTGCTATACCACACATTGATACATGTATTGCTTCACAGTACCGGCATCATGTTCGCCTTTGAAGCTACGGGTGATCAGAAAACAAGCAAGTATTGGTTTGTTGAGGCATACTAATTTCTCTCCAAACTAAAGAAAAAAAATTGAGAGACAGGGAAACAAGGCAATGTGGGGAAAACAATGGAGGCAGCAACTTTTTGCTCCCATCAATGGCTGTCTAGGTCACAATGCTTCACCTGGTACACATCGGCAGGTGCTTGGCAATATGGCGCATAAATTAGCATATCTGAATATCAGAATGATGGACACGGCTCCACAAATCGGATTAGCAACTTTTTACATGCTGAATAGATTTAAGATGACTACTCTTATCTCAGTGATCATCTTTTTCTTTTGTTTTGTATCTGAATCTCATGATGCCAGACTTCAAAAAATTAATGACCCAATGAAAACATGTTTTGTTTTGTTTGGGTATATATACAGGAAATTTGTGAAAAAGTCAGCTTTTTTTGTTTTAAGAAGCTGCAAACATGTCAATGAGGTAGGTTTCACTGACTCCTGGCTTGAACATTGTCGTCTGGCTTAGTGGCAGATTTGGCAATTCTGGTGTACCTAACAGCTAACCATGAGTTTGGTAAGTTTGATATAAAACAAAGAAATCTAGTACTTCCCTACTATTAGTTTAAGAGCACAAAGTCCAAAGCTGAAAATAGGGAAGAGATTCCATATTCTACTACCAATTTGGTGGCCATGAAAGCTGCAATGCAACAGCCAGCAGACAAGATCAGCTTAAGCCAACATCACAGTTGCCTGACAACAAAACCAAGTCTGCAGTACTGCACCCAGTTTCTCTCCTTCACTAAGCCTCACCCTCACATGATGCTGAAACTGAAAGCACACCAAGGCAATTTTATAGTAGAAAAGCATCAGCACATCAAGCCAGTGGTTTCCCCATAAACAACTCTGCCTGTCAGCATCTAACCCTGTCCTAAATCGGATCAGAAGCATCCCCACTCAAGCCCCAAAAAAGGCCCGTTCCGTCGCTTTTACGCGGAAATCTCGTAAAGAAATTTGCAGTGGCGAATAATCTTTGGACTAGAAATTAGAAGCGAAGAGCACGCGCGTGCCCTTGCCGATCAGACGTGGAGCAGGGTTAAAGCCAATTAAAGGGCGAAGGCAGGCGGATTTAGCCATCAGTTTGGTGTCAATGTCAATGGTGGGTCTGACCATCGATCGTGGAATGAGAGAGGTTTTTTTTTATGCCGCCCCCGGCATCTCTGGCACTCACAATTCGCTAAAGATTTTGTAGGGTTGTTTATATGCATGTGCTTTGCGTCTAGCATCCGGTTTTTGCATGGCGTAAGGTGTGGCTTTTGTGATTATTCTCGGTGGCCTACAACAAGTATTCATTGATATCGTGGTAACTGATGACGAGATTACCTACCTGGGGTAGTGACATCCAACTGCAGTTTAATACCTGTCAAAAAAAAAAAAAAAACTGCAGCTTAATCTCTCTGTTGTTCTATTCTTGCAAAACGAAGGAGGAGAAGCTAATGACTGCCAAGTTGTGTAAAATTAAGTCTGTCCTTGTGATTCCAAGGCAATCAATCCATCGCACTGCCAAACATAGCCAGAGCCCAGGAAGTGATGTTCACTGTGGGACAATTTGGGCTGTGACAATGGTCTAGTGGCAATCTTTGCCAACGGGCTAGCGACAATTTGGACATGCACATTATTGGCCAATGATGATATTTTCTTGTTCTCTGACTTTTTTTTTTTCCTTCTTTTTCTTCTCCTTTAATTTTCCCCTGATTCTCCTATGGCTTAGTTATTTTTCTCTACTTGGTGAATATTCCTATTTGGCTATTTATTACACAGTATTGTATAAATTGTCCTTATTTTGGGATTGACACTACTACAGAAAGTATTCGATCAGAAGAAAATGTTGATACAACTACCACAACAATTTCATACCATGGAACAAAACATACTTCTTCCATCTCAAAAATAAAAGAATCTCTACTTTATCATAAATTCAAATGATACTAAATTTGACCAAATTTATGTAAAAAATATTACTCTCACAATTCCAAACTATAAGTCGCTTTGACTTTTTTGGTTAATCCATTTTACTATGTATCTAAACATATTATTATATCTAGGATGTACCAAAAAAGTCAAAATGACTTATAATTTAGAACGGAGGGAGTATTATTTATCTATCTTACTATTACTAATTGGAGGCTCCAACGGAGGTTTCACGTTAACTCTCATCAGATGTGCTAAGAAAAAAAGATAAATACTAAAAATTCTCACGTTAATCAGAAACATCCGGCCATCAAATCAGACGTCTATACCCACCTGTAACCATTGGATCTATTTTGTTACGTAAGAATTACCCACCTCTGCCATTATATATAGATTAAAAAATAAATATCTTTCTTGAGGACAAAAAATATATAATCCGTCCAAGAGTACCGAAACTATACCAATCGGTGACATCTGGCATAACAAAATTATTCTCCATAGAAGATATCAGAGCCAATATAATCCAATCTATCTAAGCCAAGAAATCCATCCTTCGTGTCTTGAGACGTCACCGTCGAGGACAGCGTCCCTGCGCTGCCGCTGGCGGAGGGTTGAATCCTCTACATGGTGAGCATCACCGACATTCTCGGCAGGCTGGGGACTCACCCGTACTCCAAGTTCGCCATCGCCGGTGTTGTCGAGGCCGCCCCTCCCGAGATCTCACGCCACGGCATCTGCATCAAGCCGTCGTCAACTGCATCTCGCCGATGGTGGTGGAGCAGTTCTAAGCAATGCTGGACGGAGCTGCCGACGAGGCGCCAGTGGCGGCCATCATCAGGCTGCTGTGTTTCTGGCCTCCGACGACGCCAAGTGCGTGTCTGGTCCGTCGTGGTTGACGGCAGACTCACGAGCCACAAGTACATGAACCTAACTGCCTTTCCCTACCAAGCCACGTAGAAGTGACTCAGGTGTTGTTTATTTCATTCTGCTCTGTTGCTTTGTACGTACATGGAAATTCAGATGCTTCATCTGAAGGTTGGTGCATCACCATGCGTCGCATTGATATGACGTCAACCACCAAGATGGCCAAGATGCATCATGCAACAATGGATAATCGTGCAAATTACAAGGTTGTTTTGACTGAGAAAAATCATCTAGACCATAGAAATATTTTAGTTTAGTGCCCTTCCTCTATATGTTAAATAGTTTTTTTTTTTTGTATAAGTAACATGTTTTGTTTCTTTCGTATGCTTATTTTCCTATACAGGCAATATTCAATGCAAACATGATGTAAGTAGAAAGATCAGAGCTTGGACCTAAATGGTTTATTTGCAATGAGTGTGAGGTCCCCGTCATCGAGGTAATGCATACATGTATTTCTACATGAACAATGTAACTAAAGTATTCAATTTTAACTTTTTGTGGGAAGGGCTTCAACTTTGTTGAAAAGATTTAAGTCATCCCATTGTAATCAAACTATTCTATCTTAATAAAAAACAAGCAAATGTTTTTGCGTGATCGAGAAAAAAAAAGTTGTGGACAATCATCACCTTCAAGTTAAACAACCTAGGAAGTAAGTGCTTCACTCATCCGTCGTGTAAAAACAATACAATACAGTCCTAGAACAAAGAATGATCTCCAACAATAATTTTTCTATCCATCCTCTTAAATCCTTAATGTGTACTCCCTCTGTCCCAAAAGAATGACTTTTTTAACTTTCACACATCGTAGTTGACCGTTTGTCTTATTCAAAAAAAAAATTAGGTAAATTATAAATATTTGAATCATCATTACAATATCTCTATTGATAAAATAAGTCATAACAAAATATATGATATTTATACAAAATTTTTTGAATAAGACCGATGGTCAAACAAGATGTAAAGTAAAAAAAACACATGCTTTTTGAGATGTAGGGAGTATGCAATAAAAATCACTATCTAACAGTTCCTCCGTCAACATACTATATTTAGTGATATGCTAAATATTCGTTTATGTCCAATAAAAATCACCATCTAACTGTTCCTCCATCAACCTACTATATTTAGTGATATTCTAAATCTTCCTTTATATGCAATTTGGGGTGACAATGATATATTGTCCACCCGATATGTTTATCTTGGAGAAACGAAATATTTAATAGAGAATTTTTGTTAAGATAGTTTAATTTAGAAGGGCTTCTTGGATGTGAGGAGACCTAATCATCCTATTTTATTATGGCTTAAATTCAGAACAGCATGAGTTAAACCACTTTATCAAATTTCACAAAACATGTGGGCATTATTGTGTTATTACTGTGTTATTTTCTCTACAAGATTGTGAAGGGATATGTTTTGACACGGGACAATATTTTTTTTAAAACATAGTAACATTTTGTTGCAAAATAACCTTTTAATAAGAAAAAAAGGGTCAAAACAAGTCGATAACTACTGCATGCACATGACTAATCCAAATATTTGGTCTTAGATCAACTCTAGGTGACTCTTTTTATTTTTCCTAATTTGTGGGAACATAGATTTTGGTGACAAAATTTGCCTCCAACAGCCTCTTAAATTAAATCTCCAAGTATAGACATTCTCTATTCTTGATATCCTAGCCAAATATGGACAAAGAAGGTGATTCAGTAGAGTGCACATAAGTTTTACACAAGATGTACAAATGTTCATGCCGGGTACAAAACAAGTTTTTTTCGAAGATCTTCAAATAATGATTTAGAGGTATATTTTTAGATCGACTCTTGGAGATGCACTTATATTGTAGTCCATGTTACAAAAAGTTGGATGCTCGCTTTCTTGAGTGTTTTATATCCAATAAGTGTGAGCACGCTTATGCCGTGGCCGACTGCTTTTGGACATATTCATACTTGAGCAAATTCATCGAAATGTGAGTCGACTATTTTGAATTCCATTGAATTTTATATATGTCTTCATATGATTTGTATAATGCTAATAATTTGCATGTCTTTCTTAAGATTATGATACATTTTACATTATTCAAAATATGTAATAAACCTAATCACATAGTATGTCGGCATCCATGGGAACAAATGTAACATGCATGTACTTATCTTTTTTTTCTAATTAAAAAAAGTAGTTAACCCATTCTAGAGCTAGAGGGAGAATAAGGTTCTAAAAAATTGAGGGGCTTATTTTATATAGTTTCCATATGTTGCCACAACATTTTAAATAGTCTATACCCAAATTTTAGTGGAAACTTTATTTGTTCATGACATATTAAGTGAGGAATCTATTATATGTATATAAAAAGGAAATTTAGATTTACATATATATTGTTAGCTTTGTGCAAGTGCTCGGGGTTTGTGTTAGAAAGTAAACATCGAAAAGTATACTTTAATATTTTATGAATGTATTAAGAAGAAATAACTAATGCTTATGTCTTAGATTACGGCCCGGGAGCACGGGTTGATGGACTAGTACCTACTAATAAAGAGAGAAAATTTCAGTATCATCTCTTTTTTATCTCCTTTTGTGTCGGGTCCTTTTAAATCCCGCCCATAGCGCACAATTTCATCCGCCTTTGTCCGCAAAGCGACTTGGTCTCGGTTACCAAGGAAGCTTGGGTTGGGTTGGGCCAAGGACCGTTGGCAGGGTGGCCCGACTGGCCTTGTGTGTACACGATTTTTTTTTTTTTTTTTTTTTGAGAAAAACCCTTTTGTGGACCACTACTTGTAGGTATGAATCGTATGACCAATGTACGTACGTATATAGTAGGGATGTGACATATACATGTCCAATGTACATACGTATATATGGCAATGTAATACATACACCTTTATGCTTTTCCCCCCTTTTTTAATAAGGTGTTGGCTGCATACCGTATATACAAATAGTTTTTATTATGTAACACAAGAAAAATAAATATTTATATGTACCTAAATTTTATATTTAAAATAAAAACAAAGTACATTTCCATATATTATAATTAGTACTACCGCAGCACGTACCCATAACAAAAAATATTAACAAACCAAATTGGCAAATCCTTGTCACGTACTTTAAATTGACACAGGCTTAATAGAACATTATCATATTATTGCCAACATTAACTTATATTATAGATATCTGCCATTACAAAATAAATTATAGAATTAAAATATTAAAATAATAAAACACAAATAGATACATATTATTTTTTATTTTGGTCATGGTTTTCTATTATCAAATGATATATTCTTTCTCCCGTTGCAACGCACGGACAAATTTGCTAGTAACACTTAAGTAAGTACATTTAAATTGTTTTCAAAAAAAGTAAGTACGTTTAAATTATCGTATTTCATAGTATACATGTTTTGGTGCCATAAATGGTGACACTGTCAAAATTTAAGATAGTTTTTTAACATAAAATTTAAGATAGTTGGATTAGGAAAAAAAAACTAAAATTGTATTCCTCCTGAGAGAAAGGCAGTAATCAGTAATCACAAAGATTACGAGGTAGGAAAATAAAAAATTCGGGCTTCGTCTTTCTCGTGTGGTGGGCTGTGTGTGCTCGTAGTTTACGCGGTGGTTGGTGCTTCGAACTGGGCTCAGCCCAACACTGGTGTGGATCAAAATCGAAAACGATTTTTGACCCACCGCACCGCGCGCCGCGCCGGCCGCCGGGCTGCGAGCTGCACGCGCCTCAATGTTCGACGCTCCGGTAGCGGCACACCCTAGCCTCCGTGTACACCCTTCCCGGTTCACAGTAGTATCCCTTGCTCGGCGCGCAGTGCGCGTCCTGCGAGCACACGCAGAGCCCCTCCAGCGCGCACCCATCCTTCACGCTGACACCGGCGACGACACCCAGCACCTGGTCGCTCCACTCGCTCGAGAACAGCCCGTCCGGGTCGTAACTTCGCTTCACCTCCAAAAACTCCCCGGCGCGCGCGCCGTACCTGCCGACGGCGCCGTCGAACGCGGCGTTCCGGTTCTTGCCCCAGTGCGGCAGGCCGCCGTACTTGTGCAGCGCCATCTGCTCGATCTCCTCCACGACGTCCTCGTGCAGCCGCGGCGCCGCCGGGTCCCGGCTCCGGTAGTAGGTCATGTCGAAGTCCACGCTGTCCTCGAGCTTCCCGAGCAGCGCCGTGGAGGATCTCACGTACCGCAGGAGGACGCCGCCGTACATCTCGAAGTCGCAGAGCCCGGCCGGGTTCAGGTCACGCAGCGCCTGCACGTCGCGGATGAAGTCGGTGACATTGGACACCGGCACGGTGATGCCGGCCTGGAAGTAGAATACGCCGCCGGGGACGCGCCGGTCCCATGGGCAGGCGGCGGTGAGCACGGCTTCCTCGGGGCCCTCGAGGCAGCGCCCTGACGACTGGATGTGGTTATGGTAGCCCACCACCGTTTGGCCGAGGACCGTCGCCGTCGGCAGCAGGCCGAGCGTCGTCGTCGTTAGGCCGTAGTTTTGGGTGGTGAAGAGTGTGGTTATCGCTGCGCCGGCGGTGCACCTGCTGCCCCCGGCATCCCTGCTGGCCTCGGCGATGTCCTCTTCATATCGCGCATGTGACAAGGATCAAGAACGAGCTTTATCATCATATCGATCAAAACAATTAATATTCGAGGGATGAATTTCATGAGTGGCATTGGCATGGCAAGGTACCAGTGAGCCTAGCAGTCTGGATTTCGAGCGTAGGTGTCGGCCGGAAGCCGATGAAGTCCATCGCGCCATCACCGGCGGCGTTTACAGGGACGCGGTCATCCATCCTGTAGACAGCCAGACGGTGGCCCGGGTACCAGAAGATGTCGGCGAACTCGTGCTCGCTGCCGAAGTCCACGATTCGTTTGGCCAGGTCGGAATCGTCGCGCTTCTGGAACGTCACCGACCGCTTGAACATTGGTTGCAATGCAGCGCCAGGGTGATCTGATCCGAGCAAATAAAACCGTACCATGGAAATTTTATGAAGAATCGAAACACAAATTCCATTATTTTCACACGTGCAAACATTACAGTGTGTGTGTGTGTAAACATTTGCTTTATTTCACACGTGCAAATATTTGCCAGCCAACGTGTGCATGCAAGGATGTGCTTTATTTCGACATTTGTTTTTAGTTTCTCTTCAAATCTCTTTAATTTATTGTGCTCCCTCTGTCCTGTAATATAATGAATTCTAGCTTTGAAATTTGTCTTTACATATAATATAGTGCATTTTCCGACCCTAAAAATGTATTTTAAAGGACAAAAACTAATTTACATTAAATACTTTCCATTTATCAACCAATCATCAATATTCATGTCGATGGTAATGTCTTATTACAAAATAAAATGAGGTACTATCTCAAAAAATTAAGGTGGTTACATATATGTACATTTATGGCCTGACTTTTGTTATTTTGTTTTTGAAAACTACTCGGGGGGGGCTTCCCCACCTACTTTTTCAAAAAAAAAAAAAGTCCACGTTTTAGGGAACGGAAGAAACCCTCGTCCGGTTAATCACGAAAAACCGGACTAAAACCATACGTAACACACACACGAAAAATACAAGAAAAGATAGAAAAAAAAAATACAACACCGAACACACGAACTCTTCAACGATGCCTCCGGGGAGGTAGATGACGGACGGGCGCCACCATCGCCGGCCAAGCAAACACGAGCTTGGCAAAGCTTTCGCCCGAGTCTTGTGCTAAGGAGTTGAGCGGGTGGTCTAAGCAGGAGCAAAGACACAGGGAGGTTCTTCAATGACGCCTTCAAGAAGGTGATTACCGTCACTTGCCCGTAGCAATCCGGGGCTAGACTTTCGCCTAGAACCTCGTTGAAGAGGCCACATCGAGCCGTTGTCCGTATGAGGTCGTCGTGCACTGCCGCCACCACTTGCCGGATGCCACCACACATCGCGGGCCGTTCGGACTCGCCCGCAACGTCGGAGGCGGCACCGGCGCACGGCCGCTCCACACATTGCGGAGCCGATTGGTCGCCAATGACGACGGAGGCGCGCCGACCGACAAGATCGCCGCCGACATGTCGTGGATCCTCTCGGACTCGCCGCGACGGCGAGAGGCGCGCGATCCACGCCGGCCGACACCACACGCCGTGGAGCCTCTCGGACTTCGCCCGCGATGACGGAGGCGCGCAACGAGCGCCGGCCGCCGCTACACGTCGCGGAGCCTCTCGATTCGCCCGCGACGATGGGAGGCACGCACCGACAGATCCGCCGCCACCACACATCGCGGAGCCTCTTCGGACTCGCCCGCGACGACGGGAGGAGAGCACCGACAGCCGCCGGTCGCCGCCACACATCGCGGAGCCGGTCGGGCTCGCCCGCGACGCCGGAGGTGTGCGCCGGCCACGAATAGCCGGGACGCCACCAATTGGCCAGCCGGTGGCAACAACATCGTGGTGTGGCATTCCGTAGAACGCCCGGGCGCACCACCGACTCAAAGGAGCACCGCGATGACGTAACAACAGACTTGGTCGGTCCGCATCCACTCTAGCTTTAGACCACCAAGGGAGGGGGAGGGGAGAAGGAGGAGGGTCGTGGGGGAGGAGGGGGGCCTCGCAGCTACCTTTGTTGGGAGCCAAAGATGTCGCACCGTGCCGTCCCCAAGTTGAGGCCGGTGACGGAGCTATTGAGTCCAGGCGGCGCGGCGGGCCGACAAAGGGTCGCCCACGCCGAAGGGGAGGAGGGCTCGGGAACGGAAGGGACCAGACTCGAGCTCGTGGCCCCTGGATCCGTCGCCCAAAGCTCGCCCGCAGCCACCTTGTATCCGAAACCGGAGTCGGAGGGGAAGGTAGGGGAGAGGAACGGGAAGGAAGGAGGGCGTTGTTGGCAAGGAAAGGGATGGGGCGAGCTGGGTAGCGCCCGCCGCCACCTTCCTCGCGGTCGCGTGGCGGCCTCGGCGGGCGCGCGGTGGGGTGGGGAGGAGGAGCGCGGATGGGGAGTGCGGCGGCGGGCGGTGGGGTTCCGCCGGGGTCGCCTGAGGAGCGACGCGAGCGGTCGAAAAACGTTATTTTTGTTATTTATCGGTTGACGTAAGTTTTGGTACTAAATCTATCGTATTTCTAGATGTTTCATCGTGCTTTATGATTTTTGATACAACTATCTCAACCACATGTATAAAAAAATGTAGCATTTGACTTGGTACACCAACAGTTGCTCCTCATTCCCAAAAACTTCATCTTGCCACCATAGTCCACGTGAAACACTCGTGCACCAACATCTACTATGCAACCCCGGCAACCTAAGTCAAGTTGAAGATGCGTGCAAGAGCTCCTCCCCAAAATATGGTCGACAAACAAGAGGGAGGAGAAGAGAGTACGAGAGTGGGAGAGGAGAGGCGATCTCAAGATCCGCAAGAGGGGTTTGCCGGAGACGGGAAGAGTCAAAGAGGTGGTCACCGGCAAGATGTGAGGCAAGGGTGGGGATTGGGGTTTGGGGTGGCCTGGGGGTGCCACGAGCGGCTACGGGGAGGCCACAGATGGAAATAGGGCCACCACGAGACGGGGAAGAGCCGAAGAGGTGGTCGGTGGAAGGCGGCAAGACGCGACTCGCGAGGCGAGGATCGGGATTAGGGTTTGGGGTGTCCCCGGGGGCGCCGCGAGCGGATGCCGGGAGGTCGAATGTGGAACGGGCTCGCCGGAGACCTAGAAGAGCCAAAGTGGTGGTCGATGACGGTGGGCGGCGAGACACGGGGCAAGGATGGGGATTAGGGTTTGTGGGGTGGCCCGGGGGGGGGTGAGCAGTTGCTAGGAGGCCGGGGTGGGGAATAGGGTCACCGGAGACCTAGAAGAGCCGAAGAGGTGGTGGCCGACGGGTGGCGGCGAGACGCATGGCGAGGATGGGGATTAGGGTTTGGGGTGACCTGGGGGGGCACCGCGAGCCGCAAGGAGGCCGTGGTGTGGAATGGAGATTAGGGTTTGGAGGGGTGGTTAAGTGATGTTCCCGTACGTTGACAACAAGGTGCTTGTGGTGACTTCGGAAATCTCTAGATCTACTGGCTAAGTCTTTCGGAGGTGCTCATGGGGGTAGCCTTTAGGTACATGTGTTCGATCATAGGGGTGAGTATGCGTGCACGTGTGGGCGTTTGCGTTGTACTGCGTAATTCTTTAAAAAAACAAAAAAAAATGTGTATAACCACATTTATATTGGGGATTGGGATTTCTAAACTCCTACAGTCCTACGGCATTGCATGTGCATGCATTGACTTTTTAACAAACAAAATCTGACAGATACTTATCATGTATATATGGAGTGGGATGCATCATGCCCATATGAAGTGGAAGATTATTGTGAACGTGCTCATAATTTTGTGATAGGTTATCATAAGCTCCAGGAAATTTGTTCACGTCATGGCACTTACATTATATATGCATCTCGAGACGATGCTTCGATCTACAGAAACATAATGACACATGGCATCGTGATCAAGTTGCAATTTTGTAATTAATCCTGATTAGAAACAGAGAAGATTTACGTACGGTGCGTGCTTGGGTTTTCGGCTAGAACTTTGAGCGCTTATTTCACTTCAAAATTAAAAACTAGACGGTAATCTAACTTAGTAAAAGAAGAGCTAGTATGCAGTGTCCGTCGCGTCAGATTGAAGATGCGTGGCGGCCGGTAACAAGAGCTCCTCCCAAAATATGGCGACAAACAAGAGGGAGGAGAAGAGAGTACGAGAATGGGAGAGAAGAGGTAATCTCAAGATCGGCGGTAGAGGGGTCTTTGGAGACGGGGAAGAGTCAAAGAGGTGGTCGGCGGCGAGACATGAGGCGAGGGTGGGGATTAGGGCTTGGGGGTGGCTTGGGGGTGCCACGAGCGGCTACGGGGAGGCCACAGATGGAAATAGGGTCACCGGAGACGGAAGAGCCGAAGAGGTGGTCAGCGGCAAGACGCGACTCGTGAGGCGAGGATGGGGATTAGGGTTTGGGGTGTGTTGGGGCGCCGCAAGCGGCTACCGGGAGGCTAAATGGGGAACGGGCTCGCCGGAGACCTAGAAGAGACAAAGTGGCGGTCGATGACGGTGGGGGCGAGACACGAGGCAAGGATGGGGATTTGGGTTTGTGGGGTGCTTTGGGGGACGCCGTGAGCAGTTGCTAGGAGGCCGGGGTGGGGAATAGGGTCACCGGAGACCTAGAAGAGCCGAAGAGGTGGTCAGCGACGGTGGCGGCGAGACGCATGGCGAGGATGGGGATTAGGGTTTGGGGTGGCTTGCATGGGGCGCCGCCAAGGAGGCCAAGTGGTGGAATGGAGATTAGGGTTTGGAGGGGTGGTTAAGTGATGTTCCCGTACGTCGACAACATGACGCTTGTGGTGACTTCGGGAGTCTTTCGGAGGTGCTCATGGGGTAGGCTTTAGGTACATGTGTTCGATCATAGGGGTGAGTATGCGTGCACGTGTGGGCGTCTGCGTTGTACTGCGTAATTCTTATCTGAAAAAAAAAAAAAAAAAAAAAAATTGTGTAGGCAACCACATTTATATTGGGGATTGGGATTTCTAAACTCCTACGGCAGTGCATGTGCATGCATTGACTTTTTAACAAATAAAATCTGTCAGATACTTATCATGTATATATGGAATGGATGCACCATGCCCATATGAAGTGGAAGATTATTGTGAACGTGCTCATAATTTTGTGATAGGTTATCATAAGCTCCAGGAAATTTGTTCACGTCAAGGCACTTACATTATATATGCATCTCGAGACGATGCTTCGATCTACAGAAACATAATGACACATGATACTATTTTCATTTTAGAAGTCAAATTAAGCCATGGCATCGTGATCAAGTTACAATTTTGTAATTAATCCTGATTAGAAACAGAGAAGATTTACGTACGGTGCGTGCTTGGGTTTTCGGCTAGAACTTTGAGCGCTTATTTCACTTCAAAATTAAAAACTAGACGGTAATCTAACTTAGTAAAAGAAGAGCTAGTATGCAGTGTCCGTCGCGTCAGATAGTACGTACGGTACCTGAGAAATGACTCCGAGTGTCCCAAGTGACACCTTGGCCGCATTCAGCTCCGTGTCGCCGTCGACCAGCACCCGGACCTTGGCATACCCCTCACTCGGCGGCGCCGGCGTCACAATCCTCATCCCGACGACGTACTCGTGCACGGCAGAGCCCTTGCCCCACAGGGAGCTCCCATGCGCGCCCGTGGAGATCAAGCCTCCGATCGTCAGCCCCAGCCAGTAGGGCGAGTGCGGCAGCGCAAGCCCGGCACAGGCCGCGGCGTCGATGAGCTGCTTCAGTGTGACGCCGCTTTCCACGGTGATCTCCTTCCTGCCGGCGTCCACGCCGACGACGCGGTTCAGGGCGTCGGTGCTGATGACGAGGCCGCTGTCGCCGCCGGGGCACGCCAGTTTGGGCACGCTGTGGCCGTAGCGCGTGGCCACCTTCATCTTGGTCCCGTACTTGGTGGCGTTGGCCACGACGCCGAGGAGCTCTTTCTCGGAGGCCGGAAAGACGGCCGCCGCAGCGTGGCATGTGGAACGGTCCGGGAATGCGCCGTACGCGTTGGTCACGGTGCAATCGGTCATGCCGGCGGCAGCGCAGCGGACGGGTGATGGCGGGGGGCTCGCGCCGGAGAAATGGACCGACGAGAAAGACACGAGGCACTCCACGACGACGGCGATCACCAGGAGACCATGCACGAGGGGCATTGCTCTTCCTCCTAGCAGGGTTCCTGCTGGCATCCCGTGCAGTCGTGTTCGTGCTCTGTACGTGTTCTTTCTGCGACCGGCGCGCTGTGGATGCTGAATTGCGGAGGTGTGTGTTCTGCATCATGATTCATGCAGGGTGCTGGTTTATGAAGACAACGCAAGCGGATCCGGTTGATATCATCAGCATGTGGGGATGCCAGGAAGTCAGGAACTCGAGGAGCACGAGTGTTGTAATCAATATGTATCTGTTCGTGTATGCATGATTTCGCTGTAGTCAACACAACTCTCTGCCCACACTTCCTCTTCGTGAAAAGCATGATCGGCTAGGAGGACGAATGAGAGGGAATATTTCCTCTCCAATTAATGCTAAACCAATAGTGTATTCCCCTCATCCTAAATTATAATTAAGCTGTGTTTTGGCTCCTATAAGTCCATAATTTTACCTACATATCTGAATATATGCTATGTCAAGATGTATAATGAAAACTACTCCGTCTGTTACAAATTATAGGTCATTTTAATTTTTCTATTACATCGATTTCGCTACCCATCTAGATAAAACAAAAAAAACTTATTATTTTAAACCGAAGGAGTATCTCTATATCTCTATAACATAAAAAAGAACAAAAAGGGATATTTTTTTTTGTGCGACATTCGCTTTGAGTCTGCCCAATCACCACCCCATGCGAACCCGAAGGGAGAAAAGTAAACGAATCGTCCATGTGACCTAATAAAGAAATGAATTAACCACGTAATAAAGAAAGAATTAACCATGCAATAAAGGAAGAAAAAGGAAACGAATTCTCCATGATACCTGATAAAGGAAGGAATTAACCACGCAATAAAGAAAGAAATTAACCATGCATGATGGTTGTTGTGATAAAAATAGGAAGTAAACCGTGACTCCTGCTCTTCCACCCGTCCGTAAATAGAAGGAGAAAATCTAGGAGGAAAAGAAAAAAAAAAAAAAAATCTCACAAAGGCCCATTCTCCTCTCAATCGAAGGGGAAAATCTCGGAGGAAAATCACCGACCCTACCTACCATTTTTTTTTTTTTTTTTGAGCTTCCGTGAGAGAAAATAGGAAACTAAAAATAAAAAGATCCGCATGCACCCTCCCCATGCTAAGCTAATTTAGAAGGTGGGATCAATCACACCCTCCGCACCCGCACACAAATTTGGACGGTGGGATCCTCTCCACCCATGCAAATTTGGAAGGTGCAATCAATCACGCCCTCCCCACGACCATGCGAATTTGGAAGGTGCGATCAATCACGCCCTCCCCACCCGCATGTAAATTTTGAAGGTGTGATCCTCTTCACCCATGCGAATTTGGAAGTTGCCATAATCACGCCCTCCCCAGGCCCATGCGAATTTGAAAGGTGCGATCAATCACGCTCTCTCCACCCGCATGCAAATTCGGAAGGTGCGATCCTCTCCACCCATGTGAACTTAAAAGGTGCAATCAATCACGCCCTCCCCATGCCCATGCAAATTTGGAAGGTGCGATCAATCACGCCCTCCCCACCTGTACGCAAATTTGGAAGGTACGGTCTCTCAGGCCTCTCCACCCGCACACAAATTTGGAAGGTGCGATCTCCGGCCTCCCCCTCACCGGCAACTACAATCTCTCCAGAGAAACATTTGGAACCCGCCCATACGTGAAAGAGAAGACCCGCCCTATCGTCCCACCGCCTCGACCTCGTGCGATCTCCCCTCCCCAAGCATCAACGTCGCCGTCGCTGTTTCCACGATGTCCGCGCTGTCGTCCTCGTTGTTCGCCCCCATGCTGTTGTCCTCGGCTCCTCGCCGCTCGCACGTTGTGCACCCAATCCGTTGCTCTCGCTGCCGCGCTGCCGCCTCGATGATATTGAATGTGTCGCCACGAAAAGAGCACCGCCACCACGATCCGCTCGGCGTCCCATCGATGCGGCTAGCGTCGTTGTCGTCGTCATCAGCGCCCGGCTCCGCTGTTGTCGCGTGGAGGAGGTAATCTATTGATTTATCCGTTGTTCATGTCGTCGTAGTTTGGTTGTTGTGTCTTGTCATGGGTGCGTATGAGCCGGCCGTTCTCGGGTTGTGGATGCCGCCACCGTGTTCCCGGGCTGTCGAGAGGGGTGCCGGCCGATATGTGTCTTCAATTGTGCATGCTACCTTTCATCTATAGTTTTTGAATATGCGCCATCATGTGAAGACCGCTACCCGTATCTCTAAATTTTCATGTTGTGAATTACGTGTCACCGCAAACCTATCTATCCTCATAGTTTGTTCAGGTTTTCCCGCATCTCTCGAATATGCATACCGTGAACATTCCTTGTTTTAGAGTCCACTTCTTATTTGTTCACTACCGATCTACCGTTACCAACATAAGTCTGATCCATCAAGTTTTGAAGGTATTCAATAGGACATTTTAAGCCTATTGATCTCGACATTGAGTAGTCCTTCAATTTCCACTATGAAGAAGTAGTCTTTTGTTTAAATGAGTCGCTTGTTCTATGAACTTCTGTTCGTAAGAGGCGACATACGTGCTCTTGTAGTTGCTACTATTTTATTTGTATTATTTATATTTAATGAACCTTGCTTTTTTTTGCGAAATACTATCATGGAGAAAACCTATAAAGAGATTTGGATACATGTTTGAAAAAACTATGCTCTTGATTTGGAGACAAGCCCTCTTGGTTTGTCGAACTAGACTTTTTGCATCTTTGAATCCTGTTGCTCTATCACATCAAGTCGTCTGGACAATCCACTTAATTTTACAAGACCAATGATCAAGTATGCATACACAAGTCCTTGATAATATTATCTTAGGTGAATTACGAAGAAGCCCATAAAATAGAGTTAAAAAAACCCCAATATCCATGATTGATTGTGTTATTTCACAAAACTTATTTAGATTAAATGTCACTTTATTTTAATATCATTGTTTAATTTCATAATATTGTTATCTTATCACGTGATCCATGTGTTTTTATATAAAATTTAATTATCCCGTAGGAACACGGGTGTTAGTTAACTAGTATATCTAAAAAAACAAAACCACCTATAATTGGAATTTAGATAAGGAAGTATATCATACAAGCCATGGCAACATAAACATATATGGCTGATGATCGAAGTTCAAGTTACCTTGGACGTGAAATTGAGTAGCGTTTATGCTCTAGTACTTATAGTGTTAGACTAAACACTTAAACAGACTGAAGGGTATTGCTAAAAAAAACAGACTGAATAGTCACCTAACGTTTATCTATTTAATTTATTCACGCTAAACAAACATTTGAACTAGAAAATTTTTCAGAAAAGTTGTCTTGTTCCCATCAATGTTGACACAAAACTGTCTCATTTGGCTCAAACCTGTGGATGTAAAATTGGAAGCATGTCGTTTGCCTATCTGGGGCTCCCCATAAGTACTAGTCGACCTTTGGTTCAAGAGTTTACCCCATTACTGTCTAAAATAGAGAGAAACCTCTCTGGTGTTAGTAAATTCCTCTCCTATCATGAAAGTTTCGTTTTGGTTGGTAAACTCGGTTTTCTCAGGTCTCCCCACCTATTATATGTGTACTCTTGACATCCCTCCCTCTCGGTCATAGAGCAAAATAGATAGATTCGGATAACACCGCATTTGGAGCAAGGTGGATATTAGCGAAGGGGCACTTCCTTAGCGACCTATGAACCTATGTGTAGACCAAAAGAAGAGGGTGGCCTAGGCATCATTAATGACATTCAAAATCAAAACACAACCCTGCTCATGAAGTTCATAGACAAATTTTATAACCATGCTGATGTGTCTGGGTTTAAGTTCTATCCAAATGTGAATGTCCCACCACATGCTAGAAGTCCCTGTGGATCGTTTTGGTGGAAGGATATTTTAAAGCTCTTTGGAAAATTCAAAGATATTGCTATTTGCAGTCCTAATAATGGCAACTCTTCTTCCTTTGGCTAGACAACTGGTCTATGCAACCCCTAGACAGAAACCTCCCACATCTTTTTGCCTTCTCTAGGAAAAAGAATTGCCCAGACAGATTCTTCGTTGATAAGGAGTTGAACAGATCCTTCTTTCTACCCCTTTCTGGCAAGCAGTTGATCAACTAGCACAGTTGGAGCAAACTTTAGAGGATAAAATTGGTAACCCAGATCTAAATGATTCCCGGAGTTATGAATGGCGGCGTTGTTTTCTCCACCAAAATGGCTTATAAACATCTACATGGTCAAGTGGAAGCCTCTGCCCCTCTTTAAGTGGATTTGGAAATAAGGAAAGCTTGGCAAACACAAGTTCTTTGCCTAGTTGTTGGTCGATATAGGCTAGCAAAAGGAACATCTTAAAGATAAAGTACTCTTGTGTTCTTTGTCTCAATGGCCCTGAGGGAACATCTTTTCTTTGAATGCACTTTTAGTCAAGCATGCTAGAACTCTATCCACATCAATTGGGACCTGTCTCTCCAACCTCTAGATATGGTTATTCGGGCCAGACTTGATTTTGGCAGTTCTATGTTCAGAGAATTTTCTCTCTCTTCTTGTTGGACCATTTGGAAAGCGAGAAATAGGATCATATTTGATCATAAAACAACCTCCCTTGTTGAATGGAAAATCTCTCTGAAGGAGGATGTTAGCTGTGTATCAAGGCTAAGAAAACAACTGACCAATTTTTGAACAAATGCTCAAATTTTGCTAAGTAACATCACCTCACTCAACCAAAACAACCAGCAAAATTTCACATTCACATCTCTGTTTTGGGCACCGTGGCAGTCCCACGGGTTGAGTGCAGCAATGTCGCACTTAAAGAGCCGTTGGGCCCAAACGGGTATAAATACCCATTTTGTCCCTCCCCAACAGTTACCTCTTCTTCCCAATGCTCATTTCGTGGAAGAACAGAACCATACCTCTCTTTCTCTCTCTCTCTCCCCTCCATTGTTTCTCCCACTTCCCTCAACCAAATCCATTGAATCCCACCATCAAAATTTGTGGAAAAGGGCAACAAACTTTGATTGGAGGCTAGATCTACTGATTCCCCATCTTGAAAGAGCATTTGATTCACGTTTGGCCAGCGGCCCTAGGGTTTGTTACTCTTGGATGTTTTTCCTAGCCGGCTAGGCGTTGCCTGAGCTTGCCAACTTGTGTGGTAGCCTTGGGAGGTTTGTAACCTCACTCGAAATCAAGATATCACCCTCATCTCAAGAGTTCACTCAGTTGACTTGAGGGTAAAGCTAGCCTTTGTGGTGAGCTCAAGCCTTGTGTGGCTTCCTTAACAACGTGGACTTAGGCCAGCCTTGGTGGCGACGCCGAACCGCGACATAAATCTTGTGTCACGTGTTCTTCATTTACTTTCTTCTAAGATATTGTGACCTATGGTTTGGGCTTGATCTACTTTGTGGTTGCTTTCTAGGGTGTTGCATATCTATATATCCGTGATCCTTGTGTTTGCATGAAGACTCGAAATTAACCCGATCTAATTTCCATTCATCGTTTTTGATCTACTTTTTTTTACATCTCTGTTGGCGATAGTGCCGCACCTAAGGGTGTGGCAAATTGCTTGCACTGCTCGACAAAAGTTTGAGTTGAATTTTGACAAAGTGATTTACACGTTATAAGCCTATTCACCCATCTACGCTTCTAGAGATCCTACACAAAGAGCCTGCCTAGCTCTCTTCTCCCCCCTTTTATCTTAGATTCTTTACCCATGCTCCCTAGACACCACCATAACATGCCCAAATTTTGATGTTATCCTCCCTGCCTTCGCCTTTTCCCACTGCCCTCACTATATCTAAATCGACAATTCCTTCTTCTAGTGCACCATTGTCTTCACCATTGTTGCTGCTAATGCCAGCCAATACCTTTTTCTTCTCCAGTCAATTTCCCAACCATTTGCACTGCCCAATACTCCCCTGTCTACAAAAGTGTGCAATTCTCACATTTCCAGAAGTCAAATGTTTCGAACTTTGACTAAAATTATATGAAAAATACTAACACTTATGCAACAAAATAAGTAACATTAGATGACACTTAGACCGGCGAAGGAACAATGGCGATAATGATTCTTCATTAGCTAGTAAACAAAAAGCAATGGTAATATAGTCTCATTTTACCACCTTTGCTTGTTTGCACAAATTCATGCATTATAGGCATTCATTTTAGATTTAGGTCAAATTAATTACATCTTCCACGTAACAACTTGGCAAATTAGTGCAAATCGGTTGACAACTTATAAACTAGGTAAATAAGTACTACAACTTAAAATTTTGTTGCATATCCAGTCCAAACAATACTAGTGTGGCAATTTTTTTTTTTTAAAGACCTCCAATCTTTTTCATTGGCCTACTTAATAGAAAATTGAGACGTGCATCGATTGATGTGGTATACCACAAATCATATGAAATGTATTTAGGCTCCTGTTTTTTGAATTGAGTTTTGACAAAGTGATGAACACAAATGTGTATGATTAACATTGGTAGAGCATTTGATGTCATGTTAATTATGAAGGATGACAATTAGGGTGACAAGAAGTGATAACCACAAATCATATCAACTCAAAGTGATTAATCCTCTACAAAACTCTTCTACACGACAATGAGATATGATGCTCAAGCCCAACTATTAATGGTGCAATTAGGGTGACAAGAAGCGATATGAGAGCACAATTCAACATAACAATATCAATTCCGAGCAAGGATAGCTTCAAGAAAACAAAGGTAGTTCTCAAGGAAAATGGTCAATGTTTAAATGTTTTCCTTGAATTCAAAGATGCACTTAGATGAAGAATTAAACAATGCTTGAGCCACAACATTACTTGATCCGAATTGGGTGACACATGTCTTTGTCTCTTCTCATAGCATCTTGCACAAACCCTTGAATGTCATATTCATGTAGGGTTGAGGTAACATTCCTCCCACTTTCCTATCCAATATCACTCACTATGCAAGGTTTCAGAAAAAGGTTTTAAAAAGTTACTCCATCTCAAATTGTAAGTCATTCCAAGAATCTTGGAGAGACAAAGTATCTCAAGTTTTACCAAATTTATATGATAATATAATAACATTTAGGATGTCGACTAAGTATTATTAGATTCTTCATTAATTATATTTTTATAGTACAGATATTTGATGTCATAAATATTTTTATAGTTCTTTCTATAATTATGGTGAAACTTGAGATATTTTGACTCTTAAAGATTCTTGGAATAATTTACAATTTGGACCGGAGGGGGTAGTGTTTTTTTTACTCTCGGATTTTCATGGTTGTTACAATCATCTTTCTCGACTATTTCCTCACTCTAACATATTCTAAAAGGCAAAATTCTTTTACAATTCTGAAATGCATGTACACCGTCTTTTCGCCAGATTATTAGCTAGAAGAAAGAAAAGATGAGCACGCACGCTCAACATCGTGTAAAAGTAAGACATGTCCGGGGGAGGAATACGCCAAAACATGAAGGCCCAATCAACAAGAAATTATGTCCGCCTTTGCAGGCCGTTGATGCAAGCTCTTCGGCCGCCCACGCACGCCAGCCCACAAAAATAATGCCGGCTAGAGCCGAGAGCCGGAGAGCGAGATGTGGGCCCGAGGAAAAATCTCCCGGTAACCTCCCGCCAATGAGGAGGGCGGTTCCCACGTGGCATGCTCCACGTCCCCCTCCCCCATTCCCTTATTTCTATCTCCTCGCCGGTGGTCGTTGCTACTTATTGGTGGCACACACACGGGTCATCTTCTAGCTACTACCCCTAGATCGGCCGGGTGCTAGCTAGCTCAAGAAGAAGTACTTAACTCAAGCTTTTCTTCAAAGCCCTAGCTCGGCGTGTACTACTGGGTCGTTAGTTCACCATGGGCGACTCCTCATCATCGCATCTTACATCGAATGGTAAACACGTGTACACTACTCTACGGTCATTTCTACAAAGGATGCATCAAATCATAGTTTTGGTTGCTTAATTTTGTGTTGCTGGTTCAGGTTCACCACATGATAGAGAAGTGCATCTGCTTCAAGCTGAACAAGGAAGAGTGCATGGACGCTACTGGAGAAGCATGCCAAAGTCAACCCTATCGCCACGCTAATCGGTACCGCGTGCAAACCGGATACGCATGCATATGCTTCAATTTCAAAATCCCTTCCCCTTTAACCATTTCTCTCGAACTTGCATGCATATGCTTGAAACAAATCCATATTTTCATCACCTTATGCACATGTGTGTTGCTATATATATAGTGTGTTCTATTGTCATTTCATGTGATCTGAAAATTACTGCCGCCGTCGTCGATCGCCATGTACAAAGTGTGGAAGGAGCTGGAGAAGGAGAACAAGGAGTTCTTTTGAGACGTACAACAAGGACCGTGAGGAGCGCAACATCAACGAGGCGGAGACCATGGAGCGGATCTAGAAGATGCTCACCGAGGCGGCGGCCTCCAAGAGCTCCGACGACGACGAAGGCTAGCTAGATATAGCCCTCGATCCTTTAGCTCTAGAGGGCTATAGATCTCAGCTCGTGCATGGACTCATGTACGCAGCACCAGCTCCTCCATTTCCATTAGGTCCGCTCCATATGTATGGGAGCACAACCCTCTCGGGAGTATCTTGAGCTAAATATGCTCAGAGGTTGAAGAGTGACTGTTAGAAGCTTTGGCACACCTCCACCATTTTTTCTCGTAATTTTTTGTCGGTGTACTTCTTTCTCCAATTGGCATAAATGTGTCTAGCACACATCCCGTGCTCGCATTAGGCACCAACTCGCCACGGCCTTCAATGAGACCCTTCTCGCTGGTCCGATATGAGAACCCAGCCCTCACCTCCGTTAGTGATCTTGAGATCTTTTCGCAACAAGCCAATGAACCAATACCACGTATCATAGCACTCATATGGCATCGCTGCCCATGCCATGGATACATTTGATTATTGGCATCCCTACCAATGGCACAAAGCAAATTTCCATTATGTGCACCTTTGAACCAAAGAGCCATCTAGTCCTATGATCTTCCTACTGACCGCCAAGAAACCTTTCTTCAATCCATCCAAGCGCACATACATGCTATGAAACACCTTCCTGTCAGCAATTTCAGGGTCCAATGTCACAACCACAGTGCTTCCAGGATTGGACCTCAGGAGTTCAAGCTGATAATCATACACTTTGGAGTACTCCCCTTTCATTTCATCTAGAGCTTGCTGCAGTACTAACCACTTTGCCCTCTTCAACTTGGAATTTGAAACATCTGCAAACATGTCTCTCTCGAATGCCAGCTTTCATGAGACCTATCTTCCATGTAGGATTATCCTTGATCCGGCGGGTAGTAATGTTTTGCAATCAGATTTGAAGTAACCGCCTGTTGTCCCTCCTAGGTGGGCAAGTGTGCACATCTTGAAGAGTCACAACCTTGAACCATTTGGATCTTGTAGTGATTGAACCATAAATCATCCATTTACATCCCGCTAGTCACAAACAGCCCACGACTTTGGTCTTCTCATCCTTCACAAACTTCGAGACTTGTGTGCCTTCAGCCCATATTTGACTAGTGCCTTCTTGAACCGCCCTCGCTACATCCGAATGCCATCCCAAGAGCAAAACAGGGAGCTCGCTTTGCTATCAAATCTGTTCTCCAAGCTAATCCACCTATCTACCTCACCATCAACTGTTTTCCTCATAAGAATACTCCTCACTTGAAGCAATATGTGGACTGCCGGATCATCCAAATTGGGCATTTCAAGCAAACATGTCCCGTACATCAACATTACCAACCGGAGTGCCATGAAAACCTAGTCGCTTTGATTTGATATTTTTCTTTATTTGCCTAGCATAATGCTCGAATTCAATCGCCTCTTCATCATCACCGAGCTGTCCTCCTCTCGGTGGTCGCTTGTAATCTTCATCATCATCATCGAGTTGTCTACCTCTTTCGCTTCTTCAAAATAAAGATAATCACCTGCTGTCCTCTTCCTCCATCACAACTTTTCCTTTGACACATGCCTCTCGAAGGAGTCTCGCAAAAATGACAGATTACTAACCGCATCATCACCGCCCATTGGTCTTGATCAGCAGAAGAACCCCTTGGTCTTGATCGCCAGCCTACCCCCTTGGTCTTGATCGCCAGCCTACACCTTGGCCTTGATCATCAACATTCATCCGAACCACCTCATCAACATACATATCAACAACACCACCATCCGAATGAAAAGAAGCCATCTCCCCGGACGAGCTATCATCTTGCAACAACACTAGCCCTGTAGTGACATGCTTTCTGTGTAAAACCAAGCATAATGAAAGCACACTATTGGATTTGAAGTGGTCTCGCAAGGTGGCCCTTGATCTCAAAGAAAGAAAGCTTGTCTATCTCAACCCAAGATTCTCGCATTTTCTCCACCAACATAGAACTGAGCTCCCCAACAATGGTAAAATGCCCACCAAAATGAAATCTTATGCGCATATAGTCCGGGACGGTCCATCCCGCTACAACAAACACCATCTTCTCAAAGACTCAAATTTAAAGAATTTTTTTGTAACCCTAAACCACCCTTCACTGATTCAGCTAGCTTATGTCCCCATGCTCAAACACTAAATCCAAACCACAGAAACTCATGTACTCAACCCTAATCAAAACCCTACCAAAACCCCAACTTTCCCCCAACCATGCCTCTGCCATCTCACACCATGCAAATAAGAACTACAACAGCAATCAACGGGGAGGAGGGGAAGAGGAAGTGCGCACCTGGACGCTCAAGAACTCCGATCGATGTGCCGCCGTCCTGATCAGCCGTGCGTCGTCCGTGTCGCCATGGCCGAGAAAAACGAGGTGGGCAAGACAAAGGGGCGGAGAAAGACGAGGCCGCGAGACAGAGCAGTCGGAGGCGTTTTTCTGCCTGCGCGCCACCTGACATGAGGGCCTCCATGTGCTGTGGCGAGGGCTGTCCACGCTGGAACGCCACCATGGCAATACCACCCAGCCAAAACCAGCCAGGGGCTTAATCAGACCGTTTAGCAAATTTTAAAGTTTGATTTAGACGGTTTCAGACTTCAGATGTTGATGTGTTCCGGTGCTAATACTTGAGGGGGTTATACAGACTTTTTCCTTTGATAAATCGTTTACATTGTTGCTTTGCTTAAGAGAACCGCCATAACCACCTAACTGTCGACTAATTAAGCAACGCGGTTAAGTCCAATAATAGTTCCAATAACTTTTGAAAAAGTTTGAGTACCCATATCGAGTCAAAGACTTACATTACCTAAGTGATCAGGGTGGAATAATTCCAATAAGCTTACAAAATATGAGCATCCGAGCCAATTAATGGCCAAGTCAATGACTTAACCAAGTAAACGAGGTCAGTTCAATGATGATAGAACCTGATTTCACAAGACGATAGATGTACTAGCACACTAGGGGATCGACACGATTTGCAAGGTTTTTCTATAGGGTATTAATCCCTTCATCCACAAAAAGAATACAATTGTTGCTTTTTGAGAACTTAAACAATTTGTAGTTTGACTAAATTTCTATAAATAGTATTAACATCGATGGTTTAGAATTAGTATCACTAGTTATAGAAATATATTTTTTATAATTTTAGAGTCACAAATTTTAATATAAACTAATAAAATTTAAGCAAATTTGCATTGATCAGTACGGATTCCATAATTGCATTTTTCGTGGACAGACGGAATAGTAGAGTTCCTCGTCGTTGTTGTGGAATCTGTACACCAGCTGCCGGCCCGCATCCACTTCTTTGGGCCTTCCGTGCGCGACGGGACCCCTGAGCTGGACGTCTGCGGTTACCTCTCCACAGGTGTACCAGCCGCGTGGTCGATCGGCTGCTCGTGTGTGAGGGCGACGCCACTCACAAGTCGTCACACCACCACTGTCACGCTTGAGCTACAGTAGCTAAAGAGCATTAATGGCACAACAGCCCAGGCGGCGCAAGATCGACTTTTTATTTGAGTTTTGTTTATGCGCGGGTCATAATCCACCATCGCCTCGAGACAATGACACAGGACCAGCCGTTGATGGAAGCTCGCCACTTCGGGCGCCGCCCACAGACTCCAGCCACACAAAAAAAAAGAAAGCTAGAGCTGAGAGCCCGGCAGCGAGATGTGGGCCCAGAAAAATCTCCCCGGTAACCTCCCGGCCAATGAGGAGGCGGTTCCCACGTGGCATGCTCCACGTCCCCCTCCCCCCATTCCTCTATTTCTATCTCCTCGCCGGTGGTCGTTGCAGCTTATTGGTGGCACACACACGGGTCATCTTCTAGCTACTACCCCTAGACTGGTCGGGGTGCTAGCTAGCTCAAAGAACAGCTTGACTCTGAAGCTTTTCTTTAAAGCCCTAGCTGGTGTACTACGGGGTCGCTTATTTCACCATGGGCGACTCCTCATCCTCAAAGCATCTTACATCGGAATGGTAAACACGTGTACACTACTCTAAGGTCATTTCTACAAAGGATGCATCAAATGATATAGTTTTGGTTGCTTAATTTTGTGTTGCTGGTTCAGGTTCACCACATGATAGAGAAGTGCATCCGCTTCAAGCTGAACAAGGAAGAGTGCATGGACGCGCTGGAGAAGCATGCCAAAGTCAACCCTATCGCCACGCCATCGGTACCGCGTGTAAATTGGATACGCATGCATATGCTTCAATTTCAAAATCCCTTCCCCTTTAACCATTTCTCTCGAACTTGCATGCATATGCTTGAAACAAATCCATATTTTCATCACCTTATGCACATGTGTGTTGCTATATATATAGTGTGTTCTATCGTCATTTCATGTGATCTCGAAAATTACTCGCCACCGCCGCCGATCGCCATGTACAGTGTGGAAGGAGCTGGAGAAGGAGAACAAGGAGTTCTTTGAGACGTACAACAAGGACCGTGAGGAGCGCAACATCATCGAGGCGGAGACCATGGAGCGGATCCAGAAGATGCTCACCGAGGCGGCGGCCTCCAAGAGCTCCGACGACGACGAAGGCTAGCTAGATATAGCCCTCGATCCTTTAGCTCTAGAGGGCTATAGATCTCAGCTCGTGCATAGACTCATGTACGCAGCACCAGCTCCTCCATTTCCATTAGGTCCGCTCCATATGTATGGGAGCACAACCCATCGTCGTGACGCACCGTTTCATATGTATATGAGACCATTCTATATACTATATATATAGCTCGCTAGCTTGTTTATTGGCCACATACAACATAACATGCCCCTGCAAGACTGCAAGGACTATGCAAGCATGATATGTAGTGCGTGTGGTTTATTATTAGGACCATATCGTAGTATATATTCGTCCAATATATACATAAGAATCTACATGATGCCTTTAGGGTGATGTAATAAGCAAGAATGCCTTTATAGGGTGATGTAATAAGCAAGTAGCCAGGCTTACATTGACTGTAATCCTTCCCATACACGTGGCAGCTGGCGCGCGAATCCATCAGTTATGACCTGTACCTAATCGGGGCTGCTACTTGCCGGCAGCTCCCGGTGCGCGCTGCTTGGCTTTTTTTTTTTTTTGTGGCAGATTTGTATTGGGTAAATTTGTTGTAGAATATCCTTTGATATTTGTGGGTGGACCCTACTCATTGTTGTCTTTTCTAAAAGGCATTCTTTAATTGTGACAATTGGCTCATATATACTCTCTCTCTCTCCTCAAATATAATGAATTCAAAAAATTGTATTCATCGATACGATCTATAAATTTATAGTTGATAAATCTTTTATCTAAGACCTTTTTTCTACATTGAAAAGCTACATTATCTAAAAGTTATTTAGAGTAACTTTTTTTGTGACAAGCTCGGCAATGAGAACATGTGATGGGCCCTGTTGTTTTATGTGTTACCTTGTGTGTAAGAAAACTGTCGTGGGCTAGTCGTCAAGGCTTTTGGGATCTTGGGAGGATCTATGCGCATATGTAAGGTTTTAAGGCCTGGTTTTTCCTTAAAAAAACTAGGCCAATTCTATTCTAATTAATTTACAAATGACCCAACGATGACACGATATACATGGTAGGCAACTTGAATAATTTTAAATTTTAAATCTCAAAAAATAAATGAATATGTAGGATTCCTTAGTACAAAGCCATTTTTTGTTGATGTCTGCGATTTTTGTCACTATCGGTTCATGATGTATAGGCGTCAATAGAAATGAAATTATGGGTCCATGCTTGTTACCTTAATTCTACCACTTGAACTCATGTATTTATACCAGGGGAAGTCTTAAGCAAACAACCTACAAAAATGCATTTATATTCCTGGTTCTCTTAACCTAGCCCTACAAATAAATTGAAATTAATGTTTCCGATTTTTTTCAAATTATCTTAGATAAATACAAAATTTGCAATATCCTAAATGATCTATGCCTTCTACTTTTTTTATTTAAAATCATTTAGGGCTCAAAAGTTATGTTTTTAGGATTAATGATTTTAAAATTCATTTTTTTTGAATTTCTCAAATTTTCTTGGATGGAAAAACAATCAAAAGTAAAGTTGTAGAATACAATGAGATCCAAAACATTATAGTTAAAACCTTTTCTGTTTAAATCTATTTATGGCCTCAAATCTCCATTTCAAAATCTATTAGGCGCTGAATACTAAGGGAACACTTTTTTGTTGTTAAGTCACAAGTGACTTTGGTGTCTACCGATGTAACACGCATGATCCGAGGTTCTAAGCAAATTCGCATTGATCAGTACGGGTTCCATAATAGCATTTTTCGTGGACAGACGGAATAGTAGAGTTCCTCGTCGTTGTTGTGGAATCTGTACACCAGCTGCCGGCCGCATCCACTTCTTTTGGGGCGCCTTCCGTGCGCGACGGGACCCCGCCCTGAGCTGGACGTCTGCGGTTACCTCTCCACAGGTGTACCAGCCGCGTGGTCGGCTGCTCGTGTGTGAGGGCGACGCCACTCACAAGCCGTCACACCACCACTGTCACGCTTGAGCTACAGTAGCTAAAGAGCAGCGCCAGCATTAATGGCACAGCCCAAGACGTACTTTTTATTTGAGTTTTGTTTATGCGCGGGTCATAATCCACCATCGCCTCGAGACAATGACGCAGGGATATGAGAGGAAAACGTGACACGAGTATTATGTTCTTTGTAAGGACATGACCATGTGAGTTTCATTGCGAAGAATGAGAAAAGGAGAGAAACGAATCGAGAGCGAGGAAACGACGACAGAGATCCCAGCCGAGAGTGAGAGGCGCAACTACCTTCAATGTGTTGTATAGAAGATGCCAAGATACTAGCTACAATCATGCATTCGAGATTCATCAGCTCTGAGCGAGCTCGATCGCTGCAGTACTACCAGATCACGTTGTTTGTTGGGCCGCTCCATTCTCATGTATATGTACTGTCTGTCGGTCTGTGTGTGTCGTCTGAGGTTGGATGCATTCGCCCGCCACGCGCTGCATGCTGCGACATAATCGATCTATCGGCAACCTGTGATCCAGGTTGCGTGGTGTTGCGCCGCGCCATATCGCGACGGGATAGGATCGGATGAGATAGACGAGCGAGGCCAATGAAACGACGATGATCACGAGTCGGCGCTCGGGACATCGTACAGTTCCAGTGGATCGCCGGCTGAACACACAAAAGACAACCAATTTTTGCTATTTTTTCAGATTTATAAATTCTGAAAAGGTCTGTACATCTGTTGACGAGAAACCGGGCTTCACACCAATACACCTGGAGGGCCTTGACGCCCACGAAGGTGGCAGACAACCTTGAAGCAGCGAAGCACCGCAGCGTGGCAGCCCAAACCGATCTAGGGATCGGTAGGGGCGCGTGAGAGCTCGGTGACGGCCGAGAGAACCTTCGAACGCACCTCCGGGAAGACCTGTCCGAGGACGACGCGAGGGGTGCTCTAGGACCAGCGTGGCCGCCTAGAACGCCCGATTTTAAGAACGCTGGAGTTCGCCGCCGAACAGCAGGATAGAGGGGTTGAAGGAAGAAGATGACCTACAAACGGGACAGAGGTAGATTGATTGTCGATTGGATGTAGATGGGATCAAATCGGCCATGAACCTCTTTATTATATAGAGGAGGGTGGTCTTATCCTTTTTAGGAAACCGCCCTGGACGTTTCAAGCATCAAAACCGACCTAAACACGATTGGAAACAAATCGGTTCGGATCTCGCGACGGACACGAGCTGCGTCGGGTGACCGGACGCACGATCAGCTCCCGACCGACGCTCCGGTGGTCGGGTCCGGTCAACTTCCCGAGAAGCTCTGCAGATCGATCGCGACGCGCGAAACCGACCGGATCCGGGACGGGACGCGGGGACCGACGCACGGGCGCTTCCGGTCGATGTCGAAATCAGCCTGTTTCCAACCTGGCTGACCGGACTCGCGAGAGGGGTTGGACGGACGCTTTCGATCAGCGTTGGCCCAATCGGTTTAACAGAAAGGTCCGCAAACCGATCGGGCGCGACTTGACCGGACGCTAGGACCGGACGCTGGACCGGACGCGCCAGTGAGTCCGGTCGCATTCCAGAGAGCCCTTTTCGATCCTCCTCGAGAATTTTTGGGTGTCAACAACATCGATTTCTAGAGACGGTCTCTTTAGAGATCAATTTTCAAAGGTAGCTAGATATACACTATCTCAAGAAGTTTATAATTTTAGAGGCAAATATACAGAACCGGAGATAAATAATATCTCTACTACGAGATAAGCTCGTTTTCAAAAAAATATCTCCACATCACGTCAACTCGGCAAACCGTTCTGTACCCTCCACGTCATCGTCTCGGGGCAACCGGAGGGGCGACCGCCGCCAGCCCAAACGCCCATGATCGATGTAGCCCATCCTTGGCCGCCGTTGCCACCATCTAAATCGAAGCGCAGCGACGGCGACCACGCCTGCGGCACCAAAAGGTCTCCCCACAGCAGCTCCACTTTTCCCTTCCTCTCCTTCCATCCTCCTTATTCAACTCCTCCCGTCTCAACGCATCAAGCTGGCTGGCGTGGCAACACTCAAGAATTGGATCCGCGTCCTACGGCCCTAGATCCAGGGACCCCCGCCTGGATCTGGCGCATAGCGGCCGCACGGGCCGGGGCGCGGCGGCTGGTGGTCGTACGGGTAGGGTCGGTGAGCTAGGGGCTGTGTCGTGCGTGTGCGCCCCGCCTCGGCGCAGGCGGTGTCCACGACAGCTCGGGTGCATACGCGTCTTGGGTGGCACGGGACATATCTCATGTCGTCGTCGTTCACATGCTGGCGCGCGCATATGAGCGGGTCAGTGGAGGGCCATGTCGGACACGCGGTGGTCGGCTCACGGTGCACCAGGGCATGCGTGTGTACCGTATAGTAGCAGCAAGTTGCTCTATGACCCACCCACGCATGGATCTACGCGCCACGATGGCAGAAGAGAGTGACTGCCTCTCTGGGGCCTGGCATGGCTGGCAGAGGGCACCAGCTAGCCTTCACATGGCTGACTTCTGGCAAGCCTGCTAGCTGCTACTACTTCTATGGCTTCAGCTGGCCAACTTCGTATGCTGGGCGCGTCCGGAAGCTAGCAGCTGTTACTGAGCTGCTGCTCTAGCACTGTGTTGAGACGCAGCGAGCAGCAACGGCGCAGCAGACAAGGGAGCCAGCCCGACCAGGAACATTCGAACATCGTTGGTAGGCGCAACCATCGCGAACAGGCCCCTTGGGTGCACGTGCAACATCCTCTGTAGGATGAAAGTCCTTCTTGAGGGCTCTTACAATGGTGATGACGTGTGCGGATGTTAGTCCCTTCGCTGAAGCTGCCATTGGAGCACTAATGTTGCCCCCGTCCGGCCCCAAAAGCATCAAAACCGACTCCAGCTTCGACTCGTCATCTACAGGTTCAACTTGCACGTGTTGCACTCTAGATGGTCTTCTGCAAGCATTTGGAAAATGGGAGAAAAGCTTGACTAGATGTGGCTTCGGGCCATCAATGTTGGCACGAGATAGTGTCATGTACCTCCTTGGAGGTGTCGCTATAATTTTCACTTTCTCTTTTCACTAAGGCCACCTCGAAGCTTAATGCATCCGCCGGATAGGTCTCGTTTTAAAGCCCTTAAGAGCTTGGTTCTTTGGTCATCGATTATGGCGTTCATGTGGAAGTCATTTCCCTTCTTTAAGGCATCGACACCAAAGCACACCTATTCTAGTCATGCTCGACATGACCTTGTGTTCCATCGACCGATTACTCTCCCCTTGATCTCATTTGTTGGTTTATCTCGCCGCCCTACTCTTTTGGCTTCTCGCAAACACCACTTGTTGTCGGGTGCTCAACATCAATGACTTGCTCGATGTCCTCCAGATCACTTGAGAGCTCCACTTCATCATATATACTGGGTCACGGGGACCTTGGTCTCTTCTTTGGATCCCCTCGTTCTCCCCTTGGAGGTCCTCCCGGCCCCTTTGAGGTTTCCTTCTCCCAAATGGCGTTGGAGCCCAGATGCACTCATAGGCGGTGCATCTCACGCATCGCCTAAAAGGATCAAGATGCCCAAGAGAGGGGGAGGGTGAATTGGGATAACCTAAAATTTTATCGCAAATTAACAAGCTATGTGACCATATTCACCCCCTTGTGCCGAAGTGTGTTTCTAGGAACTACTGCACAAAGTTTTGCACCCTAAGTTCTAATTCCTACCCTATCATGGCAATTCTAAGAATGTAAAGACATGAAATGAATTGCGGAATGTCAATGCTCAAAGTAAATAGAGGAAGAGGAACGAGGCGATGTTTTGCCAAGGTTTCGGAGAGTCGTCACTCCCCAATAGTCCTCGTTGGAGCACTCTCGCAAGAGTATTGCTCCTCGTTAGTCCGCGCAAGGACTAAGTGCTCTTTATGGGCAGATTCTTCGACACTCTGTGAGTCATCCACACGCTCCGCCGGATGATCTTCAAGCTCTGAACCGCCACCAAGTTGTCTAGGTGATGGCAATCACCAAGAGAAACAAGCACAAACTCTCACTTGACCTAGACAAGCCTAATGAGAAGAGTGGATGCACACTTGAATCTCTCGAAGCACTAAAGGGGTCCTTAATCTTGCAAATATCAACACCACAATAGGCTCTTGCACTCCCTTTCTCTCACAAGTGTTTCTTCAGCTGAACAAATGAGCAAGAGCAAGAGTATGGATTGGGGTAAGGTTGTATTTATAAGCCGTGCTAAAAATCCAATCATTTGCCCTCAATATCGCGAAAAACATGTGTGCCGGATGCTCGAAACCATACCGCCGGACGTGTCCCGCGCTATGTTAAATTCAAATTTCTAGTTGACCGCTGCATGGTGCCGACGTGTCCGACGCCCGACCTCCGTGACGCGTGCACTTGGCCACATGCTAGGAAGAAGTTTTTGCATTTGATTTGGTTTGTAGGCTGTTGTGTTGTGTTTTATTGTTGGTGTTGTCGCCATTGTCGCTTTTTATTCGATCTCTCCCCTTCTTTGTATCTATGAGACCTTTCAAGGGTCACCTTGTAATCGGGTCCACTTTGCACCCTTTCACCCATCTCTTTGGGATCGTGGAAATGAAATAAGGTCGGGATAAATTTGATCCCCCGTAGTTGACCTAAAAAATAAGATCTCTACATATGGTATCTAGACACGCCTTCAAAACATTTTTTTGTAGTGTGAATGCAAATGACACATCCCGTACCAAGTAGTGGTTCCATTCACAATTCTTATTATGCACATGCATGCACCGCTTTAGACTAATTCTGATCCCCATTTTTAATTTGGGGTTGCTTGTTGTATATTTGAAGTTTTCTCGTATTTATATCCCATGGGCCATGTAATTGTAACCGCTTGTTGAGCGTCTTGTACCTTGTTGCTTCTTGTTCTCTTGCCTCCTAGAAATTCGGCTTGTTTTTGTTTTCTTCTCCCTTCCTTTGCTTTCTAAATAATATCTCTCACGTTTATTTTCTCGCTTAGTTTTCTATCTAAAAAGATAGCATTGATTAGTGGCCTAGAGTCAAGCTGCATCGTGTCGATGAATAAGAGCATGTAAACTTTATTGCATGGCTAGCGTTAAGACACTAGTAGAGAAACAACTTTCGAAGTCGCACCTACTCTTCGTTGTATTGAAGTCCGAAACTAAAGGGAGCATTAGTCTCAAGTCTTAAATTTTGCATTCACCTAAAGACCCTTTTGTCCCGGTCCGTAACACCAACTTGGACCGAAAGCCATCATTTAGTCCTGGTTGGCAAAAATGTGACATTTTAGTCCTAGTTGGTGTCAACAACCTGTACTAAAGGCCTTCCATGCCCCTCGCATACTAAAGGCCTGAAGGGTCGAGACGGGGACTAGAGAGGGGGGGGTGAATAGTCCCTTCTAAAACTAATTGAACCGGCTAACCGAATACAATTGCGGAATTAAACTTATCGATCTAGCCAAGACTTCACCCCTCTAACTAAGACTCTAAATCACCTCACAAAAGATCCTACACAAGAAGAGTGAGGTAACAAGCCTAGCTGGAGCTCCTAATCAATTCTAATGCAAGGTCACACAAACCTAAGCACTAGTACTTCAAGCAAGGGTGAGCTCCTACACAATTCTAGTAAGCACAAGCACAAAGCCCCTAAGCTCACTAGATGCACAATGGACAAGGCAACACACGCCTAACCCAAAGGCTCAAATTACTTAGCTACACAAACTAAGTAAAGTAACTAAACAAGCTACACAAGCTAGAAAGTTACAACAACTCTACTTCTAGCTACACAAGCAAGAAGGCAATTAGAGAGCTACACAAGCTACTAATTGCAAGAGATACTTCTCTATCTCAAGCACAAGATATATAAATGAATGTAAGAACAAAGCTTGAGAACAAGAGAATGCAAACCACCGCGAAGTGTGGACACAAGATGACACGGTGATTTTTTTATCGAGGTCTCGGGGAAGCTTGCCAACTTCCCCCTACTCCTCGTTGTGTCGACCAACACTTTAGTGGTTCCACGGTTTGGCGAATCACCCAGTGATGATCCTCAAGCTTAATGGCCAGTGCCAAATCCCACAGTGGGAGCTTGATCAAGTCCCTCACACAGTGTGAGTCCTCTAGTCAATCCCTTAGAGGGTACCGTGTGAACCCACACACAAGTGTGGTAGCTCAATGACACGCTCCACTAGAGTTGCTCTTTACAATCCCCGCGAGGTGAGCACGAACCTCTCACAATCTCTTTTTCCGAGCACCGCACAAGCTTCTTGCGTGCTTCACGAAGTCTCTTGCCACCAAGCCGTCTAGGAGGTGGCAACCTCCAAGAGAAACAAGCACACCGGCTTGCAACACGATCACCTAGTGCCACGAATGCGATCTCTCAACGCAACACAAAAGATCCTACACAAAGCAAATGAGGTGATAAGCCTAGCTTGAGCTCCTAACCGTTTCTATTTCAAGGTCACACAAACCTATGCACTAGTACTTCAAACAATTGTGAGCTCCTACGCAATTCTAATGAGCAAAAGCACAAAGCCAACCTAAGCTCACTAGATGCACTAAGGACAAGGCGACACATGCCTACCCAAAGGCTCAAATTACTTAGCTACACAAACTAAGCAAAGCAACTAATAAGCTACACAAGCTAGTAATTGCAAGAGCTACTCCACAAGCACAAGCACAAGGTATATATGAATGTAAATACGAAGCTTGTGATTTGGAGAATGCAAAACCACCGAGAAGAGTAGACAAGTTGACACCGGTGATTTTTTACCGAGGTATCGGGAAGGTTGCCAACTTCCCCTACTCCTCGTTGTGTCGACCAACACCTTGGGTGGTTCCTTTGGTGCTTCACCTAGATGGTTCTTTGGTGTGATTCTCCGATCACTTGCCCCTCAAGGCACGCCCCGCAAGGCACCGCAAGACACCACACGCACAAGGGAGGTACTCACCGACACGCTCTAGTAGTGTCGCTCTTCGCGATCCCCGTGAGGTGAGCACGGACCTCTCACAAATCCTCCTTCGGAGCACCGCACAAGCTTCCTTGCGTGCTTCACGAAGTCTCTTGCCACCAAGCCGTCTGGGAGGTGGCAATCTCCAAGAGCAACAAGAGCACACCGGCTTACAACACGATCACCTAGTGCCACGAATGCGATCTCTCAACGCGAATGCACTAGAATCACTCCTCACTTTGATTTGGATGAACACTATCAATCACAAGTGAGTGGGAGGGCTCTCAAGCACTCTCAAGAATGGACACAAAGTCCCCAAGGTGCTAAGCCCTGACCATGGCCGGCCACCCCATCTATTTATAGGCCCAAGCCAAAATAGAGCCGTTGGGGAGAAAAACCACAGCTTCTTCGCGAGTTGATCAGGACCGCACCGACCCGGACTCACCACGGGTCCCGGTCAAGCGTCCGGCCGCTCCCGACCACGCGTCCGGCCACAACCGACGCCGGGGCTTCGCCCCACACCGACAACCGGAAGCATGCGTCCGTCCACGCAGGATCCGGTCACCACCGGAAGCGTCCGGTCCATGCGTCCGGCCGGCCTCGCGCCTCGAAGGCAAAAACATGCTCTCGCCGACGCATGTACCGGAGTGTCGGTCAAAGGAGCACTTCGGTCAAGGCGTCCCGGCCGGGCGTCCGGTCATTGTTTCTGCGTGATCTTCGTCGTTTCTCCGTCGCCTTTGCTTCGACATGCTACCCATCAAGTATACCAAACTTGAGCATGAGGAATAGCATGTTTACTCCACCACGATGCATCCGGCGCAATAGAAAATAAGCATCTCATTTTCCCAAACCCAACTCAACCCTACATACAACCGTCGCCTTTGCAAATGTGCCAACACCACCATGTGTACATCACCATGTGAAAGTATGTTAGCATTTTCACAATCATTTCAAAGGACGGGTTAGCACGCCACTCGATCCTAACACGTCGCAAAGTTAGATCGCTCAAGTGGCACTAGATGACCGATATGCAAACAAGTTTGCCCCTCTTGATAGTACGGCCATCTATCCTAAATCCGGTCATAAACTTCTCTAAGCACCAATGATCGGCGAAATGAAATGCCCTATAGGTTATACCTTTGCCTTGCGCATTTCCATTCCGCTCCATCTTCAAGTGCCGATGCAACACATGCACCAACACAATCAAGAATGATATGATCCATTTCATATCATCACATGACCTTCTTGGTCCATCGATCTTGACCTCACTTGCTCTTCACCGCTTGCGTCGGTCCTTCGGTGCCAAGTCCCTCGACTTGCCCTTCACACTTGCAACCGGTCCATCAAGCCAAGCCTTGTCTTAATCTTCACCACCTTGGTCACACGACTCCATGTCATGTCTCATATGCAATAAGCTCCTTCATTGCATCATCACATGTGAACTAATATCCTGTGTATTATCTCAATCACACAATATTAGTTCACCTAATGTTGTCACTCAATTACCAAAAACACAAGGGACCTTTCAAGGCCTTGGCAAATTCAAAAGGAGCTTCTAGGATTTTGTCACTACATGTGGTTAGTTGGTAAGGAATCTACGTGCGAGGTGAGGGGTCCTGAACTCGAATCTCACACATTGCAAGTGAGGTCTCTCTAGGATTTTTTTTGTCCTATGGATGGGCTATCAGGACTATAGGCCAGTTCCCAACTAGGAT
Organism: Hyparrhenia diplandra; assembly: GCA_015847255.1. NCBI lineage: Eukaryota > Viridiplantae > Streptophyta > Magnoliopsida > Poales > Poaceae > Hyparrhenia > Hyparrhenia diplandra. Next base: position 144,549 of record JADLZK010000946.1, read on the forward strand.
GGAACACCTGGATACTTGTGAGAGTGACCTGGACACTAGCCTCAAATGGATGGGCTACTGTGACTAAAATTGAGTTCCTAATCAGGACAGAAGCCCACCTGGGTAGTGGCGGTAACCAGCCAGGTAGCACGGTAGTCCCCGGACTACCCAGAAAATCCCCAGTGACCAAGGTAGAGGAGCACCTGTAGCGTGAATCGTAGCATATTGTGGAGCATTATTCCTATACTGTGTGCCTACCCAGCGAAATGATTCTGGGTCCGCTAATGCACCTAGGTAATTGCGAGAATGAGTTGGATACTAGCCTCAGATCAAACTATTATCCTTGTAAACTACAATAGTGACCTATGTCTTCATGAGGTAGCATGGTCGATCGATGTTCAGAGCTCAATTTGGATGCCCCTAGTAGTGGTTTAAGGAAATATCTCAGGATAGACTTGGAAATGTGTGATAGCTCTATAAATAAGTTAAGGTGTTGCCCAAAGCCAAACTATCTCTTCCAAATGTTTTCATTACATTATCTAGATGATAGGCTAGCCAGAGTAAGTGACGGTGAGTGGAGATCTGTGGTCGAGAGGGTCAAGGTAGAGTTTGTGATGTTGAGTGGAGATCCACAGTCGAGAGAGTCAAGCTAGAGTTTGTGTTTGTGTTTTCCTAGTTTGAGTGGGTGGACGAAGGGTGAGACTAGACCTTAATACTATATTAGTTATTGCAGACTGAACCTTAATAAATTACTACATATTAGTTCCTAACACTCCATTATTATGTGATAGTCTGAAATAAGAAATAATTTGAACATTTAGTTCTAGGCATCCTATAATTTGGGTTGGTATTGGAAACCAACTATGAATAGTATTTTCACTTGTGTTACACTGATCCTGTTCTGCTGACACATAGTGAGTAGAGAACTAGTGTTCGTGACCATGCTTAGCACAAAAGGTTTCAAACTGAGTGTTTTTGAACTTTATGTCATTGTCACTACGTATAGCTCAAATGTCGTTATCTGGCAACTCAGTCTGCAACCTCATAATCAAATCTCGTGCATGACCAAAAGCTTCATCCTTAGCTTCCATAAAGAAGACTCGTGATTATCTTGAAAAGTCATTCACGATCACCAAACAGTACCACTTCCCACCAACAGACCGAACTCGAGATGGACCAATAGTGTCCATATGTAAAATCTCTCGGGGTTGAGTGGTTATGATCTGGTTAACTAGGGGATGGGAAGCGGCTACCATTTTTCCATGGTGACAAGGATGGCAAACTAAGTCTTTCTCGAACTTGGGCTTAAGCAATCCTCAGATGTGGTCCATTGAGCTCAACCTTTCAAGAAGATCGAAGCTCAAATGTCCCAACCACCTATGCCACTTCCACAAGTCCGAAGATGACCCAGCAACCAACCAACGATAGGTATCAAAGGCCCTAGAAAAGTCAGCTCAAAAAACTTGACCGAAAGGCACAATCCAGCATACAAGATTACCATGTGAATCCAAGACTCTGAACAACCAACCTTGAAATGTACCTCAAATCCATTTGTCAGAAGCTGAGAAACGGACAACAAGTTAAAGTGGATGTTGGATACAAGTGCCATGTCCTTGAGGACAAAGTGCTCGTTGAGTCTGATCGACCCATGAGACAAGATCTTCCCTCTACTGTTATCCCCAAATGTGATGTACTTACTGGTCTTCATGGGGCTGAGGCTGGAGAACCAATTGGGGTTGCCGGTCATGTGTCGAGAGCAACCCGAATCGATGAGCCACATGTTCTCCAATCTCCCATCCTGCATCAATAATAGTACATGGGATGAGCAAACGGCACACCACTGAAAGGTCCTAAATTGCTAGAGGATGGTGAATAGCCTAATAAAAATTCTATAAAATCACTAGAACAACTTGTTAGTAAATAACAAAGAATAAATGCATTTGCTCTAGCTCTACTTGTCGGCAAGCCTCCTAATCACAATCCTAGTTGCTATGGTCTCTAGATCACTCAAGGCTATGTCACTAAGTTACACTAGGTGCACAAACTAGATTACACTAAGCAACAAGCAAGACTAATCAAGCTACACAAGCACACTATAAATAACAAAGTAGTGCAAAGGAGGATGGTGGAGTTATATCGACGTGTCAAGGTGACTCACCCAATCACCGGAGATAGTATCATAATATAGACAATGAAGCCAAACACTGGGAGACAACAATCACACAATGGAGAGACACAAGATTTACCCCGAAGTTCACTTGAGCACCCTCAAGCTACGTCTCTGTTGTGTCGACCGTCTCTCACGTGTGGGGGGCAAGGTGGAGCTCACTCCTAGCCAATCACTAGGCTACTTGCACCCAAGAAAATGAGGGGTACTCAATGACACGAGCAATATATTACGGTTGTAATTCATCGCTCCGACGAGGTAGCACCAAACCTCTCACAAATCAACCGGAGCTGGCCAAGAACAATCTCCAACTCTTGCCAACGCCTCCACCAATCACCAAGACGGCTAGGAGTGGTGCTCTCCAAGAGCAACAAGAAAACCACCGGCTCACAACGCTCCCCAAGTGCCTCTAGATGCAAAGATCAAAGCAAGATGCACTTGAATCACCTCAACTCTCAAGAATGATGCTCACAAGCAAGGGGTCAGAGGAGGAGGGAGTTTTCTCAGCTCAAAGGATGTTAGGATGTGTGGAAATGTCCAAGAGTGCGAGCAATGGCCAGCCATACAAGTATTTATAGAGATAGGGGCTACCCCACTTCAAACTAGCAAACTCGTGTGCGTCGGACGCTCGCCCACAGAGCCGCCGGATGCTAAGCTCTAGCGTCTGCCTCTCAGAAAACTACCACGTGTCCTAGCCGTTGGATTTGAACGCTGACGAGTACATGTGCCGGACACTAAGCCCCAGCGTCCATCGCCTATCATCCAGCGTCCGTTGTTATCGTCCGTCGGGGGGTTGATTTGCAGGGCTCTCTATAAAGCGTTCGGGCCAAGGACGCCATCAGACCGGTGTGCCCGACCAGCGTCGGCCGCGAAGTGAGCCGGACGCTCCGTCACCAACTTTTTTGCCGCACGGTTTTCACCATGCGCCAGACGCTGAGCCCAGCGTCCGTCGCTGTCGTCTCCAGCGTTCGCCATGTTCTATTGAAGCACACTTCATTGCTATGGCATCGCTTTTCTTTCAAACCAACTTCCGCCACTTGTTCCATGTTGCCAACACGTTTAAGAGCACCTCGAGCACGTGTGTTAGCATTTTGAAAACAAATTTCACCAAGTGCGAAGTTAGCTCTCTAGGTTAGAATGCATGCAAATGATTTTGAACCTAGAGGCACATGAGGATCGATATGTACGATGGTTTTCCCCTCTTTGTAGTATGGCTTATCGATCCCAAATCACTCGCACCCTCTATGGTGTCTTGAGTGCAAAATCAAATGGCCCTAATGGTTAAACCTTTGCCTTGAGCCCCATTTGATCCTCGAACCACTCCAAGTTGAGCACTTGATCATCTTTTGGATCTCCACGATCCTTCCATCATGACCACCATGCACCACACTTGGGTTGACCAATCTCCAACTAATCAGACACTTAGTATAGAGAGATTAGTCCTAGGATGTCATCAATTATCCAAAACCAAACTAGAGATCTTCAACCACTCGGGTTAGTATACTTAGGAGAATACCAGTGTTGGCCATTTTTCCTAAGATAGGCGTTAGGCAAAACAAACATCCAATGACCCTTCTTCCCAAAGTGCTCAACACGCACAACAAAGCATGGTGCACTCCTCCTATCAAACTCAAACCTCCCAAAGCGAGGATCAACTTCCACTTGCGGAGTACGACCACCACGGGGTCTCACAAACTGCGGCCTAACTCTCTAAGGCATCCTACCTCTTGGCCCAACAAACTACCTCTGAAACGGGTGCACACCCCTCTCATACAAACCAAGTTGTGGGTGATACATGTCTCGGTTCTCAAACTCAACTTGACGCCAAGCATCCCTCTTCCTCCTAAAGCAAAACTCAAACAAGTGACCATCTCTCTGGCAGTACTCACAGTGATACCTCACCTCTCTCTTGGCTGGTTGCTGGTTCACTCTCTTGGGTGGATGGCTCACTTTTGGTGTGGTCTTGGCTCTAGGAAGGGTTTCCTCAGGGATTTTGGGCGAAGTGTCAAGTGGGTTCTTGAGGTGGTTTGGTTTTGGAAGCCACACTTGCTTGGCAGGTGGAGTCATTAGGGTCTCTTGGATAATGCCATCTTGCACAATGGGCTTAGTAGGCTCACGTGGGGTGATCTTGGTCAACTTAGGAGTGTTTATGGATTTCTCACTCGAGCTCAAACCACTACCTTGACCAACCTTTCCATATATATCTTCACCCTTCCCACCTATTGCAAAGCCTAATCCCTTTGCATCGGTTCCCCTCTTGAACCCGACTCATCATCATATCGTGTTGTGGCTCTCCACTAGATTAGGTTGTTATACTCTCTTGTAGGTCTCATATAGGCGGGCCTTGACTTATGGCCGGGGTTCCTCGTGGTAGCTCTCAAGTGTCCTCCACACCTCACGAGCGGTCTCACAAGTGGCTACTCTCTCAAACTCTGTGTCTTTGAGGCTAGAGAACAAAACACTCCTCGCTCGGTTGTTGGCATTGTGTTGGTTGATTTCCTCCTCACCCATTCGAGTTGCTAGAACTTGGTAGTTTCGATCCTCAACAATCTCCCACACTTTCCAATCCATCCTCATAAGGTGTGCTTGTGTCTTAATCTTTCAATAGGGATAGTTGGTGCCATCGAACACCATAGGTTTGCCAAAATGGCCGAAACCACGATCCATGTCACCTTCTTGCGGATCACAAACTGATTAGGGTGGAAGTGATCCTAACCGGCTCCGATACCAAATGAAGGACCGAAAGGCGACTAGAGGGGGGTGAATAGGAGCCTTAAAAAATTCTTTTGAATTGTCGAACTTGTAGCTCTCATGTCCCCTCAAAAGCAAACCACACACGCACACGGAAGATCACGAGCTAGGTAATTAGGTGGATGCGCTAGAAGACGTTTGTTGGCATTTCTTAGCGCAATCACTAGAACAAGGTTTAGAACCCATCTCTAATAATAGCGCTAGAAATGCGCCGTTGACATTCCTAAGCAAAACCACCATGTCCGTGATCACACCGGGAACATCAACGGTGATAGGCCTTACCATATTAGATATTCATCCGCAAGCGCACGGATCTATCATCGTAACATTTCACCGGAGATATTCAGGGTATCGTTATTTATATTTTTTTCAAAGGAATGCATTATAGACCAATGTTTATAATAGGGGTATAAGGAAAAGGTATAAGGATAACTTGACACACTCACTCAAGCCAAACCCAAGGATAAAGATAAATAATAAATAAAGAAGGTTCTAAGTGGAGCATATAAATTCTAATCATGGTTGTGCACAGAACCAGTAGATAGTCATGTGACATACGTAAATAGGAGGTCAGAGCTGAGAATGAGATGGACGGGGAGACCACTCGAGCCATACAGCCTGGAGAGAGGCATTTATGAACTCCTACACAAGATACACACGTGGGAGGATTACAAAGGACAGACTAAGCTGTCACTACCTAGCCGCCTACCCCCACAACCGTGGCATGTCGTCATATTCACAGGATCCCCAGCATCCGGGCACCACGCCCGCACATAAGGAAACTACTCATGTCTCCCATGGACCCCACCCTACGGATGGACGGACTAGAACACGAGCAACCCCGAAGGAACAATGAACCACCACCTTAGCACAACCTTGACATTACTCAGATACGTCGCATGAACGATTAAGCGTAAAGTTCTATATGACGATATCATAACATTGAAACTATAGACTAGTTCATATGTCATGATTATGTCAAGAGAACAACATGTCAGATCATGACACACAACCTATGCGCATAAATCACACACAACCTATATAACGTTTAGGACATGATTGCGGTAGCCAAGAAGTGATTAATTAGGGGTTAGTTTTCCATCTTTTCCCCTAATAAATAAGGTGTTGGGTGCTCTCTCTACAAGAAAGTTAAGCGGCCCAAGTGGCTAGCGGCTTGGACGGGTGGGGCTTCGACCCGAGGTCGAATCCTGACTCATGATGTTTTTTTGCTTTGCGTGGGACTTTTGCATGGGCGAGTCACGTCCTGGCGCGTTGATACAATTTTTTTCGCTGCTTCTGGCATGGATGGCGCTGGCGCGTTGGATTCGAATTTTTTGCTGCTGCTGGCATGGGTACGAAATTTTCGCTGCTCCTGCCATGAATGGCGCTGGCGCTTTTTTCAGCTGTTTAAATTTTCGTTGCCGCTTGTCTTTGCTAATTCTATTTAAGACACCAGTTCACTTTTGCTTCAGCTACTAGTCCATTGCCTTGCTTAGCTCCATTGCCTTGCTTGCTTTCTCCTTCCTTGCAATGGCTCATTCAACTCATGGCTTTGATCTCAACGTCCGAGTCGCAGTGAGCTCTAGGCGGAGTATTTGCGGCGGCGATGCGCACGCTGTGGGAGATGAAGAGCGGGCCTAGGCTGAATGGCATGCGCGCGGGGCGAACCATGAATGCGCGGGCGAGTTATGAGGGTCGGGCGAGTTACGATGGGCGGTAGCCGAATGGACGGGAGCGCAATGGATGGGAATGAGGGCTCTAGCAAGGGGCAATCGCGTCTATTTTCACCCCCTGTGAGCCAGAACGTCAAGCAATACGAAAACAGGACTAGTGCCCAAAACATCAACTAAAGTGGGTACGGAGGGAGTACGTCATAGAAATAACATGAAGGCTATACTCTAATTCTAATGCACAACCAAAATAAGATAAGGGCAAGGCTTTGGAAGAATATCATATATAAATTATTTTGGGAGTCCATCTTCTAAGGAGTCAAGCCCTCCTTGGTGGCTTTGCCTAGCTCCACATTTCTACTAAGAAGAAGAAGAAATAAGAAAGAACAAGAAGAAGAGAGGGAGAGTGGCTCTCTTGTGAGGTGTGTGTCATGAAGGCGGAGAGGCCCTCTACTTATGAGGATGAGGGGAGGGGGCTAAATGCACTTTAGCCACCAAACCGCCTCTCCACAAGCATCCGTGTACGTTGAACCAAATTGCCGACCATGCGCACCGCCCTCCTTGTCATTAAATGTACCGCCACACACAAGATGGACTGGCTGGAGCCAGCCTTTGGCGCGCCGTGCCGACCGCGACAGCGTGCGTGCGGCCGGGCTTGCCTGGTCCTGGGCCTTGGCGTGTGGGCTTCTGGTGCGGAGAGAAGCTGTCTCCCGTTGGTGCTTGGCCCAGTGTTACATCGTGTTGGGCTTGTTTTCATTGGGTTGAAGGTTGTGCAAGAATGTGCTTTCCCGAATGGCGCTTTTTGTTATATTTTCCACTTGTTCATGTATAATTCCGGCAAAACAATTATTTCTCTAGTACAAGTGCAAATATGTCAATTGTAAATGTATATAGTTTCACCCCTTTTCGATAGAATGCTGACGGTAAAAATACATCGTTAGTGACCGTCAACAATGTTCTAGATGCACAACGGATCACCCGGAAAGAGATCGACACAAGACCGAGCGGAACCAAACAAAAACAGCTCACCATGCAAGTCAGCGGACTGTCTGACGACGAAATTTTCAGAACCCCGGACTGTTCGCGATATAGATCTCGACTAAAATCTCAGAAAACACTATTTCGGACAAAGTTGCTGGACTCAACCAAAAACCCATGTCGGACCGGGGTCCACCGTTTGAAAGCGCATCGTCCGCCCGCCAAAGGTCCGTAAACGGACCAATCGGGGAAACTTGTAGAATCGAAGCGAAGCTTGAACGCCGGATCGTCCGCGCCGTGGCCGGACTGCCCACCGCTCAACTTTCAAAAAACAGACTTCTAGCCGAGGCTGTTGGACACCAGGAACCTACAGGTTCAGAATGTCCGCGGGCCAAGTGCGGACTGTCCGTGACCTCCTAGATAGCAAGAACAGACTCGTGACTCCATGGCGATTTTTGAACTCCCACACACAAAATCGTCAGGAACTCTCTGAAGTCGAAACCTCAGGTCACAAAACTAAGTCTGGATGATCTAGACGTGAAGGTGACCAAGATCCCCAAGGAGATTTTGAGTTTGATCGAACGAGTTACCGGCACACGGAAAAACGAGTTTCTCGACACAAGAACACAAAATTGTTTGAATCCGTGGACATAAGAGGATTCAACCAAATTCCTTTGGTGAATCACTTAGGTTCTTGGTCATGAACGAATTGCAGCAACAAGAATCACAGGAAACAGATCACAAACGACAAATCGAGCACTAGAAAGGGGGAGGAGAAAAAGGCTACGAAAACAGAACACAAGAACACAAAAACTCAGAGCAAAATCACAGCACACAGGTGAATCGATCTGACCCCAGAAGCCCAGAGGGCATGCACGCACTAAGGGATGTGCTTACTACGAACAGATTCACAAAATTGTTGTTTGAACCTCTCCCACTCAGAGCAACTACAGACTGGAAAACCCTAATTGAAACTGGAGACTGGAGAGGCAACCTGAGATGGAGGGCTTCCCTCTCTATTTTTAGTCTTGGTCACAATGACCATCCTACCCCTACTGATACAATTGTCGAAACCACTTAGCCAGGGGCATAATAGTCGGACTTGGATATCTTCTGATCCGACGGCCACCGCGCCTCCTCATCTGTAGCATTGCTCCACGCAATCTCCCAGAAGCCGCCACGTGTCGTTCTTAAGTCCATCGGAACATCCGTCTCGTGTCGTTCTTAAGTCCACCGGAACATCCGTATGGGTTTTGAGGCCCAAACCCGCAAAACCTACCACCGATAGTTTTGAGGCCCAAACCCGCGCCCATGGTTTTGAGGCCCAAACCATTTAAAATCGTCACCGGTGGTTTTGAGGTCCAAACCACCAAACCTCCGACGGATGTCACCGGTCGATCTTGACTGCCCGAGTCGCCATGTCATCAGAGCCGCCCGCTCTGCATGCACGCTTGCCGTCTTGACCTAATCGACACGGTCCCGCCACGCCCCTCTTGCATTCGCCGATGTCCTAGATGTCGCCACCATGGCTAGCCACCAGCGATCCGGTCCCTCGGTCCAAGCCTCACGTCCGCCCTTCACCTCCATGGTTCATCGGCCCCCGCACGCCCCTCCTTGACCCCTTCACCTCATTTGCCGCCTACCATCTCCGAGCTCCACACCGCATACAACACGAACCAAGAGATACATATCTTCAACACACTCCACGTGTACCGTAAACATAGCCAAGCAAAAGGAATAAATGAAAATAGAAGTAAAATACTTTGACAATCACTCAGTCACACAACTAAACACATTTGATCTAAATAACCATGTGTTCGCACATGGATGTCTCATCCGAGAATGAGAGGTGCAACTACGTACCTGTTTGCGGGCTGGCCTGAAGCTGCCAATATATCATCACCAGAAGCTGCCAATATATCATCATGTATTCAGGCATTCAGCTAGCTGCGTGCTGCGTGCGCTGCGCTGTCTGTGATATATCGGTCACTCGCTGCAAGCTAGCAGGAGTACGTGTGTCGACGCTCCATCCTTATATGTTTTTCAGTATTTGTCGGTCTGTGTGTGTCTGACGTTGATGCATATACGCGCGCTCCTGAGATCGCCTGACGGGAAACGCGCGCGCTCCATGTGCATGCTGCGACGCCGGCCGACGATCTATCTATCGGCAACTTGTGATAGGTTGCGTCATATCCGCGCCGGCGACGGGATAGGATGGGATGAGATAGAGAGGCCGATGAATCGACGATGATGATCACGAGCGAGTCGGCGCGCGGGACGACATCGTACAGTTCCAGTGGATGGCAGAGCTCGCATACGACGGCCCACGATGACACACCTCGTGCCAAGTAGGTTAAAAGTCCATTAGCGGTTCTTAGTATATATATATGTAAAGACTATTCTGACCTTCACTTAAAAAAAGAGTAAAATTAGACATACTCATTTTGTTCTTGATGTTTTCTTATGTACTACTCGCACCGTTTCAAATTATAGTTTGTTTAACTTTTTTTTGACCCTAATTTTTGATCACTGTCTTATTTAAAAATTTGCACAAAAATAGTCAAATTTAAGTCATTCTTAAATATCATTTGTTAATAAAGCAAGCCACAACAAAAGAAGTGATATTTTGCACAAAATTTTGAATAAAACGAGTGGTCAAAGTTGAGGTTGAAAAAGTCAAACAAACTACAAATTAGAACGGGTTTAGTATTGCTTATGAGATCGTCATTATATTAGCACAAAAAACGATGGCAATGGCATTGTTTATCAAGACAAAGGATGGCATTTGAGAGGGGCGGCGATGCCCTTCAGCGTTAGGACTTACTCCCTCCGTCCCTTTATACATGTCGCCTGGGTTCAAAAATTTGTCCCTCAATAGAAGTCGTTCTAGCTTGAACGGTGGGCCTCGGCCCTATGCTACAATAGCGCACCAGTGCATCCATCAGCCCCTGTCGGCCACAGTTGGGAATAAAAAATGAGAAAAACAAGGGACGATGGGAGCATGGGAGTGAGCCTGCTAGCAATTGAGGGAGTACATACATGCAGGTAGGGGCATGCAGGTAGTTTTCCATCTGTCTTGGTACTCGCGTGGGATCCTAAAACGTCATGTATAAAGGGACGGAGGAATATGTCATTTGCACCAAAAACTTTGGCGTGTTGTGCCCTACCGTACGTGTGTAGGGAAATTGGTAAATCAGTGAGGACAAGATGAATTAGCACACGAGCACATAGCTCTCTAACTACGAACTTGTATGTAGTATCATATTCTACAAACGTCATGTATTAACGAATAGAAAGTATTCCAGCTTCCTACGCCTGAACAAGAATGAGTGTTATTCGGGCAAACACTCGGCAAACATGCTTTTGCCTGAGTGCGATAGAATACACTTGGCAAAACAATAGGATTCCGGTAGTGAGGTAAACAGAACGCAAACGAGAACAGCAAAACGAACACAACGGAGACATGAAACAGAGGCCACGGAGACTAGCTCACTATCCCTCTATGATGTCTACAAAGTACAAACCATCTTCCCAAAGACAAACACCATTTTTTTTTTTACAAAACACTGAGGAGCTGATGGTAATAATTCTTTTTTGTCGACCACGGTGTGAATCGAATCTATGGAACCAGCCAAGTAGCTAGGCGACCACTTTCCAGCAGCGTGCAACGATGGTACATTGCCCCTGTTTGTCGCGGGTCAATTGCTTGATTCCCAATGAAATTTAGGGAGCCAATGAGTGAGTGCCACGTCACGTGGCAGGGAGAGCCAGCCATGGCCGATGCGATAAAATCATGGATTACCTTGAATAGTACATTGCTTTCAAGTACCAGTATGGTAGTCCGTAGTCACGACGAACTCAGGTGGATCGCTCGTAACCAAGTAAATTCGTAACCTAATTCCACCAGCAGAATGCATCAAGACATAGGCAGTTTGAACTGTGTATGATGCAATCTGAACTTTTCTCTGGCTTTTGTATGCACATCACCGTCAGTTATTTCTGTGCGAAATTCTGAACTGGGATTTGCATGAAAAAATCATGGGCAACGACACCACCTTCGTCAACATCAAGAGATGATGAGTTCATTTTTGCTTGGAGAATTTCTCGATAGATATTTAGGTAAATTCGAACACAGTTTAACTCTTGGAATCTGCAAGATAGTTGTGATAATTATGTGGACATGTGACCTATTTGGAGAAATGATCAAGCTGGGCATACTAATCAACAATAACAACGAAAACAACTAAAAAGGGTTGCACAATGATAGATACCTGTTGTGACAATCAAGTTGTTTGTGTAATGTGAATTTGAACCTCGGCATGCATTCCATTGATCTTCATTCGTACGTACTAGCAAGTCGATGCGATTCAGCAGCTTGCCTACCATTTGTACTCTTGTATGACCTACTCTGTTTTCCTCTGCTTTTTTTAAAGTTTTCCACCGGTTGACAAAACTAATATTTGTTTTTTGTGACTAACTAATATTTGTTTTTTTATTATGAATTTATGACCAGTTTGCAAAATTGCAATCAGTGTGTTTGGCTTGACATATCAAAAGAGCTGCTCAGCTCACGGTGTACCTGAATGAGACATCGCACATGACAGTTCATAGCACCAATCCAAGATGTGGAACTGTCTCCACAAGGACACCGGACTAATGCACAATGATGATTTTATATTTGTATATAAATATAAAACAACTCCAAACAACTAAGGACTTATTTATTAGATGTACTTGATATAGAAAGTTTGTTTCATAAGATTTCAAATGAATCTAGCCCTACATCAATTAGTGCTTAGGGGGTAGCAAGGGTACACACACTCTTCTTATTAGGCTTTGGTTAGGTCAAGTGAGAGTTTGTACTTATTACTCTCCGTGATCAGCATCATTGTCTAGACAGTTTGTGCTTATTGTGAGAAGCCCAACTCATTGGTTACACGGTTTTGTGACCTGACATTTTAGAGTGGAGAAGGATCAACCATATTAGAGAGCGCTTGGGACTTGCATGGATAAGGGGGGAGCAATACCTACGAGGTGCTCGAACAATGACAGGGAGTATCGACTCTCCGATATCTCGATAAAACATCGATGTGTTTCTAACTTTCTCTTTACTTCAAGCATTTACTTTCAAGCAATTTAAATTCCTAAAGTTGCCATGCTAGAGTACAATACATTGAAACTAGTGTGCAAAACTTTGTGTCGTAAGCTTAGAACACTTGTTTAGGCACCAGAGATAAATGAGCTAAGACTATCTCCAACAACGAACCCCAAACGCAAAATGTGTGGTGCATAGTGCTTTTGCATCCTAGAAACATGCTCCAACAGATGACCTGCACAAACTACTCATTTTGCATTTGAGGTCATCCGAATGCAAATATGCGTCGTCGAGCAAAGATGATCAAATATCTTGCACCCATTGCGATGGGCCCACCTGGACGATGATGGTGAGGATCGCGGGCGGAGTGCTACCGGCTCGGTGAGGCAAGCCCACGGCGGGGAGCAACCGGGCGCTTCCCTCGTGAGTCCATGGCGGGCGGGGGCGCGGTTGGCGGGTCGTCGGCGGGGAGCGTGGCGTGGCCGTGTTGACGGTAGTTATTGACCACTTTTATATATATATTTTAAACCATCAAACAAGGATCAATGCTAGATAAATATTATTATTACTAATAGATTCCATGAGTTTTGGTGTACACTTAGTTTTACAGAGAACTCCGAATAATCCGAATCATGAAGAAAAGAGGAGAAATAGAGAAATGGAAGAAAAGGACCAAATCCGGGGCATTGGTATAAATTCCGTGGGTTCAAATGACGAAAGAATGAAGCTCGAAGAAGCCGGAGGCCGATCCCACAGGGGGGGGCGGGCGGCACCCTCGGTGCGCGGCACCCCTCTAGGGCGCCACGTGTCCATCTTCCGGAACCTTCTCACCACCGACCTTGAGATCCAATCTAGTCCGTCCAATCAAGTCGGTTTGATCCAAGGGCCGAGATTCATCCCACCGCCTATATAAGCAGGGGCAAGGCTCCCCCCTGAAACCCTAACTCATTAGATAGAATTCAGTATTGATTAGAGAGGGATCCCAATGTAAGGAACTCTCTCTTCTCAATATAGATCTAGGGTTAGACTCTTCAATGTAATAGATTAGATCTAGTTGAGAGTTAGGGAGAGTGGAGTCGTGCCGGTTCGAGAGTCTTGAGTTATGGTATGTCTTTGTATCTTCACTCTTCAAGACTTATGCTTTGATATATATCTTCTCTATTTACTTTTATGCCTTTCATTTATGGTTAGTATAGTTATTATACTTTTGCATAGGATCTCCACTGCATCGAGTGCTCTAGTTATTCGGTTAGCTAGAGTAGTAGTTAATAGTGTAGACATGGTGTCTAGACTAGAGGTTACTTGAGATTGCACCCAATCCCACGGATAGTTTGTGGTAGCCCCAGGTGGTGACAGCCCTGATGGCCGACGTATTCCACCATGTTCGGGTTGGTATTTGTAGGACTTTAGTCAGACCTTCCTAACCCCCTTCTCATCCCTAGTGGCTAGTGTTACGATGTCCCGAAGTGTTATTGTGTGATTACTATATCTATCCATACTTTAGTTACCTTAGAACCAAAGTATTAGAGAAGTAATTAGAACCTTTGCCTCTTCCGTTGTCCTCTTGATTAGCTAAGCTATTCATTTATCATAGTATCCTTATAGGTATGTTATTATTTTATGCTTTTGTATTTATAGCTTTACTTATTATTTATCACTTACCCTTACTTTAGTCTAGTTGGTTTACTACGTTAGGAGATACATGATTGTGAGTTATTAGAATTCTTTACCATTAGCTTCCCCTGTGGATACGATACCCTAGAATACTCCCCTAGGGAAAAGCTACATTGATGTTCCAGGCGCTTTGCGTAATCTTCTTATTCTTATAGCACTTAACAAACGCCAACAAGCCGGGGGGCGAGATCTTGCGGGCACAACGATTACCTTCTTCCTCGACCGAGGCAAGCCCACAACATGGCGTAGATGGCGGTGCCAAAGCAGATTGGACGGGCACAACCGCTCGATGAGGCGAGTCCATAGGGGCGAGCCCGGCGGGATGGCGTGGGTGGGATGGTCCCCATTGTCATTAAGACCTGGGGCAAGGAGGATGGGAAGAGAAGGCGTATTACAACACTTTATTCAAAAACGAGGAAGGATTACATAACCATAAGTTTACAAACCATTTTGGGTACAAGGGTAACATTATACATACAAAACACTAACAACAACCACGAGGGTGGGTCAGAGGAGGACTGCGGGTCAAGGAGGAAGGAAAGAGGAGGCTCAACAAGCCCCGACCGAATCAAGGTAAGGGTGTCTTTAGAGCTATGTTACTTTCAATATTTTTAATTCAGATTTAGAGAGGAAGGCAAACATAAGACTCTTTTCTCAAAAACATATTCCATCTTGAAGGTCAGGAATCGGGTTTGAGGATATGGCTCACTTTATTCTATAGGTTTCCATGAGGCAAACTCCCTACCCCGGCCCCTAATGAGGTTTCAAGGGGTGGGTGGCATCTTGTGTTTGAGTTTGGTTTGTTGGAGATAGCCTAAGAGATAGGCTTGCGTTCAATAGGTCTATTTTCCTGGAAAATTTAGCCCACTTTGCAACCCAAATTCCCTCCCCTATGAGTACAAATGTTCCAATACAACATTTTGGAATCGACTTGATACCATGATTGGATGGTGCAACAATTATTCTAATAACTCCTATACTTTAGTCTGATATAAAACTTTTAAAAATCAAGGAAAATTCGTTGGACGGAATAAACTATGCAAAAACCCTATGAGGAAATCAATTCCAAATGATAAACCTGGATCGAACTTCCGGACTGGATTGATTCCAAATGATAAGTATGTCTCCAAATGATAATGTCCAGGTGCATTTTTGCTTCCCTACATACATAACCACCTTGTTGAATATGCAGTTCTTGATATATTGTACATGTCACACAAAACCTAAATTATTTGACACTAAGCTATACAAACACAAAAAACAAATGATAGCATAGTCCAAAATGATATAAATACAAGTCATAATCATGGTTAAAATAAATTTTCATCTACAAAAATCGATCCAATTAAAGGATTGTATTTTTATTTTGATACAAGGATCGTTCTACAAAAATTTTAGTTCAAGTTGGACTTTTTATCACCTTCAAGCCGGGTAGATGACAAGGTAATCTTCATGAGCCATGATGTGAAAAGGTAGTTAATATGAAGTTATGGCTAGAGAAACAATTACGAATTATCCGCCTTAAGATTAACTTTCATAAAAGGAAAGCTAAAGAACATGAAGGTTTTATTCGCAATTATTTGGTCGAGGCCATTGGGGGTTGCCATTGGTAGTTTTTCATTCCGCTTAAGTTTTCAAAAAAGAGCTGCTATGCATTTTAGAAAAACTAAGCAATAAAGGCGAAAAATCATCGAGGAAAGAATGGAGGAAAAAAGGTTTATTTTGATTCTGCCCTTACAAATTTGAACTCTTGGAGGCCATTATAATTTACGTTATTGGAAGATTTTCAAATTTCGGCCTCTAAATATTTTGCTTATCCGAGGACAAATTTGAATTCAAAATTACTTTCAAATTTATTCAAAAACTTCCTTTTGCCCTCTTTTGTACATTGATCCAACTTGGCTTTTTGGAAATTTTTGTTGGAGCAGATTCCCAACCTATACTACCAAAACCATCATACAACAACACACTTAGGCCAAAAATCACTCTAAAATTTTAGCACAAACATTTCTTCAAAACTTATTTTAACCCAAATTTTCTAACCATGCATGCTTGCAATGATCATCCTGACATCTTTAACACCATCCGACGTGACGAGGAGGGTCCCGACGGGGTAGGGGTGGGTAGAGGGGCCCCAGGAGGCACAGTTGAGATCCTTCTCCATGAGAGAGGAAGGAATTCAATTGCATCACCGTTGGAGACGTGAGGATATGGGCATTATCGTTCATGAGGCAAACACACGAATGCATCTTGTGTTTGAGTTTGGTTTGTTGGAGATAAGAGATAGGCAGATAGGTCTATTTTTCGTGGAAAATTTAGCCCACTTTGCAATCCCCTATGAGTACAAATTATTTGGAATCGGACTTGATACCATGATTGGATGTGTGCTATTCTAATAACTCCTATAAACACAAGTCATGTCTTGGACAAAGATAAATCAATTATGATTCTTATCTCGTACTCCAATTCCAAATGATAAGTCTCCAAATGATAAGTCTTTTTTTTTGCTTCCCTACATACATAACCAGCGATATGCATCTTGATATATTGTACATGTGCATAGCTATACAAACACAAATCACAAAGGAAGCGGGGTAGATACAAGGGGTAATTTCTCGTTTAGTTCAGGTTGACTATCAATACTTTAAGATGCGGATGATGCGTGTAATCTTCATGAGCCATGATGTCGAAAAGGTAGTTAATATGAAGTTATCGCTTAGCACTTTCGAACAATTATCCGCCTTAAGATTAACTTTCATAAAAGTGAGATCTTTTGTTTTGGTCGAGCTAAAGAACATGAAGGTTTCTATTCGCAATTATTTGGTTGTGCCATTGGTAGTTTTTCATTCCGCTATCTGGGGCTGCCTATGCATTTTAGAAAACTAAGCAATAAAGACCGAAAAAAATCATCGAGGAAAGAATAGAAAAAGGGTTATTTTGATTCTTGCCCTTACAATTTTCGTTCTTTGGAAATTTACCCTTATAATTTACGTTATTGGAGATTTACCCTTACTATTTTGCTTATCCCTCTCTTTTGCCCTTTTCTACGCACGTTTGATGTCTCCCTTGGCCATATGCAGGTTTCGTTTCGGACCAAAATACCCCCCTGTTTTTCTTTCTTCATCCACTCATCGGCGTGTGGGCCCCACACACCAGCCTTTCCTTCATCCTTCATCTAGTGCACGCCGCCTTAACCGCAGCCTAGATCCATGAGCGCGTGGGCTAATGTTGAGGCTAGTCACGTCTTTAAAAGACTAGTTATTATTATTTGTAGTTGTAGCCTCTAGTCCCGAGCATGCTCACGGGAACTTGGGAGGCTCCTCCGCCTTCCCGCATGGTGACCACCGCAGCGCACGCCGCCTCTACCCTACCAGCATGCGGATGCTCGCTTCGCATTGACCGAATGACGCCTTGTCGTCCGGCCGCCTCGAGCCTTGCCACCACCATCGAACGTGATTTGCCCGTTGTCACCGCGGTCGATCGCCTCGACTTCTAAGCGAGCCCCGCGCACTCAGACGGGCGCCACCGCGATCACGCGACGCGACGACGATGCCTCCCTCGAGGCGCCGCCGAATGGCGAGAATAAGAGCAGCAGCGCACGCATCGTCCCTCGGCGACGTGCAGGTTCGCGCGAACTCCGCGGCCTCCACCAACGCATCCACCACGCCCTGGCAGCAAGGCCCACCGCCCGCAATCCGACGTCAGGCGCCCACGTCAAGGCGACGTCAACGCGACCACGGACCGGTAATCGAGGTTGAAGGAGAAGACGTGTGGGCCCTTCATGTCGCAAGTGGAGTATGAGAGAAACAACAGGGCAAAGACGGTCATATACGAAAATACGATGACCGCAGTGGGCCTAGGGAGACGCCATACGCATAAAAGGGCAAGGGTCGAGAGAAGCAAAGTTACAAGGGTAAATCTCCAATAAGTTGAATTGTAGTGGCAAACTTCCAAAGTTGGAAAATTGTAAGGGTATGAATCAAAATAAAAGACTAAGTGGATGGAAGGGCAAACTCCTATCCGTAGGGGGTAGGTTGGTCCTCATAAACTCGATGCTCTCTAGCTTACCGATGTTTATGATATCTTTCTTTAAATTACCAAAAGGTGTTCTCGAAAATATTGACTATTTCAGATCACATTTTTGGCGTAACGATCAAGATAAGAGAAATATAGATTAGCCAAATGGAAAATATGGAGACAACCTAAAGACCAAGGGGACTAGGGATCCTAAATTTAGAAATCTAAAATAAATGTTTACTCAGTAAATGGTTATTCAAGTTATTGAATGAGGAAGTGTTGTGGCAGGATGTAACACCCGGTTTTAAGAACAAAACCAGATGATGCTATATGTGAGCCCCGAAGTCAAATCTCACATATAGTTTACAAATAAATGGAGTATCAATTCACAATGCTTAAAAATATAACGAACTTAATATAAAAGAAATAACCTCATCTAGCGTGATTACCGGAAAGACTCTTCAATCTTCGGGTGTAGGCTCCACAGGGACCGACTGACTGGTTGATCACGAGCCTATCTTCCTCCTGAGGTGGGGTGAAATAGCAAGGGTGAGTCCATGTCGAACTCCGCAAGCATAACATGGGGTTATGAGGCTCAAAAGGCTTGACATTGGTTTAACTGCGGTAAGCATTTTAGTAAGTCAAAGTTTTAGCATTTATTTAGCATTAAGTTATGTTTAACCCATTAGCCCACATTATCATCATAGATATCGTTCTCATGACAGTCGAGTCCATCGTCATTCAGTTCCATCATCATCATCATCATCTCATCATCTCATGTCCATGTCTCAAAGATCATCTCTATTCCGCGGATGTCTCCAAGGCCGCTCATGACCGCGAACACGGCCGTTATAACTGTTTATACTCTGCGCAGAGGTGTACACTTTCACTACGGGTCATGATCCTCAAATGCATGGGTTAGCAAGGCCCAAAACATCCAAAAATCATATAAAGCCTTTCAAAGGGGTTATCTAAATATGCCGGATAGCGATAGGGCTACAACCCATTCTCTTCCGTTTTGGTAACCACCGACACAAGTAAACACTATCCCCTGAACGACTAAAGCCAGAGCCATGTGACCCCCATAGCTGTACTGACACATGCATATGATTAAGTGATTAACAGTGAATAGGTAACAAGGATAGTCCCATGCTA
The DNA here is from genome assembly GCA_015847255.1 of Hyparrhenia diplandra. Classification (NCBI taxonomy): domain Eukaryota; kingdom Viridiplantae; phylum Streptophyta; class Magnoliopsida; order Poales; family Poaceae; genus Hyparrhenia; species Hyparrhenia diplandra. Next base: position 164,035 of record JADLZK010000946.1, read on the forward strand.
TACTTGCCTTAATATCGATCCTTCTTCAATTCCAAAGCTCCAATAGAAATCCTTCTTGAATGTCAACTCATTCTTGATCACATTCTTCTTCGAGATCAACAACATAAAGCTCACCGTCTACTAGATTCCAATCAACAACACACAACTATATGGGGCCAATCATGCATAGCAAACAAATCTATAATTAGAACAGTACACCAACAGTAGAAAATCAAGTTGAAAAGCTTATAAAACTAATCTATACGCCGCTATGATCACACAGACGTAAGGATCACCGAAAAACGGAGCTAGAACGGAGAAGTTACGCGATTTTACAAAATTTGCGTGAATAAAATAATAAATTAAATACTTGATTTCGAAATAAAATAAATAAAAAAGAAAAATCAGATTTCAACATGCTGAAAGACGTTGAGAAGAAGTATAAGAAAATCTAGGGTCATAGATTCAAGGATGGATGGCTCAAGATGATTAGATGTATATGCGTATTTCCATTGTATTTGAGGATTTAGTTTTTGTAAAGAAAAACGGCAAGAAATCCTATGTGAGATCATCATGATGTCATCAAGCTAAGCAAGAGCAAAACTGGCATGCAGAACACTAGGTCTGGTGCTTTGCTTTTTGGTGATGATGTATGTATATGCATGTACGTAAAGACCAGAATTAGCTAGATGATGAAAGCTTGACAAGACAGGATGAACGTTGTACATGCAAGCACATACGTCTAGAATGTGTGAGGTATCCAATTAAATTATAGGGAAAATAATTGGAGGCGCAGCTCACCTTTGTAAATCACGACCTTTTTATCCATCATGATCGAGCAGCAGTTGCGTGCTCCTGCGTACGTGGACAGAGACCTTGCATGGTACTAAGGCTCCAGGATTGGCGTACATGATCAAAAGCAGGAGGATCAACATCCGGATATGCGAACAGACATGACATAGAGAACCATCGAGTAAGATTTCTAACCAAAGCACGGCGGCGAACGGAAACAGCGACGGTGAGTTGACGGATACGGCGAGCAACTCGGGATGGCGGCCGGCGGCAAGCTGCAAGTCCAGCAGAACCGAATTTACCAACGGCGGAGCAACGGCGATGAGCAGCGGAAACGACGCTCGACAGCGGCGTCGACAATGGCGATTAGGGTTTCGGCAGCTGCTGTTGCAAGCTAGGGCGAGGCTGCGGCTTACGATTAGATGGAATAGGAGGCGGCGAGGCTGCTGCTTGATATATAAAGGATGCGGCGCACGATAACAAGGGAAGGAGCCGGGATACACGGGATTAAGGTGGCGCCGAGCGACATCAAGCTGAGTCCGTGTCAAACACGACGTGGAAGACGGCGACGCTGACCTGATGGCCCCTGGAGACAGCAGTAGATCAGCGCTAGGCACTTGCTGCTGCTCAAATTAGGCTACGGCCATTACGGCCCAGGAGATGAAGGCAATAGGCCTTCGGCCAAATTCCAGAGAGGAAAAAGAAAACAATTTCTCTTTTTTTTTCTTAACTCAATTTGAAAATGCTTTTGCAAAAGAATTTGAACACATTTCAGTTTCAGCAAAACAAAATAAATAACCAGACATCACAAAATAAATATGCTCCAGCATGTATGCACAACCATGTTTCTAAAACCTATGATAAATTTTAATTTCACAAAAGTATTTATTTTCCTATATTTTATGAGCACAGAAATACTTAAATAAATCATTTTATTCTATTTTCAAAAGAGGCAAAATTTGGGGTGTTACACAGGACCTTTTAAGAAATAAGTATATTAAGGATAAAACTTTAGGAAAATGTAAAAAAAGACCAACTGATTCACATTTTTAGAATAGTTTGATGAATATTAAAGATAGTTTCATGGAATTAGGTCACTTTAAGGTAAATGATGGGACACAAATAAGGTTTTGGCTAGATACTTGGCTGGGTAACAAACCATTAAAAGACCGTTTTCCGGCTTTGTATAACATTGTTAGAAGGAAACAAGATACAATAGCTAAAATTATGAGTTCTCCTTTACTAAATATATCTTTTACAAGAAATTTGGTGGGAGCAAACTTAATTTGTTGGAACCGTATAGTACATTCTTTTACACAATGTGAACTTAGTGGAGGAAGATGTGTTTGTTTGGGGCTTAAAAGCTTCCGGGACCTTTTTTAAGTCTATGTACGCTTGGATTAATTAACAATGGGGTGAGAGTGTCACAAGATATTTGGCAAACAAAGTTACCAATGAGAATAAAGGTTTTCATGTGGTACTTAAAACGAGGTGTAATTCTAACCAAAGACAATTTGGCGAGGAGAAATTGGCATGGGGATTTAAATTGTTCATTTTGTCATTTCTTAGAGTCGATTCAACACCTCTTTTTTGATTGCTTTCATGCTAAATTTCGTGGCGTTCAATCTATATACTTTTTGAATTGTCCCACCGTCAAGTATACATGATTTGTTTTATACTTGGTTAAAAGTGGACAAAAAATATAATACATTGTTATTAAATGTTCTGAAATGGGCAATTTGGCTAACAAGAAACGAGGTGATTTTTAACAAATGTAGACCAAAACTGCCTTGTGTGCTATTTCGAGGAACGCATTGGCTTCGGTCGGCAAGGCAAGTCTACAAAAGCACGAGGAACTTCAAGACCAGATGTTATTTGTGACATCCTACCTAGAAACAACGGCTCTTCGTTCTTCGGGTCCAATGGATGGCTTTTCATAGACATATTGGTCATGTTTAGTCAAAAACTACTACCTTTTTGTTTCGTGGTGCGATTATTTATGGTTTCAAGCATAAACGATTTTTTAGCGTGTGGTTTGTAATAATTGGCCTGATTCTATCTATCGATAGATGAAGCCGGATATTTTATTCATTATCTAAAAAATATAAACACAAATCATGGACTAGACAGTAAACCACAATTATGACTCTTATCTCTCACTCCTCTGTTGCAAACAGTAAAGCACAATTATGACTTTTATCTCGTACTCCCTCTATTTCAAACTAATAGGTCGCTATAGTTTTGCTCAATACTATTCACCTAGATGTGATGTCTAGGTGTATAGTTTGTATCTAGAAAAGTTTGAACACTTGCAATTTGCAACAGGAGAAGTAACTTATACTATGCATGAGGTTGGTACACGTATGCAACACCTGTCGGCTTTCTGGAGTACCCATCGACCACTGTACTGTAAGATTCAAGCTCTGCAAATCGCCCTGGACTTTTCAGTCACCTACGTGTCATGCGGCCGAGCATGCTCGAACTGGTGAGTGAACTCGCAGTCAAGGTGGACAGCTTGTCCGGCAGCACGCTCGATCCCAGCTCCCAGGCCAGGCAGCCGCTCCTGAATAGAGGTGGAAGGCTAGCAGCCAGTGTCAGTGTCGAGGTCGCGCAGAGGCATGGTGCACCGCGCACAGGCGCAGGGAAACCATGCGCCTCACTCGCAGCCTTGTCCCCTGTGGACCTGTGGTGTGGTTGTCGTTCCAGCAGAGGCTGGAGCTTCTAAGAATTTTAGCGATGCCGACCGGACTGGCCGAGCAGGGTGTGGACGTTATAGACCATGTCCTGATGGTATATATGTCTATCACAAAAAAAAAAAAAAAAAAAAAAAAAAAAAAAAAAAGATGGTATATATGTCGTGAGCTGGAAATGAGCACTGGAATTGACATCAACATGTTATATTTTGTTATACTCGTATCGCAAATGGGATTGAGCACCATGTAGGTTTATTTCATTTTTTTTCTTTTTAGAATTCAAGGGCAGAAGCCCGGCCTTTCAATAATAACATCAAAAAGACCAAACAGTTTACAGCACCGTTTAAGAATTCCACCCTTCTCCAGATGCCTAGCCAGGCCCATCTGGGAACACGTTTAACCACTTCGATACAGATAGAGACCAAGACAAAGCAGAAGTCATTACAGATTAACCAGACTACAACCTCAGACTAGAAACAAAAGTTTTAACTTCACTCTTCTAAACCGGTGCAGCTCATCAGCTTTCTTTTGCGTGGATCACATCAGGGTGCCCTCCAGCGACGACCACCATGGTACAAGAGCTTGTGTAGGTTTATTTCATATACAGCATTTTTTTTTTCAAAAGGCGGCAACAGCATTGCCAAAAATTTTATTAGACAATGAAGAAGAAAACACAATTACAGAATTACAAAAACGAGACTAAGCTCGCCACCACAACCCCAGCCACTCAACTCTGAACATCGACCCAAACCACTCAACTCTGTACAGCATTTTCTAGAAGTGTGCGGGAACAAAACTTGAAATATCGAACTGAACTTGAAACCCATGCAGTGCGCCAGGCCACTAGCATTGGAGCCGGGGCCTCACATTGATTAGCACAATGTTTTAGGTTGAATTGTCATTGATTGCCCGTGGCAATTGATAAGACCAATGCGATCGAGCCTGGTGCCATCACAAAGTTATTGAGCAACCGACAAGCCATGCGTAAAAAAAAACACAGCACTAGCTCAATCCTATGGTACTAGCACTCTATATGCATTAGCTGGTAGGGCTACAAGTAACACTGTCAAATACAATCGTTGATAATGTAACCTGACAATCTGCCTAGCGTGGCGTCAACTTTGATCCAACTACAGCAAGTGGACACTTAGGGTTCAAAGATTTCTTACAGCTTGCATTGTACTACCGCCACACTAGTTAACTTGTTTCTCGATCAAGATCCAACGCGTGCAGAGTTTTTTGGTCCATGCCTGTTGCGAAAAACTCGAGGTCGCCTCTGCAACGCCAACCACTGCAGGAGGAAAGAATTTTTTTGGGTGGTCAGCAAATGCCTGTGTTGATCTTCAAACACGAAGTTAAGACTCAATGCAATTGCGAAAATCTCGAGGTCGCCTATGCAACGTCAACCACTGCAGGAGGAAATAATTTTTTGGGTGATCAGCAGATGCCTGTGTTGATCTTCAAACATGAAGTTAAGACTCAATGCATGCAGGTCGTCGTTTACTAGTTCCACTCTGAGCACAATGCTAGAACCTAATCACAAATACTAATTAAATTAAACCCTCGGTCTAGTTATTGTGGGTGATATCGTTATCTTTTGATTGTCGTGCCACCAGCTGTACAAGTTTCACTGTGTTCGAGAGAATGGTTAAACAAATTATAAGCAATGGAAGTTATATATTTGAGCGTTTTTTTTTTCTTTTTTGCGAGGGGCATATTTGAGTGTATTGTACGTACTCATGCATGATTTATGCAAGTAGTATACATGATTTTTACAGTTTTTCCAAAAAAAAAAACAATTTTTTACAAGCAAAACCCAAGGGAAAATAAAGGATAAGCAGCCTCTAAATTTGTCAAGGTGCTACTTGGTCCACGAACTTTAAAAACGTATGCCTATACAAGTATCTAAACTTGTTAAGTGGGTCATCACAGTGGTCGATTTGGACTACAAATGGACCTAGAACTACTCAGAAATATTTCTGAGTATTTAACAAGTTTAGAGACGTGCAGTGCACCATTTAACAACTTATAAACTCAGAAACTTTTTTAAAGTTTGTAGACCTAACTGTAATTGCAAAAACGAAGCACCCCTTGACAAGTCCAGTGACCACTCATACATTTAACTCTTAATAACTCAAGTTAATCCGCATGTTGCAGCGGATTTTCTTAGAATAAAGTTGTTACATCAGTATATGAGATATTGTCAAAGCTAGGCAAGCTAACGAAAGAATCTCATGAAAAGCTAACATGATATTATATCGAATTACAAGAACATGGGTCAGTCAAATAAATACTATGATGTGAATGCTTTAAACTCTTTCCGTCCTTAAAGAATGAGAAAGCTTCTGGATAACTATACTTATTGA